>BTPG01000003.1:210051933-210074433 GCA_036245525.1 Semisulcospira habei | reverse complement strand
ATATATATATATATATATATATATATATATATATATATCATATATATATATTATATATACTAGAAGTTCTGAGTGAAGCCAGTGCAGTGTGCCAGCGTGAAAGAAAATGTATAATTTTAACAAACGTATTTTGTGTAAGATAAAGCGTATATTCAAGAATACGATTGTCAGAGATTATGAGTTATGAATGAGGCGGAAAGTGAACATATACCAATCAACAAAAGAAACCCGAAAATTTCAAACGTCTTTTCCCATACTAAAACATCTTAACTCTAAAGTGTTAACTTGCACACCATGCAGACCGATTGTAACTGGCTGGCAGTACAGATACCTGTCACACAAGTTAACCCTTTACAGTTAAGATGTTTTAGTAAGGGAAACAATGTTTGACATTTTCGTGTTTCTTTTGTTGATCAGTATATATTTGGTGTGACTTGAATCCTGCAGTCGATCTTGTTGGAATATATATATATAAAATCATGTAGGTTGCAGCGCCCGTTACTGGGACAGTGGTTGTGACCGGGTGTGTGGTGAGTGTCGTGACGGTGCTCCGTGTGACAAGGTGACGGGACGCTGTGACTCGGGGTGTAAGAACCCAGGACTACAGACGCCAATGTGTATTCAAGGTACTTGACAAGAGAACAAAAGAGAACAAAACAGTGACATGTTTACTTTCGTTGTGTGCATGATGTCGACATCCAGTTATTACTCGCTGAGCTTTGTCAGCTTTGAGATTGTTATACCACCGGGCACCCTTTGATGCTGTTTTGTGACAACTTGTGACTCTTCATGCTTCACACTTTAAGGGCCGCATGCATGCCCCATGTTTGTTATCAGACTGTGACGGCTGCATACATGGCCCATGTTTCTTATCAGACTGTGAGGGCCGCATGCATGTCCCATGTTTGTTATCAGACTGTGAGGGCTGCAGGCAAGTCCCATGTTTGTTATCAGACTGTGAGGACCGAATGCGTGTCCCATGTTTGTTATCAGACTGTGAGGGCCGCATGCATGTCCCATGTCCCATGTTTGTTTATCAGACTGTGAGGGCAGCATGCATGTACCATGTTTGTTTCTGACTCTGAGGGACGAATGTATGTCCCATGTTGGTTATCAGACTGTGAGGGCCGCATGAATGTCCCATGTTTGTTATCAGACTGTGAGGACCGAATGCATGTCCCATGTTAGTTATCAGACTGTGAGGGCCGCATGCATGTCCCATGTTTGTTATCAGACTGTGAGGACCGCATGCATGTCCCATGTTTGTTATCAGACTGTGAGGGCCGCATGCATGTCTCATGTTTGTTATCAGACTGTGAGGGCGGCATGCATGTCCCATGTTTGTTATCAGACTGTGAGGGCTGCAGGCAAGTCCCATGTTTGTTATCAGACTGTGAGGACCGAATGCGTGTCCCATGTTTGTTATCAGACTGTGAGGGCCGCATGCATGTCCCATGTCCCATGTTTGTTTATCAGACTGTGAGGGCAGCATGCATGTACCATGTTTGTTTCTGACTCTGAGGGACGAATGTATGTCCCATGTTGGTTATCAGACTGTGAGGGCCGCATGAATGTCCCATGTTTGTTATCAGACTGTGAGGACCGAATGCATGTCCCATGTTAGTTATCAGACTGTGAGGGCCGCATGCATGTCCCATGTTTGTTATCAGACTGTGAGGACCGCATGCATGTCCCATGTTTGTTATCAGACTGTGAGGGCCGCATGCATGTCTCATGTTTGTTATCAGACTGTGAGGGCGGCATGCATGTCCCATGTTTGTTATCAGCTTACTTTCCCCAGCACCTTTACCTCTTTTCTTCTTGCAGAATGCCGGGACAGATCTTTTGGTCAGGACTGTAATGAAACATGCAGTAGTAACTGTAAAGATATGTGTAACAAGGTCAGTGGAAGCTGCACGTGCAATCCAGGGTGGAAAGGTCCCACATGTCTTGAAAGTAAGCATGTGTCATTGATTAGACCATAGATTGATGTGTGTGTTAAATATCTCAGTTTATGTACAACAATATGCAATTGTGATTATTATAGGTGCATCTGTTGTCTGACGTTATGGTCACCAAATTCTTCTTGAAGCGATCTGCATAAGAACGGGATTTGGCTGCTTACCTTTGCCAATGCGTCTGGTTCGCCATGGTATCTTGCCTTAACCCGTTCAATGCCAGCTGACTCAGACTGTATTTGTGCAATCTTCCTTAATTCATAATCTAAGAAAACCTCGATGTCCCAGAAACATGAATTGAAAGCGGTGTCAGCAAGAGACATGGATATCATGAGCCCCCGCATACTGAGAACATTCATAACTTGAGTTGGCCCTGTTGTCCGGCTTTATTGTAAGACATACTGAGAACATTCATAACTTGAGTTGGCCCTGGTGTCCGGCTTTAGTGTAAGACATACTGAGAACATTCATAACTTGAGTTGGCCCTGTTGTCCGGCTTTATTGTAAGACATACTGAGAACATTCATAACTTGAGTTGGCCCTGTTGTCCGGCTTTATTGTAAGACACACTAAACATACATAACTTGAGTTGGCCCTGTTGTCCGGCTTTATTGTAAGACACACTGAGAACACTGAGAACATTCATAACTTGAGTTGGCCCTGTTGTCCGGCTTTATTGTAAGACATACTGAGAACATTCATAACTTGAGTTGGCCCTGTTGTCCGGCTTTATTGTAAGACACACTAAACATACATAACTTGAGTTGGCCCTGTTGTCCGGCTTTATTGTAAGACACACTGAGAACACTGAGAACATTCATAACTTGAGTTGGCCCTGTTGACCGGCTTTATTGTAAGACTTACTGAGAATACTGAGAACATTTATACAGGAGACACTGTTAACCCTTCAAGCAGGTCGCTCTAGAAATACATTCTGATCGGGTTTTTCAGTTTGGTATCATTGTTGTTGTTGTCGATGATGATTTTGTTTTTTTCTAGTTTTGTACGTTTTCTGTTTTGAGGAGAAAGTCGTTTTGATAGTGATTACAATAAAGTAAAATTATGTTTTAAATGTTTGACTTTTAAATTTTCTACATAACAATGTTCCGTGCAGTGTGTACAGCAGGACACTATGGAGAAAACTGCGCAGAAACGTGCGGAACATGTATGGGTGATGGCCCCTGTCACCATGTCAACGGGTCCTGTCGGCAGTGTGCCGGCAACTACATGATGCCTCTGTGTAAAGGTATTGCCATGGATTGTCTGTAATGTGTTATATGTTGTTAAGTACACAATGGCGATAGTTGTCCATTGGTGGAGTTAGTATTCTTACTCAAAATATCGCAAGAAGTACGTCAATCTCTTCTGTCTGATTAGTGCTGTCCTCGGCTGCAAGTTGTTATATTTTTTCCCTCTGTTTTTATGTAAATAACATGTGATGATCTATGTGCTAATCAAATCGGCTTATTTGTCATCGACTTGAGTGGTGCGGCAGTCTTACATACATCGCGGTGACCCTGTGTACTGCAGAGTGTAAGGACGGCTAGTTCGGACCAGACTGTACTGGTGTGTGTGGAACCTGTAAGAATGGCGTCCTTTGTCACCGCGGCGACGGATCCTGCGACAGTTGTGACGGGAACTTCAAGACGCCTCTGTGTAAAGGTAGCAATTTAAAAACTCTAAGTGTACGAAACTACCTTGTAATTGATTTTTCAACAAACTCAATCAAACACCTGTATGATTAAGCAGTAAAGGCTATGGGAAATCTGAGATCTATTGTAAGTTACGGTACAATAAATAATTCCGAAAGTATGGATCGAGATACAAAATCTCTTCCGCTTCAATCTATATGTATGCAGGGTTGTGATTTTGGACGGTACCGCTTTTAAGCCGAAAGGTCCAAAATCACAGACCAGCACACGTTTGTTTGGTCGTCATTATTTTACTTATAGCAGCGAGGTTAGCGTATCTTAACATGATTTTGTTTGGTTAATTTAGTTGTCAGATTTTTAGATCTGCCCACCTGTGTCAGCATGGGCATGCTAGAGAATTCACTCCACCGCGACCCGTGCTAAAAAGTCTCTTCTATGAACGTAAAAACAAGAAAGATTTACTTTCCCACATCATATCACATTTCAATACCAATATTCTTTTTCACGCCTTACTGTTGTACTTACTTACTTACTTACGCCTGTCACCCCTACCCGGCTATAGGCCGTCGACGAGAGACCTCCAGCGACTCCTGTCCTGTGCTTCTCCTTCGATTTTACTCCAGGTGGTTCGCAGTCTCTTGATGTCTGCTTGGAGGTCTCGACGCCAGGAGTTTCTCGGCCTACCTCTTTTCCTCTTTCCCTGGGGGTTCCATGACAATGCCTGCCTAGTGATACTGGAAGCTGGCTTTCTCAGACTGTGACCAATCCATCCCCATCTTCTTCGCCCAATTTCATTCTCTGCTGTTATCTGCTCTGTTCTCTCCCAGAGTCTGATGTTGCTGATCTTCTCTGACCAATGGATTTTCAAAATTCTTCTAAGACACTTGTTTATGAAGGTCTGTACTCTGTTGATTGTGGTTTTTGTCAATCTCCAAGTCTCTGCTCCATATAGGAGAACTGCTTTTACATTGGAGTTGAAAATACGGACTTTGGTGTGTTGTGACAGCTCTCTAGAACTCCACACTTTTTTCAACTGGAGAAAGTCTGCTCTGGCTTTACCGATTCGTGCTCTGACATCTGCATCAGTGCCGCCTGTTTTGTCTATGATGCTCCCGAGATTGGTGAAGGACTCCACCTCCTCCAACGGGGTGCCAGCAAGCAAGACTGGTTCTTCTCTGGTTGCGTTCAGCCTCATTGTCTTTGTTTTCTGTTTGTGAATGGTGAGGCCCACTTGGGACGAGATGTCAGCAAGCCTCGTGGTCTTGTCCTGCATTTGTTGATGAGTGTGGGACAGTAATGCCAAGTCGTCTGCAAAATCGAGGTCGTCAAGCTGTGTCCACAGTGTCCACTGTATTCCACTTCGTCTGTGCTCTGTGGTCATCTTCATGACCCAGTCTATGGCCAGTAGGAAGAGGAACGGAGACAGCAGACACCCCTGTCTGACGCCGGTTCTGACCTGGAGCTCCTTGGTGAACTGCCCTTCGTGGATCACGCGACACGTCATGCCATCGTAGCTGCTCTTGATCAGGCGGACGAGCTTTGTGGGTACACCGTAGTGTCGTAGGAGTTTCCACAGAGTCTCTCGGTCCACGCTGTCAAATGCTTTCTCGTAATCCACAAAGTTGACGTATAGCGGGGAGCTCCACTCCAGAGACTGTTTCACGATGATGCGGAGAGTGGCGATCTGGTCTGTACATGATCGGTTTTTCCTGAATCCCGCTTGCTGGTCTCTCAGCTGGGGGTCAACAGATCTCTTCATTCTCTCCAGGATGATCCTGTTGAAGACCTTTCCTGGTACTGACAGCAAGGTGATTCCTCTGTAGTTGGAACACTTGCTGAGGTCGCCTTTCTTGGGGAGTTTGATTAGGTACCCCTCCTTCCAGTCAGCCGGCATCACCTTCTCTTCCCAGATCTTTCCAAACAGTGGGTACAGCATCTCCACTGTTGTCTCTAGGTCTACTTTCAGAGACTCCGCTGGGATGCCATCTGGCCCTGCTGCTTTGCCGTTCTTCAAAAATGCTACTGCTCTTCTGATCTCTTCCCGGCTGGGTCTGTCACAGCTGATGGATAGGTCGGTCTCTGCTGGCTGGATGTCTGGGGGGTCGGGTGGGCTCGGTCTGTTTAGTAACTCTTCAAAATACTCGGCCCATCTGTCGAGTTGGTCTGCTCTGTCTGCAATAGGCTTGCCTTCTTTGTCTTTTACTGGTCTTTCTGTATGGCCATACTTGCCCGACAATCTTCTGGTAATGTCGTAGAGCTGTTTCATGTTGCCGCTGCCTGCTGCCTTTTCTGCCTCTGCTGCCAGGCTGTCTGTGTAGGCCCTCTCGTCTGCCCTGATACTCCTTTTCACCTCGCGGTTGGCTTCCGAGTATTTCTCCTGTTCCCTTGCTTTGGCTGCTCTCGTGCGACTGTTGTCGACAACTGCTTTCTTCTGCTTCCTCACTTCTTTCTTCTTCAAGGTCTGTGCCGACAGCCAGTCCTTGTGATGGTGTTTCCTGAACCCTACAGTGTCTTTGCAGGTTGAGTTCAGCGCTTCTCTAACTGCCTTCTACTGCTGCTTTGTGGTGACCGCCTCCTCTTCATTTACTAGCTCCTGTAGTGCTTGAAACCGGTTGGACAGCACCAGTTTGAACTCTTCTCTCACTCTAGTCACTCTCAGGAGGCCTACATTACAGCGCTGTCTTCTTGTTGTCTCTGTGCGGTTTTTCTTTAACTTGAGCTTTATTCTTAAGGTAAGCAGATGGTGGTCTGAGGCGACATCTGCTCCCCTCCTCACTCGAACATCTTGAAGGGATCTTCTAAATTTCTTACTAATGCAGATATGGTCTATTTGGTTCTCTGTAGTATGGTCAGGTGAGACCAAAGTTGCTTTGTGTATTCTTTTGTGTGGGAAGATGCTGCCTCCAATTACAAGTCTGTTTAGAGCACAAAAGTCTACAAACCTCTCCCCCGTCTCACTCATCTCCCCTAGTCCCTGTCTCCCCATCACATCTTCGTATCCGGTGTTGTCCTCCCCTATTTTGGCATTAAAATCGCCCATGACGATAGTGATGTCTCGCTCCGCACATTTGTCCTTGGCACTCTGGAGTCGGTCGTAGAACTCTTGTTTCTCTTCCTCGTCACTGTCATTAGGCATAACACTGGATGACGTTCAGCTTGATTCTTTTTCCTGGTTCTAAAGGCTGCTGTGATAATTCTTGGCCCAAGAGGTTCCCAGCCCATCGGCGCTCTCTGTGCCACTGGTGACAGCATAAATGCTACTCCTTCTGTATGGGGGCAATCTCCTCTTCATGACCTGAATACAGAATCATCTCCCCGCTTAACAGCCTTTTCTGGCCAGACTGCGTCCATCTGGCTTCGCTGATACCTAGCAAGGAAAGGTTGTACTTTTGCATTTCCGCTGCTATCTGGGCGGCCTTGCCGCTCTGGTACATGGTCTTGATGTTCCATGTGCCCATGGTTGTGTCCCTGGATAGAGAGAGGCGGCTCGGTCCTGTGGCTTCCGAAGACTTCCGGCTTTCACCACAGGACGTCATAAATCTTCTGGTAGAAGAACCTTCCTCCTCCAGGAAAGGAATTACTGTTTGTCTTTTCATCGGCGTTTTTCTAGCTATTTCCTTTTTTGTAGGGTGGGGAAGCTACCCCCACGCTCAACCCCCTTACTAGGAGGACCAGGGGTTTTCTGTCGGGGTCACCTTCCCTTAGACCATGTTGGTTCACGGCACCTTATTTTATTCGGTGCACCCGTCTCGCGAAGGACTCCCTATCCACCACCCACGGGACGCGCCTCAACGCCATATGGTCCCAGCGCGAGGCTTACTGTTGTACATCTACAAAAATAATGAGAAAGAGAAGATTGGAAGGGTGATGTGTTTGTTAGCAGACCGTAAAGGCCGCATGCATGTCCCATGTTTGTTATCAGACTGTGGAGGCTGCATGCATGATCCATGTTTGTTATCAGACTGTGAGGGCCGCATGCATGTCCCATGTTTGTTATCAGACTGTGGAGGCCGCATGCATGATCCATGTTTGTTACCAGACTGTGAGGGCCGCATGCATGTCCCATGTTTGTTGTCAGACTGTGGAGGCCGCATGCATGTCCACATGTTTGTTATCAGACTGTGGAGGCCGCATGCATGTCCTATGTTTGTTATCAGACTGTGAGGGCCGCATGCATGTCCCATGTTTGTTATCAGACTGTGGAGGCCGCATGCATGTCACATGTTTGTTATCAGACTGTGAGGGCCGAATGCATGTCCACATGTTTGTTATCAGACTGTGGAGGCCGCATGCATGTCCACATGTTTGTTATCATACTGTGGAGGCCGCATGCATGTCCACATGTTTGTTATCAGACTGTGGAGGCCGCATGCATGTCCCATGTTTGTTATCAGACTGTGGAGGCCGCATGCATGTCCCATGTTTGTTATCAGACTGTGGAGGCCGCATGCATGTCCTATGTTTGTTATCAGACTGTGAGGGCCGCATGCATGTCCCATGTTTGTTATCAGACTGTAACGGCTGCATGCATGTCCCATGTTTGTCATCAGACTGTAAGGGCCGCATGCATGTCCCATGTTTGTTATCAGACTGTGAGGGCCGCATGCATGTCCCATGTTTGTTATCAGACTGTGGAGGCCGCATGCATGTCCTATGTTTGTTATCAGACTGTGGAGGCCGCATGCATGTCCCATGTTTGTTATCAGACTGTGGAGGCCGCATGCATGTCCCATGTTTGTTATCAGACTGTGAGGGCCGCATGCATGTTCCATGTTTGTTATCAGACTGTAACGGCTGCATGCATGTCCCATGTTTGTTATCAGACTGTGTGGGCCGCATGCATGTCCCATGTTTGTTATCAGACTGTGAGGGCCGTATGCATGTCCCATGTTTGTTATCAGACTGTGGAGGCCGCATGCATGTCACATGTTTGTTATCAGACTGTGGAGGCCGCATGCATGTCCCATGTTTGTTATCAGACTGTGGAGGCCGCATGCATGTCCCATGTTTGTTATCAGACTGTGGAGGGCGCATGCATGTCCTATGTTTGTTATCAGACTGTGAGGGCCGCATGCATGTCCCATGTTTGTTATCAGACTGTTACGGCTGCATGCATGTCCCATGTTTGTTATCAGACTGTGAGGGCCGCATGCATGTCCCATGTTTGTTATCAGACTGTGAGGGCCGCATGCATGTCCCATGTTTGTTATCAGACTGTGGAGGCAGCATGCATGTCACATGTTTGTTGTCAGACTGTGAGGGCCGCATGCATATTCACATGTTTGTTATCAGACTGTGGAGGCCGCATGCATGTCCACATGTTTGTTATCAGACTATGGAGGCCGCATGCATATCCACCTGTTTGTTATCAGACTGTGGAGGCCGCATGCATGTCCCATGTTTGTTATCAGACTGTGGAGGCCGCATGCATGTCCCATGTTTGTTATCAGACTGTGGAGGCCGCATGCATGTCCTATGTTTGTTATCAGACTGTGAGGGCCGCATGCATGTCCCATGTTTGTTATCAGACTGTAACGGCTTCATGCATGTCCCATGTTTGTTATCAGACTGTGAGGGCCGCATGCATGTCCCATGTTTGTTATCAGACTGTGAGGGCCGCATGCATGTCCCATGTTTGTTATCAGACTGTGAGGGCCGCATGCTTGTCCCATGTTTGTTATCAGACTGTGAGGACCGCATGCATGTCCCATGTTTGTTATCAGACTCTAACGGCTGCATGCATGTCCCATGTTTGTTATCAGACTGTGAGGGCCGCATACATGTCCCGTGTTTGTTATCAGCTTACTTTTCACAAGCACCTTTACGGATGTTAGTGTTCATGGGCACGACTGCGGACAGAACGACCGTTGGATTCATTTTCTTTAGGTCTTCTATTCTTGCAGGATGCCGGGACAAATCTTTTGGTCTGGACTGTAATGAAACCTGCAGCAGTAACTGTAAAGACGTGTGTAACAAGGTCAGTGGAAGCTGCACGTGCAATCCGGGGTGGAAGGGTCCCATGTGTCTTGAAAGTAAGCATGTGTCATTTATTAAAATATCAAATGATTGAAAAGTATCTGTTAAATATTTCATTTTCATGACAACAATATGCGATTAAGTTGTATTATTGATGCAGCTGCCGTCAGAAACAATAGTCCTTAAATTCTTAATTGAAGAGATCTGCGTAAGAGTGGGCTTTAATCGCTAAAATATGCCATTGCTAAGGGTTCTCAACGTTGCCTAGCCTCAAATAAGACTTTTACACCCATGTGAGTAGATACATGTTACAAGTGTTTTCTGCCGCACCTGGTCCGTGTCCGTGAAACTATGCTGCGTACGAAGGAGGAGAAGAGCAGAGAGAGTGTTCATTTTACTACATTCAGACTTCATAACGATAGTGTGTCCTTTTGTGCACCATTATTGTAAGACATACCCAAAAAACATTTATACAGGAGACATTGCAAACTACTCAAGCAGGCCTCTAATCGTTTTTCCCATTTGTTCTCTTAGCTGTTGTTGTTGGTGTTGTTGTTATTGTTGTTATTGTTGTTGATTTTGTTATTGATGACGATGGTCATGAAGTGGTATTCTCTCTTCTTGTTATTGGTCTTTTTTGCGGAAGTGGCTGTCTTGTTGCGTTTAGAATAAGCAGCAAATGGAGGTCCCAAATCTGTATTCAATTTATTTTCTCTACTTAATTATGTTCGTGCAGTGTGTGCAGCAGGGCACTATAATAAATGCTGCGCAGAAACGTGCGGGGCCTGAATGGGTGATGTCGCCTGTCACCATGTCAACGGATCCTGTCGGCAATATGAGGACAACTACAGGATGCCTCTGTGTGAAGGCATTGCTGCCAACATGAGACAGGGTCACCGTGAAGTATGTTAGATTGCCGCGAAACTCATGTCTAAGACAAATTAGATGATATACTTAAAAAATACATCATATCATGTTCTTTACATACAAACATAGAAAGAACATATAACAACCTGCAGCCCAGGACAGCGCTAATCAGACAGAAGAGAATGACGTACCTTTGCGTTATGTTGAGGAGAAATACTTATACACCTATGAACAATTTGCGCCATTTTGGACTAAACAACATTCTACACAATCACCGCAGAGTGTAAGGACGGCTATTACGGACCAGGCTGTACTGAGGTGTCTGGCGCCTGTAACAATGGCGCCCCCTGTAATGGCCGTGACGGATCCTGTGTCAGCTGTGACGGGAACTTCATGACGCCTCTGTGTAAAGGTAGCAATATCACTCTGTCAGTGTTGAAAACTACCTTTTGATTGGTTCTAAATCAAAGTCAGTCAAATACATGTATGATTAAACGGGAAAGGATTGTGCTCCTGAGATCTGTTGTAAATTACGGAACAAGTCAAATCGGAAAGAATAGACGTGTGCGGATCTGTGATTTGGGACCTTGCGGCTCATGAGCCGTACGGTCCAAAATCACAGACCAACACATGTGCGTTTGGTCGTGGTTGTATTACTTGTAAATCACTCCATATTGTTTGTATGTCATAGGCGCATACAACGTTCCCCTCTTCTTTGCAACATGTACCTTCATATTGTTCACATTTTGTAATCTGGTTGTTCAGTGTTGTATGTGTACGTTTGAAATGACGTTTGTTTCCTTAAACTGACAATTTCAGACTGTGCTGACAGCTACTACGGCCCAAACTGCAGACTGTCTTGCAGCGCGAACTGTACGGGTAAGATGTGTGATGGAGACGCTGGACATTGCACGTGCAAACCGGATGGGAGGGGCCTAATTACATTGATCTCAAAGATTTGCTGCCTTTTAATATGAAGTCCAACTGACTGTTAAACTTAACGATCAATAGACTGTTGTTTGGTATTAACGCCGTGCCAGAACAGTTGCCTCTAAAGCGACTGTGACAGAGTCCTTTGCAGCCTTTAATCCTGACAACCGTTCATAGCTCGAGCGGCACATTTATATTATAATGAGAAATTATGGCATCGGTTCACAGCGCTAAACGAGCAAACATTAGTAAATAAATAGATAAATGTTTCTAAAGACTTTAAATAATTTGACACAATTATAGCCTCGAAGAGAGGATGTCTGTCATAATAGTTTTGATACTAAAGACCACCAAAATCAACAACAATTGTCCCTTCACACAGCAATGGCCATCACTTGTGATGGTGAGAAAGCCGCTGTCGCAGCCTTGGGGTCGGTTGTCGCCGTCTTTGGTTCGGCTGTTGTTGCTCTTGTTGTTGTCGTCGTCATCCAGTTCAGGTAAACTGGTTAATACGTTCGAGTATTATGTAATGTTTTTTCTTGCGCAGTACAGTTTGGATGACGTTATCAGACAAATTGAAAAAATGAATCATGTTTGCTTTAAGCCAATTATAACGATAAAGGAGAGGCGGGTCGATAGCGTCGTTTGACGAAAACAGTGGATTAACAGCCCGGACAATCACGTGATATTGCATGTTGGTCCGAGTTTTTAATCCACTATTTTCCGCGAAACACGTGCAAATTTCCCTCCTGGTGATTTGCGAACAACATCTGTTCGCTGGATAACGTAAAGTTAAAATGGACTGTTTTGATCAGATTTAAGAAGGGAACAAACTTTATACTATTTTCTTCTGTTTTATTTAATAATTGTAAGTAGAAGAAGAAGAAAAACAATAATTATATCATAATATGACTACTTATATAGCGCTTATATTGAATAAACTCTAAGCGCTTTACAAATCAAGTAGTTATTTGGGTTTAACGCCGAGCAGGCGACTAAGGCCATCTCACGGCGGCTTTACAAATCATAAAGGAGGGGGAGGGGGTGGGGGGACGGAAGGGGTCATAAAGCCCGAAAAAACAAAGAATGCTGCAACACACAAACACACACACACGCACGCACGCACGCACGCACGCACGCACACACACACACACACACACACACACACACACACACACACACACACACACACACACAGGGGTACATAAGCATGAAGAACTAAGCTACATTGGGATAACGAACTGGTTGGTCCTGAGAGCGGATGTAAAGCTAGTGAATGAGGTAGAATGTAATTTGTATAATATCTGTGAGTAGGGAGTTGCAGACATCATTTACTTCAATCCGTTTCCAAAAGATTTGATGATACTTAATGTTAATTCGTATATTCTTTCAGGAGGAATCGTGACATGCAACAAATACTGCAGAAAGCTCCTGTTCAGCCTACAGGTAAACATACCATTTTAAGGTGCAGTATGTTGTCAGGCCGGGGGTTGGGGTGGCGTGTGGGTAGGGGTGGAGCGGGGGAAGGGTGTGTTTGTGCTGGAGGGGTGGAGGGGTTGTGTGGATGTGGGATGGCAGGAGGTGATTACATGTGGGTGAAGTGGGCAAGCAGTTAATGAAATCATGTGTAGAAATCTGCCGCTGCAATTTGGAAAAGCCACTATGTCTATTTGTGTAATAAGCGAGCTGTTTAATGGAATAAATGGGAAATGTTGTTTTTCACAAACACGAACTTACTAATATGTATAACAGATGTATACAACGCTTAATCCCTTCCCTGCCGGGGCACAACAAACAGCTCTAAGATGTAACAGATGTATTCGTTCTCTTGAAAGTCAGTCACAGCACGTCAGCATATCGACACACAACACAAGGTCATCAACAGCGGGATAGAAAGACAAGACGAAAAAGACATATTTATAATGTTTAGATTTTATATTCCAGATATACAAATGGGAGTTTCGAGAACATCCACCACATACGACAACACCCAAGCTCCAGACGAAGCCGCCATTGAGGTTGACTTGTCCAATTACGACAGGCTGGAAGTGTACGAGAACAAGAAGGACATTACTAACGTGTACACAGACCTGACAGTCAACAAACAGTAATTACGACATGCTGGAAATGTACGAGAACAAGAAGGACATTACTAACGTGTACACAGACCTGACAGTCAACAAACAATAATTACGACAAACTGGAAGTGTACGAGAACAAGGACATTACTAACGTGTACACAGACCTGACGGCCAACAAACAGTAATTACGACAGGCTGAAAGTGTACGAGAACAAGAAGGACATTACTAACGTGTACACAGACCTGACAGTCAACAAACAGTAATTACGACAGGCTGGAAGTGTACGAGAACAAGAAGGACATTACTAACATGTACGCAGACCTGACGGCCAACAAACAGTAATTCAGTACGACAGCCTGGAAGTGTACGAGAACAAGAAGGACATTACTAACGTGTACACCCACCTGACAGTCAACAAACAGTAATTACGACAGGCTGGAAGTGTACGAGAACAAGAAGGACATTACTAACGTGTACACAGACCTGACAGTCAACAAACAGTAATTACGACAGGCTGGAAGTGTACGAGAACAATAAAGACATTACTAACGTGTACACAGACCAGACAGTCAACAAACAGTAATTACGACAGGCTGGAAATGTACGAGAACAAGAAGGACATTACTAACGTGTACACAGACCAGACAGTCAACAAACAGTAATTACGACAGGCTGGAAGTGTACGAGAACAAGGACATTACTAACGTGTACACAGACCTGACGGCCAACAAACAGTAATTACGACAGGCTGGAAGTGTACGAGAACAAGAAGGACATTACTAACGTGTACACAGACCTGACAGTCAACAAACAGTAACTACGACCGAGATACTATGATGGCCTGTTTCTGTTAACCCATAAAGCACTGACACGCTATGACAGGATGTACATCGACCATGATAGTTCCAGGTTGGTGTCAGAATAGCCTGGCGCCTACAGGCGCCAAGCTATTATGACACCACCCTGGAACTATCATGGTCAATCTGCCTCCAGAACTGTGATGTAGACCTCAAGCGATATCTACATAGAATAGATAATGTCGTCCTCAGGATGCAATGAGTTAATGTTTTTGAATGTTTTTGCATATTTTGCATGATCTCGTGCCATTCATAATATCCGTGTACATGAAAACATTCAGGTTCACGTTCATTTCACAACTGATTTTCCCCACGTGAGCACAAAATGCATATGACAAACGGAAACATAAAGCTGCAGGTGTTCAGAAAAAAATGACATGACTTTAGGCCTGTTGTGTTTCAATCCAGTAAACTTCTCTTTGATGGGCACACCTAAACATAGTGAACTTAGAATGAAGTAGACGGGGAAAATGAACGGGAAGTCAAAACGAAGCTATTTCGTTCAAACATATCTCTCTTGGATAGTCTGAATGTTTATACTATGGGCTTAAATGTTTAGTAAAATGTTTTTGAGAGAGCAGCAAAACTTTCTCTGCGTGTGGTATTCCTCCACCCCCTCCCCCTCCACCCCCCCCCCCCTTTCACTACCTATGAGCTTGTGATCTGCATGTGACCTCTGACATATTTACAACAAGAAGGGGAGTCCCCGTCGCAATAATAATAATAATTATTATTATAAAGCACAAACTCCCTGCAGTGCTCGATTTAAGCGCTGTACAATGCAAATCAAAGTTAAAACCTAAACACAAATCAATAGACAGCAACAACACAAATACAAATATTACAATACAAATTCTAAAATTAACAGCACATAAACACACCCAATGCACAAACAATCATCGCAACAAGAACTGGCACTCTGGAAGATCCCTTTGTGGGAGGTATGATTGGATGTGGTCACGTGAGTTACGGTCTCGCAGGCCCTGTTCGTAAAGAGGGCGGGTCCGCGGGTAGCAACTTTGTCAGCTTGTCAGTGATGACGCGGTCAAACTGGTCGATCCTGGCATGAGCACACACAGATAACAGTTCTGCACAGAGTAGAGCAGATTCGCTAGTTACCGTACCCTGTTTCCATTTCCGTACCGTTTGCTGTTCGCGCCATTTTCCTTGTATATGTCTGATTTAATACCTTATGTAATGCTCTCATCCATTGCAGATGTAATCAGTACACGGACCTGGAGGATGTTGACAGAGCTGATAAACGGACAGACTTTCTTTTTAAAGATAAAATGCAAACGGTACAGAAATAGAAACTGGGTACGGTATAACTAGCGATTCTGCTCTACTAATTTTGTAATCATTTCTTGTGATTGTTTGTTTGTTTGCTTGTTAGTTTTGTTTTGTTTTTAGTGCTGATTGCTTGTGATTTAGGGGTTTCGTTTTGTTTCTTTCATGTTTGTTGTTATTTTTTTTTATTTACTGTTTTTATGAAATATGCAAAAAACATTTAATGTAAATATTAGGTTATAGTTTACTTGTCTTGTGGGATTTGTTTTAATTATTTATTAAACTTGTATCACAATATGCGCTTGATTTCTTTTTCTTTTTTTATCTTTTTTTTTTCTTTTTTTTTTTTTTTTTTCTTTTTTTGCGAATGTTCTAATCATGACACACCAGCATTTGTCAAAATAAAACAGCATTCGTTTTCCACAGATCTGTTTAGATGCGAGTCTTACTTCTCGTTTGTTTGGTTTTTGTTTCATTACCTCTTTCAGTTGAAGTCAGCCGCAGGATATGATTCGACCCTGACAGCTCAAAGGTGGTGCCTGACTAGCTTCCTAATGCGTAAATGGCCATCGGGCCGACGTCGGTCGTTGTTGGCCCACTCACAGCCGTGTAGTACAGAGCGAGTACACAGCCAGTACACAGCCAGTACACAGCCGTGCAGTACAGAGCGAGTACACAGCCAGTACACAGCCGTGCAGTACAGAGCGAGTACACAGCCAGTACACAGCCAGTACACAGCCGTGCAGTACAGAGCGAGTACACAGCCAGTACACAGCCGTGCAGTACAGAGCGAGTACACAGCCAGTACACAGCCGTGCAGTACAGAGCGAGTACACAGCCAGTACACAGCCGTGCAGTACAGAGCGAGTACACAGCCAGTACACAGCCGTGCAGTACAGAGCGAGTACACAGCGAGTACACAGCCGTGCGGGGTCCAACCGCGGCCGATATCGGCCCGATAGCCATAATGCGCACTGTATTGGTACTCTTTGGGCACCAAGGTAATCTTCAGGCACTACCCGTGAGCTGTATACAGTAAACTTGCAATATAACAAAACACTAGGGAAGCCAGACTTGTCAGTGTGTTACCAGCAAAGTCAGTTATTCATTAACCCTTTCCGTGCCAGCTGACGCACGCTGTGTTTCTACAGTCTTTCTTTGATATTCAAGGTCAAAATCCCTAGATATTCCAGAAGCATGGATTTAAAGTGGTGTCGGCAAGAGGCATAGATCCTCATGAGCCCCCGCAACTGCTGGGCCTCATGAGGATCTATACCCCTTGCAGTTGGGTGGTGTTCACATTTTCTCGCACTGAATGGGTTAAATGTGTCGTCGTGACCTCGGAACATTGGTTGTCATATCCCACTTGTGTTATTACACCCCACCTTGCGATTATAATATCAGTTGTCATATCCCCCTTGTGTTATTGCACCCACCTTGTTGTTATAAAATCAGTTGTCATATCCCCCTTGTGTTATTGCACCCATCTTGTTGTTATAAAATCAGTTGTCATATCCCCCTTGTGTTATTGCACCCGACCTTGTTATTAGCAAAGTCCACTCTATACCAGTGCACCAGTTTGCTCTATGAAAAGGGCCTCCACTCCGAGCAGCAAAACTTCTTAGGGCCCAAGATGGCCACAATGGACCCGCTGCGTCTGTCTTTGGCCCGAGGACCTTTGCTTACTGGGACGCTAAACAGGCACGTTACTACAGCTTGTCGTCATGAATTAGGAGATGAACGTGATAAGTCTTTTAGGACCTTTGCTTACTGGGACGCTAAACTGGCACGTTACTACAGCTTGTCATCATGAATTAGGAGATGAACGTGAGAAGTCTTTTAGGACCTTTGCTTACTTGGACGCTAAACAGGCACGTGTCTACAGCTTGTCATCGTGAATTAGGAGATGAACGTGAGAAGTCTTTTAGGAACTTTGCTTACTGGGACGCTAAACAGGCACGTGTCTACAGCTTGTCATCGTGAATTAGGAGATGAACGTGAGAAGTCTTTTAGGACCTTTTCTTACTGGGACGCTAAACAGGCACGTGTCTACAGCTTGTCATCATGAATTAGGAGATGAACGTGATAAGTCTTTTAGGACCTTTGCTTACTGGGACGCTAAACAGGCACGTGTCTACAGCTTGTCATCGTGAATTAGGAGATGAACGTGAGAGGTCTTTTAGGAACTTTGCTTACTGGGACGCTAAACAGGCACGTGTCTACAGCTTGTCATCGTGAATTAGGAGATGAACGTGAGAAGTCTTTTAGGACCTTTTCTTACTGGGACGCTAAACAGGCACGTGTCTACAGCTTGTCATCATGAATTAGGAGATGAACGTGATAAGTCTTTTAGGACCTTTGCTTACTGGGACGCTAAACAGGCACGTGTCTACAGCTTGTCATCGTGAATTAGGAGATGAACGTGAGAGGTCTTTTAGGAACTTTGCTTACTGGGACGCTAAACAGGCACGTGTCTACAGCTTGTCATCGTGAATTAGGAGATGAACGTGAGAAGTCTTTTAGGACCTTTTCTTACTGGGACGCTAAACAGGCACGTGTCTACAGCTTGTCATCATGAATTAGGAGATGAACGTGATAAGTCTTTTAGGACCTTTGCTTACTGGGACGCTAAACAGGCACGTGTCTACAGCTTGTCATCGTGAATTAGGAGATGAACGTGAGAAGTCTTTTAGGACCTTTGCTTACTGGACGCTAAACAGGCACGTGTCTACAGCTTGTCATCATGAATTAGGAGATGAACGTGATAAGTCTTTTAGGACCTTTACTTACTGGGACGCTAAACAGGCACGTGTCTACAGCTTGTCATCGTGAATTAGGAGATGAACGTGAGAAGTCTTTTAGGACCTTTGCTTACTGGACGCTAAACAGGCACGTGTCTACAGCTTGTCATCATGAATTAGGAGATTAACGTGATAAGTCTTTTAGGACCTTTGCTTACTGGGACGCTAAACAGGCACGTGTCTACAGCTTGTCATCATGAATTAGGAAATGGACGTGAGAATCCTTACAGGCACTGCCATAGATCTGTTTTTGTCGATCCATCTGTTTCTGTTTTAGGCAAATTAGGGAATGAAAGTGAGAAGACTTCTGGGCACTACCACTGAGCCATTTATTATTATTATATAACTAAACGTATATGGCAGTATTATAAGATATGTTTGCTTTTCAGAATGTTTTAGTGTATCTATTAGTTAAGTTTGTCAGTTTGATCTTTACAGAGTTCAAAATGTTTTACTTTTGAATAATATGTATTAATGTTTTGTGGTTAGAGTTTTAATATGTCTTATTCTTAGTATTATACGTCATACAGATTTACTATATCAATATTATATACACATTGTATATTTGAATGTCTTGGTATTAATTAATGTTTTTTTGAATGATTGTTATTCTTACTGTTCACCCGTCCACAAAACTGTAATTGCCCTTTAAGGGATAATACAGCTTTTTAATTGAACTGAATTGAATTGTCAGCTTGTACGCAAATAGAGTAGCAATAAAGACAGCAACATTCTCTACTTTTTATCTTCTGACGTGTGTGTGTGTTTTCATGTGCAAAACCATATCCACATCACCGTGAAGAAGGATCTCTGATCCGAAACGTCGTGTTTCATTTCCCCTTACTTAAAGGGCTTTCAACCTCTATTTTTAGTTGTCTTTTCTATGCCCTTTGATGTGCGAGGTGTTCTGCGTGTCTGTTTTCTCGGCTGTGCGGGGCCTAAAATGAATGTATTCGCCTGATGCACACAATACACATAACAGCGGCCTTGGCCGAGTGACCATACCCGTCAGTCACGCAATGTTTACCCGGTTGAATGTCTTGCTTTACGTTTACACAGCACTAGGGAACATGAGATACGTATCATGTGCTGAATTATACAAATAAGAGGCCTGTGCACGAAGAAAAATCCTGTTGTAAAGATTTCAAAGTAAAATGTCAAAATGCTGTATTGTTCCAAAAGGATCAGTTTGATCTCACAGTTCATTCTAACCCCTCGACTGCTGCTGACGGGTACCGCTCTGGGAAATATATCCGTGTTTACCCCGTGTTTACCCCGTGTTTACCTCGTCTTTACCCCATGTTTACCACGTGTTTAGGTCTCTCTCCCCAGAACGGTATCGTGTGTAGCAATCGAGGGGTTACATGCCACATTACATACGGGCTTACAGTATAGTGCTGATGACAATGTAGCCAAGTATTACGGCTATATCGGGCGAGGGGGAGAACTCACAAACCAGATAGGTGAGGCTAGCGCTGTCAAAATTGTACACAAACCAAGGGGTATCACTCAGAGCTGGACAGACAAACAGTTAGATCCCCTGCCCCCGCCTATCAGGCACCCACTCGCCAGCCCACAGAGAAATACGCAGGTATAAAACAAGACGATCATTTGCATCCTCATAAAGGATGCATCAGGTCTTGCTTATAACCCATGTCTTTCTCCGGAACTTAGGAAGTAGGCAGGATAAACATACATACACATACACGAACGTGCACTACTATATGTGGTCGGGTAAATACCCTGATTTCCCACAGTAGATGCACAGAACATTACACAACAATGTAATGCGGGGGAGAAGGCTTAGAGCCTGTCATCATCATTATCATTGTCTCCAACTTTATCCTGTATGTTTCGTCGTCATCGTCATCATCATCAGTTAACCCCTTCACTGCCTGGAAAAAGGAACAGGATTAAACTACAAGAGACATAGATCCTCATGAGACCCCGCATATGCGGGGCCTCATGAGGATCTATGCCTCTTGCTGACGCCAATTTAAGTGCATGCTCCGCGGGCGGCCTGAGCTGTGTGGCGCTGCAGTAGCCGGAAACACCAAACGGCGACTACTGACAGTGGAGAGGTCAATATATGTTGGCCTGAGTTGTATTTGGCAGTGTTTTCCCTAAAGCGGAAGATGTTTCAAGTGCGAGGCCGAGGCGGGCAAATATTTAGCGAACATCCACTAGTGTGCTGCGGCATGTTTAGTGAAGCGTGCGCTATGCAGGCGCAACGTGTATGGGACATCACACAAATGTTCTAAGTCTAGACAGCCCAATGTGCAAAAAGACAGCGGGCCGACATCGACCCGATCGCCTTTTGCGCATTAGGATGGTGTTGTGCACGCGTGCACACACACACACACACACACACACACGCACACACACATGCACACACACACAAACACATAAACCCACAGAAAAACGCGCGCACGCTAATGATTAGTTTTTACGTTCACAGAGACTACTTATAGGTGCGCAATGAAATGTCGTGAAATAGAGAGTAACCCTCAGTACATTGGCGCACATTGATTCCTCTAAACATGGATCCATATACACAGCCCAGTCCTTGAGAGTTAGACCGACCGCAACAGCCCAGTTGCAGTGCCTGGAAAGCCTGACGTACAGAGGACGCCAAACCAGCACGTCAACCTTCTAGACTGGTGCCGTCCGCCCCTCTGTCCTACGATATAACACAAGTCGGATACAGCAACACTTTGTCAAAGGTCACAGCAACAGTTTTTCAACGTGAATTACTTCGCTTATAACAAACATTGGATATAACAACAAGAACAGTTGGGTCCTCTGACCATTTGTTATATCCGGAGTTTACTGTAGTTCTAATTTAATCTATTTTGTCCAAACGCACAGCAGCAGGAGACGGATCGACTGTGATAATTCAAGGGTAGTGCCAGGTTAGCTTGGCGAATAGACTTTTGGCGCTCCGGCTTTTTGTTATGATACTTTGACCTTCTTTTGGTATTGCATACACTTTGTCGTGGCCTATATCCCAGTTTAACAAATACATTGTAAAATTAGACCTAAAAGAAAAGCTTTGGACAGGGAAAAACATTGGTTCGACTTCAGCGTTTTTTTACCTATCCGAGCTCGTGCGTATGAAACTGTATGTTTGTAAAAAGAAATTTCGACTTCTCCTTCTTGGCAGAGGGGAAACACGTCCGACCTATCCAAGGTTCGACTTAACTCATTCAGCCCCGACAGACCACAGCAGGACATGGATCTAGCATGATAGTTCAAGGGGGGGGGGGAGGTGCCAGAATAGCGTGGCGCCCATAGGCGCCACGCTATTCTGGCACTACCCTTGAACTATCATATTCGATCTGTATCTAGAATTGTAATACAGTCCTTCAGAAATTTGGGGCTTTCGGTCCTGGGGCAAAATGTTTTAAGCGAGTGAGCGTTATCCGTTGTAAAGGTAGTCACTGTGAGAGCAGCTTTAGCCAGGAAACAACAGTATTTGTGTTCGACTTGAGTGTATTTCGACTTCACGGCCACGACCCGGATGTTTTCTTCGCGCTCTTTCGCTCCGACGCTTGTGGTCTATGGCCGATGGCGTGTATGTTATAATTCACCCCTTCACTGCTAGTGGTCGAAGATTGCGTTTCTGACAACAACAACAACAACAAAATCAACAGCAACGAGCCCAAGCCGTCCATGGAAGGCGGATACAAAGTGGATTGATACATGGACACAGAGTGGTGTGAGCGCGAGGCATAGATCCTCATGTGTCCCCGCAACTGCGAGGACTCATGAGGATCAATGTTTCCTGCAGTTGTTTCGACAGTGAAGGGGTTAAAACAAGTATAAAATACCCAGTTCGAAGAGAATAATTAATTAAATAATCAGATGCATGTGGCGCATAAAGCCATCTTATTATTTTCAGGATTCGAGTAACGCAACATCCACAGCAGGACGCTACTGTCCGGCCTTCTGGTCAACACGCCACGTTCCTCACTTCCTCTTTTTTCGACTACATAAGTGGTGAATGGGGGAGGGGGGGCTTGTGTGTGTGCGCGCACGTGCGTGCGTGCGCGCGCGCGAATGTGTTGTGTGTGTATGTGTGTGTGTGTGT
>BTPG01000003.1:209961933-210046933 GCA_036245525.1 Semisulcospira habei | reverse complement strand
GGATCTATGCCTGTTACTGAAACTAGTATGTATCCGTGTTCCCTGGACTGCTGGGGATCTGTGACGTTGCATTAACAATGATATCACAAACACAAGGTGCATCCGCTGTAAGTGAAAGGGTTAAACTGTACGCATTCTCTGCTGTTTGAGAATCTGGGCAGTTGAGGCTGTACAACACCGGACTCTATTCCCAACGGTTGCAAGTTCGAACCCGAGTTGGGTAGAAATTTTGTCAGATTCTCCTTGGTGCCACGTCTTTGAAATCAACATAGTGGTGACAAAACACGACAGCCAAAAACGTTATCCTGACTAGCATACATGGCTCGCAGTCACATACTTTATTCCGGCGTAGTCAAAAGACAACACGCTGCGACACACTTCCTGGTTGGCTTACACTGCAGCGAGCACGCGACCCACAACCTGAATTTCAATTCAAAGGCAAACACAAAGAACGTGGGTAGTCCGCTGAATAGTCGGGTCTTTACATAAGCAGTTTGAAGACTGTGTCAGCGCGCACAATCCCTGACACAGGCAATGAAGAGTACAGAAGACGTTACACAGACTACGATCGCGGACAGTGTGGGCCAGTGTTCCCGCATCAACACGATGGTCACGTGGTCAGCACTGGTGTGGTTCTGTCTGACTGTTCGTCACGTCACTTGTCACGAACACTTTGGTAGGTGCAATACAAATAAGTGCCTTCTGTTTAAAGCGATCTGCACCAGGGCTTTTGATTGCTGGAATTCGCCGCCACAACCGGTTCTCAATGTTGTCTGGCCTCAAGTAAAACGTTTTTAGCCCCTTCAGCCCTGACGCACTTCAGCAGGAGATGGATCGACATGATAATTCAAGGGTAGTGCCAGATTAGCTTGGCGCCTGTCGGCGACAAGCTAATCTGGCACTACCCTTGAATTATCATGGTCGATCCATCTCCTGCAACAGGTACATAGTCGTTAGATAACGCCTCCAAAATTTAGGAATTACGTGCGTCGGGCTGAATGAGATACCCTTCTTTTTACAGCCCATGCTAGTGGTCACACATAAAGTGTTTTCTACTGCCGAGATTGATCAACGGTGAAACTCTTTGTTCATTTTACGACACTCGAATTTCATAACTTGCGTGCAGCATTATTGACAGATTGATTGATTGATTGTACATTGCTTAACGTCCCGACAGCAACAAGGCTTTCTCAGGACGTGCCTGCACTGCTTGTGAAAAAAAAAAACTTGACAGAAAATTAAATGTATGTCGCCAGCCGGTCAAATACGTTAAATAAACCTACAACATGGGGCCTAAATAAAGCTAAGACCATTTCGCAACACACATCCAATATCAAGAGCTACAGGCAGTGCAGACAGTTGGGAGAGTTTTAAAAAGACAAATACAGGTGAATGGACCAAGGGTAGACAGAAACACATGCCCCAGAATAGAAAGGAAACCCACCCTGTGGGGCTGACCAGGGTGACCCTGGGAACTAAAAAGTACCTAACCCCACCCAAGTCCCCCAGGGCAGACCCGGGTGGGGGATTATTGACAGACACACTAAGAACATGTATAGGGGGGATACTGCAGCATTATTGACAGACACACTAAGAACATGTATAGGGGGGATACTGCAGTATTATTGACAGACACACTAAGAACATGTATAGAGGGGATACTGCAGCATTATTGACAGACACACTAAAAACATGTATAGAGGGGATACTGCAGCATTATTGACAGACACACTAAGAACATGTATAGAGGGGATGCTGCAGCATTATTGACAGACACACTAAGAACATGTATAGGGGGGATACTGCAGCATTATTGACAGACACACTAAGAACATGTATAGGGGGGATACTGCAGCATTATTGACAGACACACTAAGAACATGTATAGGGGGGATACTGCAGCATTATTGACAGACACATTAAAAACATGTATAAAGGGGATACTGCAGCATTATTGACAGACACGCTAAGAACATATATAGAGGGGATACTGCAGCATTATTGACAGACACACTAAGAACATGTATAGAGGGGGTGCTGCAGCATTATTGACAGACACATTAAGAACATGTATAGAGGGGATACTGCAGCATTATTGACAGACACACTAAGAACATGTATAGAGGGGATGCTGCAGTATTATTGACAGACACACTAATAACATGTATAGAGGGGATACTGCAGCATTATTGACAGACACACTAAGAACATGTATAGAGGGGATGCTGCAGCATTATTGACAGACACACTAAGAACATGTATAGAGGGGATACTGCAGCATTATTGACAGACACACTAAGAACATGTATAGGGGGATACTGCAGCATTATTGACAGACACACTAAGAACATGTATAGGGGGATACTGCAGCATTATTGACAGACACACTAAGAACATGTATAGAGGGGATACTGCAGCATTATTGTTGTTTGGCATCCTGTCTCGGAAGACAATGGGTATATGCGCTTGCTGGGTCAGTCACTGGAGTGACCTCTCCAGGGCGCAAGCCTGGGCGAAGTTTATGGAGATCCTGGGGTGCCCAGTCGTCAAGATCCCCCTCTCGGCCTCGCTGATGTATGCAAAGGAATGCAAAGCAGTACGTTTGGCACCAGTTTGGCTGCAGGAGCTGCCAGAACAGTGCGTGAATACAGGCAGCTGTCTGCCTTCGGGGCTCCACTCCTGATTTGAAAGGTTTACTCCCCCACATTTGGCCGTTGGATCCAACCTGATCTTCTCCGTCCTCTAGCCGTTGGCTGTCAGAAACAGCTCATCCGCCTAGTGGTGCAGCATTATTGACAGACACACTAAGAACATGTATAGAGGGGATGCTGCAGCATTATTGACAGACACACTAAGAACATGTATTGAGGGGATACTGCAGTATTATTGACAGACACACTAATAACATGTATAGAGGGGATTACTTTACTTACTTACGCCTGTCACCCCTACCCGGGTATAGGCCGTCGACGAGAGACCTCCAGCAACTCCTGTCCTGTTATAGAGGGGATACTGCAGCATTATTGACAGACACATTAAGAACATGTATAGAGGGGATGCTGCAGCATTATTGACAGACACACTAAGAACATGTATAGGGGGGATACTGCAGCATTATTGACAGACACACTAATAACATGTATAGAGGGGGTGCTGCAGCATTATTGACAGACACACTAAGGACATGTATAGAGGGGATACTGCAGCATTATTGACAGACACACTAAGAACATGTATAGAGGGGATGCTGCAGCATTATTGACAGACACACTAAGAACATGTATAGAGGGGATACTGCAGCATTATTGACAGACACACTAAGAACATGTATAGAGGGGATGCTGCAGCATTATTGACAGACACACTAAGAACATGTATAGAGGGGATACTGCAGCATTATTGACAGACACACTAAGAACATGTATAGAGGGGATGCTGCAGCATTATTGACAGACACACTAAGAACATGTATAGGGGGATACTGCAGCATTATTGACAGACACACTAAGAACATGTATAGGGGGATACTGCAGCATTATTGACAGACACACTAAGAACATGTATAGAGGGGATACTGCAGCATTATTGACAAACACACTAAGAACATGTATAGAGGGGATGCTGCAGCATTATTGACAGACACACTAAGAACATGTATTGAGGGGATACTGCAGCATTATTGACAGACACACTAAGAACATGTATAGAAGGGATACTGCAGCATTATTGACAGACACACTAAGAACATGTATAGAGGGGATACTGCAACATTATTGACAGACACACTAAGAACATGTATTGAGGGGATACTGCAGCATTATTGACAGACACACTAAGAACATGTATAGAGGGGATGCTGCAGCATTATTGACAGACACACTAAGAACATGTATTGAGGGGATACTGCAGCATTATTGACAGACACACTAAGAACATGTATAGAGGGGATGCTGCAGCATTATTGACAAACACACTAATAACATGTATAGAGGGGATACTGCAGCATTATTGACAGACACACTAAGAACATGTATAGGGGGATACTGCAGCATTATTGACAGACACACTAAGAACATGTATAGAGGGGATACTGCAAACTGATAACAAAAGTGCGCGCATCTTATATCCAGACTTTTCCCAACAGAAAACGTAGCGTTCAACAAGAACTGTCAACTCAGCTCGTACCACGACGCTTTAAAGTACCCAACTGATGGAAGGTTTGCTGTCAACAACAATACGGACGGAATTCTCGACCCTAGCAACTATATCAACTGTATTCACACTGCCCCTGGTGCCACCACAACTTCTGGTCAATACAACAGCTGGTGGCAGGTCAACCTGGGTCGTCCCTACCCCGTCCACAGCATCACTGTCTGGGCTAGAGAAGGGTGTAAGTCTCTCTCTCTCTCTCTCTCTCTCTCTCTCTCTCTCTCTCTCTCTCTCTCTCTCTCTCTCTCTCTCTCTCTCTCTCTCTCTCTCGCTCTCTACCTGGCAACCACCCGAACAGCAGATTGATTGATTAATTCCGAATTTAACGTCCACGGCACCGAAGTGATAATGGACGGCCCTGACGGGCGGGGTATGGGGGACAGGGAAATCTATTGCCTATGGAGTACGACCTGAACACTGATCAATTCAGGCGCGCTCCAACTGTGCCACTTTGATTTACCAGGACCTTTCAACGGACATGCTATTGAGCAAATCCGCCCTTCCCCCCTGGATTGCGAGTCCAGCTACCGAGGCCGGGACGGGGAATCGAACCCACGACCCGGCGATTCCCTTCGCTCTCCTGCTCCGACGCTTAACCGCCTGAGCTATTTCGGACTCTCCGAGCAGCAGATGCAGCAGACGAAGTTTATTGCCGAAGGCGGTGTTGCGTCATCAAAGCCAGTAAACCCCTCGTTGCAGCATCCAGGGCTCTCCTGGCCAGTGGTGACGCAACACCCTCTTGGGCCTCAGGTGTTCACATGGCCGGTGTACGGCTATAATCCTCAAGTGTTTGGATTGCCCCAGCATTATCATTCGTACTCTGGGGTGCCACCTGATTGTTTCTATCCCGTGCCATCGTACACCCAAGAGCACCTTAGTCCTCACAGTCTTGCGAGCTCTTATTAAAACCGACATATTTGCCTCAATGACTCCAGTTTATAAGTTTTGGCATTTCAAGTTTCGCAAATTAGTGAATTATTTCACAACTGAATTGAGCGTTCTCATTAATATCAAGTTTCGTCCTTGAGCACATTCACTAACTCATTGTATTGCTACGATATATCTTGTGGTCTTTTAGTAAACCAGTTCTGAAAGGCCGCCTAAACTTAGATGTGAAGCACTGTGGGTATGCTGTTGCTGACTGACTGTGAAGTGTTTGCGATTACCGACAGCCACTATCAAGGTAGTGACCCTAACGGACACATTAATTTGAGGCACGACAGTACTGGATAGTCCTGACAGCACGATCATTGTGCTCAATATAGTTTTAATTGTACTCTACTTGCATTTATAATTTTCTTTCTCTTAACATGTCGAATAGTTCAACATTTCACAATTACATTTGGGTCATTTAAATATTTATCACTTGTTGAACAAGATTCCCGATTTGTGTGTTCTCCTCTCTCAGCCCACCCCCTTTCATATTTTCGGAATTACAGAGTCACGTTTACGTTCCGACATAAGTGACGCATCTATTTCGATACCGGGGTTTTCAGTAATCCGGCGCGATCCTGTACGTCCCTCAGCAAACAGGATTAGCTGTTTATATACATGACTCTATTGCGCACTTTACACGCAGAAGAACAGACCTGGAATCAGACTCTGTTGAAAGTGTGTGGGTTGAGGTGAAGACAAACAGATCGGCCCCTCTGCTTGTTGGATTTGTATACAGAAACCCGTCTGCGTCATTTGAGTGGTATGACGACTTTTTAAATATGGCGGATAAGGTTAACAAAAGCAGCACTGAAGTGTTATTACTTGGCGATTTTAACATTAATACGTTTGTCTCGAACCCTGCTTGGGAATCCAAAATCACTATGGTTGGTATCAAGCAGAATATCACGTCTGCAACTAGAGTTACAAAGTCGTCTACCACTCTAATTGATCATGTATACACCTCCAACAATTCAAGGGTTGTTAGTTCTTGTGCCCTTCAAGTGGCGATCAGTGACCACTACCCTGTGTGCTGCAGCTGGGCTTTGAGGGTGGACAAACAAAATCGGAAAAATCAGCATACTACTATCTATTATAGATCGTTTAAAAATTTTAATAGGGATATGTTTCTAGCCGAACTAAATGAAACCTCTTTCTTTTCGGTTTACAACGAATCCTGAAGATGCGTTGGTCGATTGGTATAGATTGTTCCGTCGGGTTCTTGACAAGCATGCGCCGTTGCATTTACCCCAATGGTTAAGCAATGACATTAAAGAGGCCATGGCTGTCAGAAATGAACTAAAACGCAACAAAGACTTTGGGGCTTTCCGCAAGCATAGAAATCGTGTTAAGTACATGGTATTAGAGGAAAAAAAAACACCACTTTAAGCGATTGATGGACAACAAAACAGACACCTTATCTGTCTGGCGCGCCCTTAATGCGTTCACTAAATCACGACAAACAGCACCATGTACATGTATATCTGCAGACACATTTAACAATCATTTCTTGTCTGCTGCTGATTCGTTGTTAAGCAGTACGACAACTCACACACCATCTATATCCGAAAGGCTTACAGATTTTTGTGAGGACAAACTCGCGCCAAACGTATCCTTTAGTATTCCTTCGCTTACTGCATTTGACGTTGGCAAATCTATTAGCCAACTCAAAAATAAGCGCTCACTTGGTCACGACGGAGTAAATACATACTTTTTAAAACTTGCTGCCCCGTATGTGGTCGAGTCTTTGACATTTATTTATAATCTCGTTTTACAACATGGTACATTTCCAAACAGCTGTAAAGTAGCCAAAGTTATTCCTCTGCCTAAAAGTAAGAACCTCTCAGACCCTAATAAGTTTAGACCAATCTCGCTCTTGTCAGCTCTGTCAAAACCAATAGAAAAACATGTGCACAGGCATCTGAGCTATTTTCTTGAAAAACATAACTTGCTTTACCCACTACAGTCAGGTTTTAGACCTCGCCACTCATGCCACACAGCTCTAGCTCACCTGACCAATACTTGGCTTACGTACATGAACAAAGCTGAAATGACCGGTGCTGTATTTCTAGATTTCTCTAAAGCCTTTGATCTAGTAAATCATGATATGTTGATACTAAAGCTATCAGTGTATCACGTAAACAAAGCATCCTTGGACTTTTTCAAATCTTACCTGCACGGAAGACGTCAGTATGTGTTTGTTAACGGAAAACGTTCCGCTGAAGGCATACTAAAGCCTCAGGGCTCAATATTAGGGCCCTTCTTATTTTCCATTTAAATCAATGATATGCCATTGCATATTTCAGATCTAAACGTACGCTGTAGCCTGTTTGCTGATGATGCTACTCTCGACGTGTCGTCAGCGAATATCTCCACAATCAGTTCCTCACTTCAACAGAGCTTAACTGATGTTTCAAAATGGTGTCACACTAACTATATGGTACCAAATCCGTCTAAAACAGAATGCATGCTAATAACTACACGTCAAAAGCAGCAGCTACATCCACCCCCGCTTAGCCTTTCTCTCAACTCTGAGCCGATTAGACAAGTTAGAGAGCAACGCTTGTTAGGCGGCATTATCGACGACCAACTCATATGGCACGCGCATGTCAGCAGCGTATGTCGAACAGTGTCCAGGAATTTATATCTTCTTTCAAAACTGCGTTATTTTACAGATACACCGACAAGGAAAATATTTTATAACGTGCATATTCAATCCCATATAGATTATGCTTCTACAGTTTGGGATGGATGCAGCGATGCGTGCATAAGAACGCCTAATGCTCTTCATCGTAGGGCAGCCAAATTAATCCACCCGGATAGTAAAGAAAGCACCGACGACCGACTCAAAGCCCTCGACATGCTGCCTCTGTGTAAGTTACTCATGTACAACAAGGCGTACTTATGTTTAAAATCTATCACTCTAAAACGCCTAGTTGTTACGATTGTGGTTGTGTTATCCTGTGAGAGCGTGCGTGTGTTGATCGTAGGTAACGATCCGATGTTTATTTGAGCTATCACGGTTACGATTCACGTGTTTTTTTTAGTAAGATTTTCTTTTGTTCGTGAGTAGAGCCGATTTCGTTTTGTTAAGTTTAGTCCAGAACGTTCTAGAAAGGTCGCACTGTCTAGTGGCCTCGTAAGTGTCACGTCGGTTAGTTGACATCGCAACATTTTCGCTACTTTTTGTTTTCCTGTGCGCGTGTATTGAGCAGCCTTTATTTTGTTTTGGGAATGTTCTCGTACTTTCTAGAGCTACCAGGTGATAGGGATACCATACTTTTATGTGACTTAATTATACGCTAGAATTTAGAGCTGAAGTAAGCAGCCGAGTTTTTGTAGCCTGTTACAGTTTTTTCTGAAAAGTTTATGTTAATGAGCTTCGGGCTGCGTGTTTCGTTCTGATTGGTTGCGTTGTATGATTTCCGTAGAAGATTCTGGAATTTGATAGTATTTATAAGGAGGGCGCTGGGAAAGCCCGTTCGTACATTGTCTTGCTTTGTCAGTTGTAGAGACACGCAGTTTATTGCGAGAGACGCTGTGTATGAGAAACTTTGAGTCGTAGTGTGGACATAGCAGAAGAGACTTTGTATCAGTAGTTTGTGCATTTGAAAGTGCATTACTGTGTGGATATCGCATCGCTGAATTAAATATTGTTGGAACTGTTACTCCAGTATTGTCTACATCCTTAAGCCACGTGTGACGGATTGCAGCTGAACGAGGTTTATTTTAAAGAACTCTCCGTGTGTGTGTCTGGTGTGTTTATCATACTTCGACTACAACTCCACCACGTAACACTAGTTATCTAACAGATCTATTTAGCCCTGCTCATAGGCCTTATAAAACGACGAGGAACAATCTATCCATACCAAGGCCGCGCCTCGATATATTCAAAACTAGTTTGTCTTACTCAGGAGCCAAACTATGGAATTTGTTGCCTATCGACATTACTGGGGCTCCTTCTTTGTCCACATTCAGGGCCCGCTTATTTCGGCAAATGAAAGAAACTTAAGCCCATAGTTGTGTAGTTGTGTCGGCGTTACTCGAGCGCAATGAGTTGTATTGTCGAGTTTGCTGTTGCTGTTCAAACTAAGTTTCTAACGTTCATGTTTAATCAGGTTCTTAGCGTGCGTGTGTGTGTGTGTGTGTGTGTGTGTGTGTGTGTGTGTGTGTGTGTGTGTGTGTGTGTGTTATGTGTGTGTGTGAGTGAGTGACTGCTAACTAGTTTTTTGTTTTGTTTTTGTTTTTATGATCACGTTTTGCCTTTCCAATTTTATTAGTTTTAGTCACGCGCGTGAGATTGTTGTGTGAGTGCGTGTGCAAGGACATGATTGAAAAAAGGTCTGTGTACCTAATCATTTATCCTTGAGAAATAAAGTTTCGTTTCGTTTCGTTTCCCTCTCACCCACGCACCACGCATACACAACGGCACACATAAACAAAGGCACGCAAACACGCACGCAAACACACACGTATGCACGCACACATACACACGCACACACACAACACAACACACACACACACACACACACACACACACACACACACACACACACACACACACACACACACACGCATACACATAGTAGCCAGGACAACAAACAAAGGCGTGAAACATGAATATCACCGTACTTCGTCTGCTGATATCTTCGGTCTGACTGTCGTTGTCATTGTCGTCGAATATCTTTTCTACCGCAGCTTTCTACAACTTAGGGAACAAGCAGACAATTTAACTCTTTTACTGCCGGAGCATGACAACACACCCAAATGCAAGAGGCGTAGATCCACATAAGTCCCCGCAGTCACGGGTCTCATGAAGATTTATGCCTCTTGTTGGTTCCACTGTGTACCTATGTTTCTTGAACGGCCGAGGATCTTTGACTTTGAATTAACAAGGACTTCACAATCACACTCTGCGCCGACTAGTGGAAGGAGAGAGGTTAATGGTCTTTCTTGTCCGAACTCTTTTACATGTTTGTTTGGAGCCCTGAAGATGACGTACGGAGCTAGGATGGTGGGACCATGAATGTGGGCCAATTATTTTAGATACACTCCCTTCGAAAGTCTAAACTACATTATAAATGCAACTAAACTATACATTTCTGTTGCACAGCTGTTGGTCGAATGGCCCGTTGTACAATCACTGTGGACGGCAAGTTGTGCTATGCGTTTCCTGACAACACAGCCAGCTGGCCACGGAACATCGACATCACCTGTACACAGGGAACGATCACCGGCAGTGTGGTCAGACTGGAAAAGAATGTAGGCATATCCACAGGGGGTGACACAGAAAAGGGTGATGCAACAATAAATCTGTGCGAATTTCAAGTTTGGAGTGAGTATGATCTCTCTCTCTCTCTCTCTCTCTCTCTCTCTCTCTCTCTCTCTCTCTCTCTCTCTCTCTCTCTCTCTCTCTCTCTCTCTCTCTCTCTCTCTCTCTCTCTCTCTCTCAATCTCTCTCTCTCTGGGTGGGTGAGAGTGTTCGTGCGTGCGTGCGTGCATTCGTAATTGCGGTGTGCATGTGTGTGTACGTGTGTGTGTGTGTGTGTGTGTGTGTGCGCGCGCGCGTGCATTCGCGAGTTGTCGTGTGCATGCGTGCGTACCTGAGTGCGCGTGTGTGTATGGTTATGTGTGTGTGAGTATGAGCGTGCGTGTGCGTGCGTATGTGCGTGCGTGAGCATATGCATGCATGCAGCAGAGTGTGGTATGTGTATGTTTGCTGGTCTATGTCACTTATGTAGTAGATGTGGCAACGGCAAGTTTGAATTTCTCTCTCTCTCTCTCTCTCTCTCTCTCTCTCTCTCTCTCTCTCTCTCTCTCTCTCTCTCTCTCTCTCTCTCTCTCTCTCTCTCTCTCTCTCTCTCTCTCTCTGCAAACAGCACCGGTGGATGCATGAACAAAAGGGTTAATTTTCATTGTTGAACTAGTAGGTGGTGTTCATCACTGATTTACTGACGCTTTAATTAGACGTTTATATTTGGTGATTGTGAACTCGAGCACGGCAAGCTGACTGCTATTGTTACAGATGTAATTTGATCTTACCGTAAATCGGTTAGACTGACTACCAACGTTATTGTCTGCATCCAAAAGATTACACTGTGCTGTTTATTGATTACTTTGGTTCTGCCTTCTAGCCGCGTTGGTCATAAATTGATGTGACAGTAACATTGAGTGTTACCACCAGAGACTGTGCCAGTGTTAGTTTACACTGTAAAGATTGTGCTCATTTCAAAAGAAAGACTTTAATTTTCAGTCTCTTTCGTGTCTTTACAGTGAGACAGACTATTAGCTTGAGTGATTTAATCAAAATTGTACTGGAACGACAAAGAAGGGAACTTAGTGACAGCCGAACATACAGGTGTTCCATGCGGCGTTTCAAGTTGCGTCACTTTTTTCTTGTGGTTCAGTCACTCCCGCAGCGAGTTTTTGAGAGCTCAGTAGCTTAACTGCTACTTGTTCTCTGGAGGACTTTTATTCAATTAAGTGGCCTTTTATCGTTTTATAGTTTTATAGTACTTTTTTATTTCCGTGTTTTTCTGTATTCAATTGTTTCTTCATTGTTTATTTTGTGCACTCTGTATTTTGTATTAAGTCCAAGCGAATTTTCCACCAAAGGTGCAGTTATGAGAATAGGGCACCTCAATGTGTTTCATCTGTACAACAAACTAGCCGACATATCTGTATATATTAACGATCCTACACCGTTCCACCTGTTTGGACTCAGTGAGACGCGACTAAGTTCATGTGTGAGCGATGCAGCAATCAGTATCCCCAATTTTTCAGTTATTAGACGAGACCCCTTGTCTCCCGGTCAAACTGGCATCGCTGTCTATATTCATAATTCTATCCAGCATTTAGTTCATCGACGCGTCGACCTAGAAATGATGGAGGTGGGGTGCGTATAGGTCGAAGTTAAGTGTCCGAAATCAAAACCGGTATTAATTGGGTTCTTATATAGAAATCCCGCCTCATCGTTTGAGTGGTACGATCAGTTTAGTCAGAACCTTGACAGAGCTTTAAAAAAGAAGGCCGACATTCTTGTATTGGGCGATTTTAATATAGATTTACTTAAGCCGTACCCGGCCTGGGGCTCAACGTCATCTCTGTTTGGCTTAGTACAGTTAGTGAAATCACCCACCAGAATTACTCCAACTACCTCCACGCTTATAGACCACATATATACTAATAAACCCAAAGCCGTCTCTGACGTTGATGTCTCAAATCTTAGTGTTAGTGATCATTATCCTGTGGCTTGCTCCTGGTCTTCTAAACTCCCTAAACCAAAAAAGAACGGCCATACAACTATAACGTATAGGACATTCAAACACTTCAGGAAAGACGAATTTCTATTTGATCTAGAAAATACTCCTTTTAATGACGTGCTCCTGTCCTATGATCCTAATACCGCCCTCAGTATTTGGTACTCTCTTTTCCTAAATGTACTTAATAAACATGCTCCTCTACGCGAGAGGAGGGTAAAATCTAACACTCTTCCTCCCTGGCTTACTCCGGAAATCATGCAGGCGATGGCGCTTAGAAACGATCTACGTAGCAATAAAATGTTCACTGAATATAAGCAACAGCGTAACCGTGTTAAATACATGATCAGAGAGGCAAGAAAAAAGTTAGTTCGTGACACGGTTAAAGACAGCAAAGATTCCTCTACTATATGGCGCCTTTTAAACACACTTACTAGGGGGTCTCCAAGTACCGCAACTACCATTCCCACCAATCTTACTGCTGATACATTCAATGACCATTTTCTTTCGATTGCCAAATCCCTGATATCGCCAAGCCAGGATAACACTTATCACCGTTCAAACCTGCTGTCTGAGTTTTGTCAACAAAGAACAATGGGCCCCTTCAACATCCCTATGTTAGCTGTTCATGAAGTGGGTTTACTTATAAGTAACCTTCCAAATAAAAAGTCCTCGGGGCCTGATGACATCAGCCCGAAAATACTTAAACTGTCCCTCCCATACATTGTAGAATCCTTAACTTATATTTATAATCTCTGTATCCAGCATAACACTTTTCCTAACGAACTTAAATATGCCAAAGTAATTCCACTTCCAAAAACAAAAGATCGTTCTGACCCTAATAATTATCGACCTATTTCTGTATTATCTGTTTTGTCCAAACCACTGGAAAGGCACGTTCATAAACACCTCTTGCTTACTTAGAAAACCGTAAGCTCCTCCACCCTTTCCAATCCGGATTTCGTCAGCAGCATTCATGTCACACAGCACTTACAAGCCTTGTTGACACATGGCTCAAGGGTATGAATAAGTCACAGCTAACAGGAGTAGTCTATCTGAATTTTAAGAATGCTTTTGATCTGATTAACCATACTATCCTGACTACTAAGCTTCACACATACCTCAATAACGGAGACGCAGTTGCTTTTTTCACATCTTACCTTACTAAAAGAAAACAAAAGGTTCTTGTTCATGGCTCATACTCCTCTCTCAAAGATGTAAGCTTCGGTGTGCCCCAAGGGTCTGTACTGGGCCCCCTACTGTTTTGCTTATTTATCAATGATTTGCCTCTACATATTACGTGCCAAGATGTACAATGCGACCTTTTTGCTGACGACACCTCAGTTCATACTACTAGTAAAGATATACAGGTAATTTCTGACAACCTACAACAAAGTCTTCATCAAGTATCAGCTTGGTGTATAAACAATTCTATGGTTGTTCATCCAGCCAAAACGAAATCGATGGTAGTCGCCACGCGCCAAAAACAGCAGATAACGCCTCTATTACTTAACCTTTCACTTAAAGGTAGTCAGGTAGAACAGGTAAATGAACATCGAGTACTGGGGATTACAATCGACAGTCAGCTAAAATGGCAAGCTCATACAGACGCCTTATGCAAAATAGTAGCCAAAAATCTCTTTATGTTATCAAAACTGAAATATTATACTGATTCAGATACCGGTAAACTATTTTATAATGCTCACATACGTTCTTATATCGATTACGCGTCAACGGTATGGGATGGATGTAGTGAGGTCCATTTAAAGAGACTCAATTCCCTACACAGACGAGCGGCCAAAATAATCTGCCCTGATCCACACCTAAGCACTGAAGAAAAGCTCTCAAAAGCAGGTCTCCTGCCTCTTCAAGGTCATTTTAAATATAACAAAGCAATCTTTATGTTCAAAGTGTGGAAACGCAAAACACCTGAGTACATCTCCACTTTGTTCCGTAAGTCTGAGTCCAAGCTTGGAAACATCAGAAAGCTATTCATAGTACCTAAACCAAGGATCGATCTATATAAAACTAGCTTATCCTTCTCAGGGGCAATTATCTGGAATGCACTTCCCGACCATGTAAAATCCACCTCCTCGCTAGCGTGTTTTAAAAAGTGTCTCTGCAAATACTTTGTGGATCACTCGTAGGGATGCCTTAACCACTTGTATTATATGTTTCTTTTTATGCTGCGTCCAATTTATTCCCAATTAAGTCTGTTATCCTTTTCATTTATCATTTGGAATACTTAGCTCTGTCTATGTGTGAAGGGGGGGGGCGGGTGGGGTGGGGGGTGTGTGAGTCTTTGAGTATGTCTGTCTATGTGAACAGTGTTGTCATCTGTTTGCAAGAATTATGTTTACTTATATGTATGTATATTTGTAGTTAGTCTTGTAGTTGTTAGCAACGGCAGGTTTGTAAAATGGCTGTGTCGATGACGATGTCAATGCCTAAACCGTTGTAAAATAAAGTTTCATTGATTCATTGATTCATTCTCTCTCTCTCTCTCTCTCTCTCTCTCTCTCTCTCTCTCTCTCTCTCTCTCTCTCTCTCTCTCTCTCTCTCTCTCTCTCTCTCTCTCTCTCTCTCTCTCTCTCTCAAATGGCGGACGAAGGGTGATCCATGACAGCGTGGGTGTTGCGCCTTGTCAGCTATGCACCTTTGCATGGCTCGCCAGGTGCGGCACCTTTGTCGGCTTGGTCATCTATCCGTCCGCACATTGAACTGAACATGACAGGGGTCGTGCATACACGGACGCATGAGTCAGTGCGGGTGTGTGTGTGCGTGTTTGTGTGCGGTGTGTGTGTGTGTGTGTGTGTGTGTGTGTGTGTGTGTGTGTGTGTGTGTGTGTGTGTGTGTGTGTGTGTGTGAGAGAGAGAGTTAGGTGTCATCAATCAGACTCGTCTTGAAATACTGACTTTTTTTATAGTTTGTTCTCTTTGCTGATCTGACGTTAAGCCACATGAGTGGCCGCGTACCCAGCTAACTCTACACTCACCTACACACGAGAAGAGACATGTTTACAGCACAGCAAAAAAATTATTTCTGTGCTGTTCTTACTCGTTAAGGGTATAAACTGAATGAACTTGTACTGCAGATATCTTATGTTGATCTGCTCGTGACTTAAACAGATGATATTAATCATTTCATCTCTGCATGTTTGGTCAAATACCATCATAGCAGTGCACGTGTGAGACGTGTGTTTACGGGACCTCGTATCTTATAATCGACTCGAACTCCTTACTACATGCAGCGCACTTTTGTCTTGTGTCGACTTACTTTCTATTGCTCATGTGACTGTCTATATAGACTATAGATTTTACGGGAAAAGTCAACTTACTTTTATTATTATTATTATTTTAATATTTTTCTTTCTTCTCGTTAAAGCGTATCTGAGCATGTCAGATCAGTGAATATTGGCGAGTGCTCGTTACATTTTTCCAGCCTCACAAATATTCTCTTATTCGTCTTAGATAACGCAAACTCTTTGTCCAAATAACGTACTCTCCCACGCCCCTTTCTTTTCCCTCTCTTTTCTGTTTAAATTTCGCTTTTTCCGTGAAGTTTGCTGTTTGTTTGTTTATATTTGTTACTTTTATTACTCGCATACTACTTTTTGTTCCTGTACTCTACTTCCCCTTAGTTCCATTACTTATTTTTAACGCCAAAATTACCATACAAGATAATGTGCCAAAAAGGCCAAAAATTTCGAATCGGACATTTCAATGTATATCACCTGGCGAACAAAGTGCCGGACGTTTGCGTTTATGTTAATTCACCTAGTTACTTTCATCTCTTTGGTATAACCGAGACACGCCTTGCCTCCAACATCAGTGATGAGGCCATCGCCATTCCAAATTACTCCATTCTTAGGCGAGATCCGTCAGTCCAGGGTGAGACAGGTGTAGCGGTCTACATCCACAACTCAGTTAAACACATAACCCGCAGGCGCCGAGACTTAGAAACTAGCGATGTGGAATGTATTTGGATAGAGATTAGGCAATCTAAATCCCCTCCTTTACTTGTTGGGTTTCTTTACAGAAATCCTGCGGCCACTTTTGAGTGGTATGACAACTTTGTACACTTGATTGATAAAACAGATATTCATAAAAGCGAACTTCTCCTTCTAGGGGATTTTAACATTGACACTCTTAAACCTCACCCATCATGGGAGTGTACCACTACCTTAGTCGGCCTTCAACAAATGGTAACATCGCCCACTAGAGTTACGCCATCATCAGCCACTGTTATAGACCATATTTATACAAATAAACCGCTGGCAATTAGCAACGTTCACGTTGGTAGTCTTAGCGTAAGTGACCACTATCCGGTAAGCTGCACGTGGCTGTCCAAGCTTCCAAAACTAAAAAAGCAAGGACACACGTGCATAACATACAGATCATTTAAAAAGTTCAATGAAAATACCTTTCTGTCTGATCTAGCTTCTGCAGAATTTACTGAAGTGTACAATGAAACCGACCCAAATAAAGCACTAGATACGTGGTATCACATCTTTCTCAGAGTGCTAGATAAACACGCGCCCTTGAGACAACAAAGAGTTAAATACGCCACTTTACCACCCTGGCTGACTGCGGATCTTATCGAGGCCATGGAGCACAGGGACAAGCTGAGAAGAGAGAAGCGCTTCACCGATTACAAGAAAGAACGTAATCGAATAAAATCCATGGTTCTGAAGGCAAAGAAATTACTTTTCGATAAAGTTATTCACGAAAGTAAAGACTGTGCCACAATATGGCGTGCGATAAATTTAGTTACTAGAGGCACGAATAAAAGCACAACTCCTTTACCGCCGCATCTCACAGCAAACAGCTTCAACAGCCACTTCGTCTCCGTAGCAGAATCATTAATCCCGCCGGAAACTGAGTCGCATGACTATGTATGCCCGGACAACTTAGTCGATTTCTGCAAGCAGAGAACTGCCGGCACAAAACCTTTCATCATACCCACTATAGCGGTCCATGAAGTTGGTAAATTAATTACATCCTTGGAAAATAAAAAATCATCAGGACTGGATGAGATTAGTGCGAAAATACTCAAGATATCCCTCCCATACATTGTAGAGAGTATCACTTATATCTACAACCTCTGTATTAATTTTAATTGTTTTCCAGACGCATTTAAAGACGCAAAAGTAATACCTCTACCTAAATCTAAAGATCTTAGTGAAATTAATAATTTTAGGCCCATATCACTTCTACCTGTTCTGTCCAAGCCCTTAGAACGGCATATTCACAAGCATCTATCTATATACCTGGAAAGCCGAAAATTAATCTATTCATTGCAGTCGGGCTTCAGATCAGAACGCTCATGTCACACTGCGCTGATACGGATGATAGACACCTGGTTATCTTCCATAAACGACTCAAAACTTACAGGAGTCCTGTTTCTAGATTTTCGTAAAGCCTTTGATCTAGTAAACCACGAAATATTGATCAAGAAAGTATCCATGTACACCAACAACTCGGCGTCGTTTCTCAAATCCTACCTCGAAGGTAGAAAACAAAAGGTATTACTAAATGGCTCATATTCAAATCAAGGTTTAGTGAAGCATGGCGTACCACAGGGCTCTATTCTTGGTCCCCTTCTATTCTGCTTGTTCATAAATGATCTTCCTCTTGCGATAAAAAATGAAAGCGTTACATGTGATATCTTTGCAGATGATGCTGCTGTACACACGCCAGATAAGAATATATCAAACATCAATTCACGACTGCAAAACACACTGCAAGATATTGATGAATGGTGCAGTCATAATATTATGATTTTAAACCCGGTAAAAACGGAGAGCATGGTAATTAGCACCCGCCAAAAACACCAGCTTGGCTCTCTCTCACTCAGTCTGTCCCTCCAAGGCAAAACCATCAGCCAAGTTACTAACCATCGCCTGCTAGGAGTCACGGTGGACAACCAGCTTAGGTGGCAGCTACACATCAGTAACGTTTGTAAAATTGTCTCCAGAAATCTGTACATCTTAGCAAAACTTACTGATATGGAGACACGTCAACTGTTCTTCAATGCCCATATTAGGTCGCATATAGACTATGCTTCTACTGTGTGGGATGGTTCGAGAGATGTCAATTTGAAAAGATTGAACTCTCTACATCGGAGAGCTGCCAAACTAATACTCCCTGATCCCAGCTTAACTACTGACCAAAAATTGGCAGCCTTAAAAATTCTGCCCCTGAAAGATCATCTAATTTACAATAAGGGAATGGTTATGTTCAAGGCATTAAACGATAAGCTACCCCGATATATCACATCGCTATTTACCGTCCAGTCATCAACATACTCCAGATCAAGAAAATCCCTTATTGTGCCGCGACCTAGAATTGATCTATATAAAACGAGTTTGACGTTCTCTGGCTCTAGTCTTTGGAATGCCTTGCCTAGAAACGTCACGACATCAGCTACTTTCTCCTCGTTTAAAGTCAGTCTCATCAAGTACTTATTTTTGTCAGCAGCATCCCCATGACTGTGCACATATTGAAAAATACTATTTCTCATTAGATCATTAATTGCGTGTACCACAGGTTTCGACTGATGACTCATATTTATTCGGTACAGCTTGTATGTAGCTTAAGCCACGTAAGCGTGTGTGTGCACGTGCGTTGTGCGTGTGTGCGTGTGCGCACGTGTATATTAGAGATAGAGAGTGGCGTGCTCAAATGTGCATGCGTTATGTATGCGTATTAGGTTGTGTGTATTCTTATTATATTATTTTAATTAAACCTCACAACATGTCATTATGCCCGACCAGTAAAGTTGGTAATTCCTATGTCACTTCCCCCCAACATTATTATTATTATTATTATTATTATTATTTTTTTTTCATTCTTGGCTTGTGCTGTGTCATGTAATTTTTTTCCCTTCTTAGTAGTAAAAAACAATTAGTACGATAGTAACTCTGTAATCAGTAGATTAGCAACGGCAAGTTCGAAAAATGGTTGTTACTACCAAAACTTTTACCGTTGTCAAATAAAGGATCATTGTCATTGTCATTGTCATTGTCATTTCTCTCTCTCTCTCTCTCTCTCTCTCTCTCTCTCTCTCTCTCTCTCTCTCTCTCTCTCTCTCTCTCTCTCTCTCTCTCTCTCTCTCTATTATACTAGAAGTTCTGAGTGAAGCCAGTGCAATGAGCCAGCGTGAAAGAAAATGTATAATATTATCAAACGTGTTTTGTGTAAGATTACGCTTATTTTCGAGAATACCATTGTCAGAGATTATAAGTTATGAATGAGGCGGAAAGTGAACATAATACTAATCAACAAAAAAAAAAACTCGAAAATTTCAAACGTTGTTTCCCATACTAAAACATCTTAACTGTAAAGTTTTAACTTGCACACCTTGCAGACCGATTTTAACTGGCTGGCAGTACTCAGATACCTGTCACACAAGTTAACTCTTTACTGTTAAGATGTTTTAGTAAAGGAAACAACGTTTGACATTTTCCTGCTTTCTTTTGTTGATCAGTATATATTTGGTGTGACTTGAATCCTGCAGTCGATCTTGTTGGGATATATATACACTCATGTAGGTTGCAGCGGCCGTTACTGGGACAGTGGTTGTGACCAGGTGTGTGGTGAGTGCCTTGACGGCGCTCCGTGTGACAAGGTGACGGGACACTGTGAGTCGGGGTGTAAGAACCCAGGATTACAGCCGCCACTGTGTACGCAAGGTACCTGACAAGAGAACAAAAGATAACAGAACAGTGACATGTTTACTTAAGTTGTGTGCATGATGTCGACATCCACTTATTACTCGCTGAGCTTTGTCAGCTTTGATATTGTTTTACCACCGGGCACCCCTTGAAGTTGTTTTGAATTGCGTGACAACTTGTGACCCTTCATGCTTCACACTGTGAGGGTCGCATGCATGTCCCATGTTTGTTATCAGACTGTGAGGGCTGCATGCATGTCCCGTGTTTGTTATCAGACTGTGAGGGCGGCGTGCATGTCTCATGTTTGTTACCAGACTGTGAGGGCCGCATGCATGTCTCATGTTTGTTATCAGCTTACTTTCCCCAGTACCTTTACCTCTTCTCTTCTTGCAGAATGCCGGGACAGATCTTATGGTCATGACTGTAACGAAACCTGCAGCAGTAACTGTAAAGACGGGTGTAACAAGGTCAGTGGAAGCTGCACGTGCAATCCGGGGTGGATGGGTCCCACGTGTCTTGAAAGTAAGCATGTGTCATTGATTAGACCATAGATTGTGTGTTTCTGTTAAATATCTCAGTTTAAGTACAACAATATGCGATTGTGATTATTATAGGTGCATCTGTTGTCTGACACTATGGTCATCAAATTCTTCTTGAAGCGATCTGCATAAGAACGGGCTTCGGTTGCTTACATTTGCCATAAGAATTGGCTTTGGTTGCTTACATTTGCCAATGCTTCTGGTTCTCCATGTTGTCTTGCCTTAACCCGTTCAGTGCCAGCTGACTCAGACGGTATTTGTGCAATATTAATTAAAGATTTAAGAAAACCTCGATGTCCCACAAACATGAATTCAAACTGGTGTCATCAAGGGACATAGATATCAAGAGCCCCCGCATACTGAGAACATTCATAACTTGAGTTGGCCCTGTTGTCCGGCTTCATTGTAAGACACACTGAGAACATTCATAACTTGAGTTGGCCCTGTTGTCCGGCTTTATTGTAAGACATACTGAGAACACTGAAAACATACATAACTTGAGTTGGCCCTGTTGTCCGGCTTTATTGTAAGACAAACTGACAACATTCATAACTTGAGTTGACCCTGTTGTCCATCTTTATTGTAAGACATACTGAAAATACTGAGGACATTCATAACTTGAGCTGGCCCTGTTGTCCATGTTTATTGTAAGACATACTGAGAACACTGAGAACATTTATACGGGAGACACTGCGAACCCTTCAAGCAGGTCGCCCTAGAAATACACTATGATCGTGTAGTAAAACTGTTGCCGCTAGGGTTTCACGTGAAAGAAAAACAGAAGATAGTGGTAGAAAACTCTTTAAAATAGAAACAAATAACGACGTTTCGGATCAAAGATCCTTCCTCAGGTGACATGGAAACAAACGTAGAACAGAAAAGAACACGACAGAAAGAATAGACGTCATCCTGTATAGAGAGAATTTAGAATGACGTAAAAAAAAAAAAAAAAAAAAAAAAAAAAAAAAAAAAAAAAACCCACACACACGTACACATAATGACGCAAATACACATGCACAAAACACGTAGCACAAAACTTACGTCTATATACATACACGTCACTGCATACATTCGCATTCACTCGTGCCTGCTGCAGCTCGCGCACATGCACACACACACACACACACACACACACACACACACACACACACACACACACACACACACACACACACACACACACACACACACATACACACACACTCAAAGGTAGCATCCAGTATCAACAGTGAGGTCAAGTCTGGCACCAACTACCCATCAGGCCGAGCATACATCCCTAGGGGCGAATGTTCAAGCCGCGCGGATGGTAAGTGCCAAGCCTGTCCGCGAAAAAGGATTCTGTCATTTTGCGGCGGATGAAGTGGGATGTATTTTGCCAAAGGATGCGTATGCTGAAATGTGTGAGGCTATGAGGAGGTTCGTTGAAATGACGTCCAAGCTGGTTGTTGTATCCGAGGCGGATCGAACGAACATGCTCCTCGCAGCGTTCAGGGAGTGTACGGTATGTCTCCCCCACATACAACATCTTTGGGCAGTGAGAACATGAGATGACATAGACAATATCCGATGACTGGCATGTGAATGATCGGTGGACATGAAAAGATGACAGGGGTCCGGTGATGACGGGGGGTGTGTTGATGTACGGACATGCTTTGCAGTGTGGTTGCTGACAAGGGTGTGTGCCAGGTGGTAAGGTGTTAGATGCGCGAAGTGAACTGTGAACAAGATGATCGCGTAGGTTAGTGTCATCTTGTTCACAGTTCACTTCGCGCATCTAACACCTTACCACCTGGCACACACCCTTGTCAGCAACCACACTGCAAAGCATGTCCGTACATCAACACATCCCCCGTCATCACCGGACCCCTGTCATCTTTTCATGTCCACCGATCATTCACATGCCAGTCATCGGATATTGTCTATGTCATCTCATGTTCTCACTGCCCAAAGATGTTGTATGTGGGGGAGACATACCGTACACTGCCTGAACGCTGCGAGGAGCATGTTCGTTCGATCCGCCTCGGATACAACAACCAGGTTGGACGTCATTTCAACGAACCTCCTCATAGCCTCACACATTTCAGCATACGCATCCTTTGGCAAAATACATCCCACTTCATCCGCCGCAAAATGACAGAATCCTTTTTCGCGGACAGGCTTGGCACTTACCATCCGCGCGGCTTGAACATTCGCCCCTAGGGATGTATGCTCGGCCTGATGGGTAGTTGGTGCCAGACTTGACCTCACTGTTGATACTGGATGCTACCTTTGAGTGTGTGTGTATGTGTGTGTGTGTGTGTGTGTGTGTGTGTGTGTGTGTGTGTGTGTGTGTGTGTGTGTGTGTGTGTGTGTGCATGTGCGCGAGCTGCAGCAGGCACGAGTGAATGCGAATGTATGCAGTGACGTGTATGTATATAGACGTAAGTTTTGTGCTACGTGTTTTGTGCATGTGTATTTGCGTCATTATGTGTACGTGTGTGTGGGTTTTTTTTTTTTTTTTTTTTTTTTTTTTTTTTTTTTTTTTTTACGTCATTCTAAATTCTCTCTATACAGGATGACGTCTATTCTTTCTGTCGTGTTCTTTTCTGTTCTACGTTTGTTTCCATGTCACCTGAGGAAGGACACTATGATCGTGTTTTTCAGTTCGGTATCATTGTTGTTGTTGTCGATGATTATGTTGTTTTCTTTTCTATTTTTGTTCGTTTTCTGTTTTCAGGAGAAAGTCGTTTTGATAGTGATTACAATAAAAGTAAAATTATGACTTAACTGTATGTCTTTTATTGTTTTTACATAACAATGTTCCTTGCAGGGTGTGCAGCAGGGCACTATGGAGAAAACTGCGCAGAAACGTGTGGAGCCTGTATGGGTGATGTCCCCTGTAACCATGCCAACGGGTCCTGTCGGCAGTGTGCAGGCAACTACAGGATGCCTCTGTGTAAAGGTATTGATGTGGATTGTCTGTAATGTGGTATATGTTGTTTAGTACACAATGGCGCTAGTTTTTCATTGGTTGAGTTATTATTCCTATTCAACATTTCGCAAGAAGTACGTCAATCTCTTCTGTCTGATTAGTGCTGTCCTGGGCTGCTATTTGTTATATGGTTTTTGTCTGGGTTTTTTTTAATGTAAAGAACATGTGATGATCTATATTCTAATCAAATCGGCTTATTCGTCTTCTACGTGAGTTTTGTGGCAGTCTAACATACTTTACGGTGACCCTGTGTACTGCAGAGTGTAAGGACGGCTATTATGGACCAAACTGTACTGATTTGTGTGGAGCCTGCAAGAATGGCGTCCCTTGTCACCACGGCGACGGATTATGCGACAGTTGTAAAGGGAACTTCAATCCGCCTCTGTGTAAAGGTAGCAATTTAAAAACTCTAAGTGTTAGTTAGTTAATTATTTAATGGGTTTAAAGCCGAACAGGCAACTAAGGCCATCTCACGGCGGAAAAACTAAGTGCACGAAAGTATCTTGTAATTGATTTTCAACAAACTCAGTCAAATACCTGTATGATTAAGCAGAAAAAGGCCGTGTAAAGTCCTGAGATCTATTGTAAATTAAGGTAAAATAAATAAATCCGAAAGTATCGATCGAGATACAAAATCTTTTCTGGTTCCATCTATACGTGTGCCGGGTTGTGATTTTGGACCGTACCGCTTTTGAGCCGAAAGGTCCAAAATCACAGACCCGCACACGTTTGTTTGGTCGTCTTTATTTTACTTATAGCAGGTTAGCGTATCTTCACATGATTTTTTTCTGATTAATTTAGTTGTCAGTTTAGATCTGCCCGCCTATGTCACCATGGGCATGCTAGTCAATTCACTCCACCGCGACCCGTGCTAAAACATCTCTTCTATAAACGTAAAAACAAGAAAGGTTTACTTTAACACAACACAACATAACACATTTCAGTACCACAATTCGTTTCCATGCGTTACTGTTGTACATCTACAAAAATAACGAGAAAGAGAAGATGGGAAGGGTGGTGTGGTATCAGAGCGAGTGAAGGGGTGCAAAATGATGTAACCCCTTCCCTGCCACTGTAGGTACACTGTGCGTATTTTCGTGTCTCTGAAATCTGGGCTCATTCAGTGACCAAAAGACAAAATCGTCCACGAAACATGGATACAAACGGGTCTCGGCAAGAGGCATAGACAGTCGCGGGGGCTCATGGGTATCTATGTCTCTTGCAGCTGGATCGTGTTCACGTTTTTCTCGGCAGTGAAGGGGTTATTACTCACTGAAAGTTGTCTACTGTGAAACTGTTTTACCATCCGGGCACCCTTTGAAGTTGTTTTGGAATAGCGTGACAACTTGTGACAATTCCTGCTTCATACTGTGAGGGCTTCATGCATGTCCCATGTTTGTTATCAGACTGTGAGGGCTTCATGCATGTCCCATGTTTGTTTTCAGACTGTGAGGGCAGCATGCATGTCCCATGTTTGTTATCAGACTGTGAGGGCCGCAATACTTTTTCCCAGCACCTTTACGGATGTTAGTGTTCATAGGCACGACTGCGGACAGAGCGACCGTTGGATTCATTTTTGTTACTTCTTCTCTTCTTGCAGAATGCCGGGACAACTCTTTTGGTCTGGACTGTAACGAAACCTGCAGCAGTAACTGTAAAGACGTGTGTAACAAGGTCAGTGGAAGCTGCACGTGCAATCCGGGGTGGATGGGTTCCACGTGTATTGAAAGTAAGCATTTATCATTGATTAGACCATATTGTAGTGTATCTGTTAAATATCACATTTTATCATAATAACAATAGTCACCGACAACTTCTTGAAGCGATCTGCTTATGGGCACATTTGCCAATGCTTCTGGTTCTCCATGATGTCTTGCCTTAACCCGTTAAGTGTCAGATGACGCAGACTGTGGTTTCCAATCTTCGTTAATTCAAGAGCAAAAAACCCTCCATGTCCCAGAAAAATGGATTCAAAGCAGTGTCAACAAGACGCGTAGATCCTACAGAGCCCCCGCAACTGCGGGGGCTCATGAGGATCTGTACCTTTTGCAATGTGGTGCTGTTCAAATTTTCTCCGCACTGAACAGGTTCAATAAGAGTTCTCTACCCTTTCTTAATTAAAACCCATGTGTGCTGGCACACGTAGCAGCTTTCTTAATGCCCCTGGTCCGTGTCGTACGGAGAAGAAGAAGAGCAGGAAAAGCTTTCATTTCACTACATTCATAACTTGAAATGGCCATGTTGTCCGGCTTTATTGCGTTGGCCCTGTTGTCCGGCTTTATTGAAAGACATACTGAGAATACTGAGAACATTCATAACTTGCGTTGGCCATTTTGTGCGGCTTTTTTGTAAGACATACTGAGAATACTGAGAACATTCATAACTTGAGCTGGTGCTGTTGTCCGGTTTTATTGTCAAGACATACTGAGAATTATGAGAACATTCATAACTTGAGGTGGCCCTGTTGTCCGGCTTTTTTGTAAGACATACTGAGAACACTGAGAACATTTATACAGGAGAATAGATTCTGATCGGGATCTCATTTTTTTATAGTTGTTGTTGTCGATAAAGATGTTGTTATTGCTGTTGTTGTTTCTTTTGTGCAGAGAAGGCTGTTATTTTGTTGTTTTAAAGTAAGAAGCAAATTAGGACTTAAATCTGTGATACTTTTATTGCTTCTACATAATCTCTACATAATCATGTTCCGTGCAGAGTGTGCAGCAGGGCACTATGGAGAAGACTGCGCAGAAACGTGCGGTGCCTGCATGGGTGATGTCCCCTGTCACCATGTCAACGGGTCTTGTCGGCAGTGTGCAGACAACTACATGATGCCTCTGTGTGAAGGTATTGCTATGGGTTGTCTGCAATGTGTTATATGTTGTTTAGCACACAATGGCGCTAGTTGTTTATGGGTTGTATTAGTATTCCTACTCAAAATATCGCAAGAAGTACGTCAATCTCTTTTGTCTGATTAGTATTTTTTTTCTCTGTTTTATGTAAAGAACACGTGATGATCTATATTCTAATCAAATCGGCTTATTTGTCTTGGACATGAGTGTTGTGACAGTCTAACATACATTACGATGACCCTGTGTACTGCAGAGTGTAAAGCCGGTTATAATGGTCCAGACTGTGCTGATGTGTGTAACAGAAAGTTTACAGTCACAGATAGTTTAATCCGTGTGTCCGTTTGTGTTTGTGTGGTTTGGCGTTTTTTCACTGGCCGAACGGATATTTTCAGACTGTGCTGACAGGCTGTACTACGGCCCAAACTGCAGCCTGTCTCGCAGCGAGAACTGTGAGGGTAAGATGTGTGACAGAGACACGTGCAAACCGGGATGGGCGCCGCCAAACTGCATTGAAGTTTTGCAGGCTTCATTTCAATGTTATCCACTGCACTTCTAGACAATGGCTGTCTCATGCAGGTTTTTAACACGTACCCTTTCGGACACAGGCATCTGCCATTTGCCATAATTGTACGTCATCCGTAATGTTACAGCCTCTGACGCAGCTATTTGCTTTACCTCATAATTTGATGTAAATGTGACTATGATCTATACTCAGACTTTAGGCATAAAGAATGCAGAACTAATAAGAGACATAACTCCTCATGAGCCCCCGCAACTGCGGGGGCTCATGAGGAGTTATGCCTCTTGCAGCTGGGTAGCGTTCGCCTTGCCCCGGCAGTTAAGGGGTTACTCGCAGACCAGCACACTCACAATGACACGCTTGGGAAGTGACTTTACTAGGTTTGTGTTTCTGTTACTAGTTAGCTTTACGCTGCTGACAGTGTGTCTCTGTCGCTGTTAGCAATGCAAGGAACACCCCCGACACCAGTTGCTGCCATAGCCGGAGGAGCCGCGGGTGGAGCAGCCGTTTTCGTGTTGGTTGTCGTCGTTGTTGTCGTCGTGTGCATCAGGTACGTACCGTGGTAATGATCCCTCGTGAAAATCGTGTACAAACTGTAGTTGTCCAAACAGCACTGATAACAGCATAAGAACACTGCAGGCCTAGGTATCATTTTCATACCTAATGTTCATTGCAGTGTTGGCCAGTGTTTCTGTTCGTTTGGTTATATTTTTTTTGTTGTTGTTGATGCTTTTTTTTTTTTTTTGGGGGGGGGGGGAGGGGGGGAGTGTGTGTGTGTGTGGGGGGGGGTGTGTGTGTGTGTGTGTGGTGGTGGTGGTGGGGGGGGGGTATTGATTTTAGTTGTTCCTTACTTATTATTCTGTTTGTCTAGTTGAGCGCTTAGTCTGAGTGAGAAGTCAGCGGGCTTCTTTGTGTTTGCGTGAAAGAAAACACATGAACAATACAACCACAGTAAAACTAATAAGTTCTCCCTTATTGTCTTTGCCTCTCTGATTGCATATAGCCTGTGTAACCAGTTTCCACCATTACCATAAGTTGCAACTTGACTTCCTTTTACACTTATTAATTCCTCTTGTGTGAGTGGGACACAACTGTTTATACCTGATATAGTAATGAGATTGTCTCGGGTATGATTTGTTTCTATAGAAGAAGACGTCGCCCCAAACAGAATCCACGCAACAGAGAAAGTATACCTCGTGCACAACGCTCTCCCGAAGAACTCACGCAGCCGACCAACGTGTATGAAAACCTTCAGGCTGTCCGAGATGCTCAGGATGAATCCAGAAAGTCCGTGAAGAAGGAGAGTGAACAAAGACACTCGTGGAACAAGGATGGTATGAAACAGTCAAAATTACGAACTTGCTTTGCTTTCATTGAGGAACTTTTTCCTCACAGACTTACGGCGTCTTGTCTCTTTAGAGCTAATAAACAAATGAACCCCTTTATTCCCGAGAAAATGTGAACACCGCCCAACCGCAGTTACAATGGCTCATGAGGATCTGTACCTCTTGCTGACACCACTTTGAATCCGTGTTCTTGAGACAGCTCGGTTTCGAGTCAATGAAGATTGCAGAAACACAGCTTGCGTCAGCTGGCACTGAACAGGTTAAGGTACTGTTCACCAGCTCCAGGTAACAAATGACCAAATGCTAATGTCTTTTAGTCTCTTTACGCCTTTTCTCATTGGCCTGGCTCTATTTGATTTTTCCGCTGGTCTCAAGGCAACGGGAGTCCCCTTGTCACAGTTTAACAAGGTAACATTTGATAAGGAGACTCTCTTATTAAATGTTACCATGACAACGTTCTTGGCTTGACTTCGCGAACGAAGATTCTATAGGGCTTGCCCACGTCGTCTGCAGGCATTTTCTTGGCTGCGGAGACCAATCCGGGACAGGCAGGTTCGACCGCAGTGGCTGCAGGGGAAGGTCTGGTCAGGGTTCTGAGTTACGACAACTCTGTTTTTTCTTCTAAGCCGCTTGTCCTTAAGGTTAGCACTGCGAGAGTCCTCAAAGGAGACAGCTGCCGTGTGAATGGTGGAGCGCCAGGTGCCACGGTCCGCAGCAAGCGAAGACCACTGGCGGTGGTCGATTTGGCAGGCACTAAGCGACTTCTTGAGACCGTCTTTGTATCTCTTCTTTGGTGCCCCTCTGTCTCGGTGTCCAGTGGCGAGCTCGCCGAACAGAGTGATCTTTGGTAGGCGATGATCCTCCATCCTGGAGACGTGCCCCGCCCAGCGAAGCTGTGTCCGCAGCAGCAAAGCCTCGATGCTCACAGTTTCCGCCTGTTCAAGGACCTCGACGTTGGTGACATAGTCACTCCAGTGAATGCCCAGGATGGTACGCAGGCAGCGCTGGTGAAAGCGTTCGAGGAGTCGTAGTTGGCTGCGGTAGAGGGCCCAGGACTCGGAACCGTACAGCAGGGTGGTGAGGACGACAGCTCTGTACACGCTGATCTTGGTGCCTTTTTTCAGCTGTTGATTGTGCCACACCCGCTTGAATAGTCGCCCGAAAGCACTGTTCGCTTTTGCCATTGCCAACCTGTTGTCCAGCTCCTTGTCCAGCTTGGCGTCTGACGTGATGATGCAGCCAAGGTAGGTAAACTGGTGTACAGACTTCAGTTCGGACTCGCCGATGGTGATGTGGGGAGGGCGATGCTCTTCCTTGGGTGCCGGCTGATGAAGGACCTCTGTCTTTTTCAGACTGACCTCAAGTCCAAAGAGCTGGGCAGCATCTGCGAAGCAGGACGTAATGCGCTGCAAGGCTCTCTCTGTGTGTGCAACGAGGGCAGCGTCATCAGCGAAGAGCAGCTCACGAATCAGTTGGTCTAGGGTTTTCGTGTGGGCCTGCAGTCGTCTGAGGTTGAACAGGCTGCCATCGAGACGATACCTGATGTACACTGCGTCGTCATCGTCGAGGTCCACTGTGGCCTGCTTCAACATCATGCTGAAGAAGATGGTGAAGAGGGTCGGTGCCAGCACGCCGTTGCGAATGGGGAATGGTTCTGAGAGGTCACTGTTTAGTCTGACCTGGCCTTGCTGGTCCTCGTGGAGCTGGACGATCATGTTGAGGAACTTTGGGGGACAACCTAGTCGCTCCAGGATCTGCCACATACCTTGCCTGCTCACAGTGTCAAACGCTTTTGTTAGGTCGACAAACGTTACGTACAGCCCTTTGTTCTGCTCGCGGCACTTCTCCTGAAGCTGTCTCAGCACAAAGACCATGTCGGTGGTACTCCTGTTGGCTCTGAAGCCACACTGGCCCTCTGGGAGGTGGTCTTCAGCGATGGCAGGTACCAGCCGATTCAGGAGCAACCTTGCGAGAATTTTCCCGGCAATAGACAGCAGGGTAATTCCACGATAAATAGAGCAGGCAGACTTCTCTCCTTTGTTCTTGTACAGGGTGATGATGACTGCATCACGGAGATCCTTTGGTAGTGTTCCTTTTTCCCAGCAGCAGAGAAAGAGGTCGTGGAGCTTGTTGTGCAGTGCTGTGCCTCCATGTTTCCAGATCTCTGGCGGGATTCCGTCAATGCCTGCTGCTTTGCCACTCTTGAGCTGGTGGATGGCTGTGAGGGTCTCTTCGGCGGTGGGCGGTTCGTCCAATTCAACCTTTAGTGGAAGGTGTGGGATTTGGAGGATGACTGTTTCTTGAACACTGCGTTCAGCGCCGAAGAGGTCCTGAAAGTATTCCGACCAGCGGTTCAAGATGGAGGTATTATCTGTGAGGAGTGCCTGTCCATCAGCGCTTCGCAGGGGACTTTGTACCAGGTGCCTAGGGCCATACACTGCTTTCAGTGCTTCGTAGAAGCCCCTGTAGTCACCGTTGTCAGCGCAGAGCTGGGTCCTCTGTGCGAGTCTGGACCACCACTCGTTCTGGAGCTCTCTAAGCTTGAGCTGGAGACTGCTGCAGATGAGGCGGAAGGCAGACTTCTTCACAGGGCAGGAAGGCTGGGCTAGGTGGGCCTGGTGGGCGGCTCTTTTTTTTGCTAGAAGTTCCTGGATCTCTACGTCGTTTTCGTCAAACCAGTCTTTGTTCCTCTTTCTAGCAAAGCCCAAGACTTCCACAGAGGATTTTACAATAGCAGTTTTCAGTTGTTCCCAGAGTGTTTCAGGAGAGGAGTCTGCTGGATCAACTAAGTCTTTGAGCATGCGCTGTAAATCAGCCTGAAGGGCAGCTTTCTTGTCGTCACGCTGAAGGCTGGCAACATCAAGCTTTTTCTTGGGAGGGCCCCCTTTCTTGGGTTTCAGCTTGAGGCGGAGCCTGAGTTTGCAGCGAACAAGGCGGTGGTCAGTGTGGCATTCTGCGCTGGGCATCACTCTGGTGAGAAGGACGTCACTGCGGTCCCTCTGACGCACTAGGACATAGTCGATAAGGTGCCAGTGCTTGGAGCGAGGATGCATCCAGGTGGTCTTTCGACTGTCCTTTTGCTGGAAAGTAGTGTTGGTGATGACGAGTTGCTGCTCTGCACAGAGCTCCAACAGTAGGCGACCATTGTCATTGCAGTTCCCCACGCCATGCTTGCCGAGGACTCCTTTCCAGGCTTCAGAGTCTTGGCCCACTCTGGCGTTGAAGTCGCCAAGGATGATGACTTTGTCGTCTGCAGGGGTGCTCTGCAGGAGGCTGCGCAGGTCAGAGTAGAACTTGTCTTTTTCTGCAGGCTCTGCCAGGAGGGTTGGGGATATAGAATCTTCGTTCGCGAAGTCAAGCCAAGAGAGCCAGGAGGGTTGGGGAGTACACACTGAGAAGGGTGACGTATTGCTGGTGTCTCAGTGGGAGGCGCATGGACATGATGCGGTCGGAGTGACCCGTTGGTAGGTTTTCCAACTTAGTCGCAATGGGGGTCTTCACCATGAAGCCCACGCCTGAGAGCCGTCTTTCTGATGCAGGCCTGCCTGACCAGTAGAGGGTGTAGCCAGCGCCAAGTTCTTGGAGGCTGCCTTCCTCCGGAAGGCGTACTTCGCTGAGCGCGGCGATGTCGATGTTTAACCTCCGCAATTCATGGGCAATGAGGGCGGAGCGACGTTCAGGGCGTCCGCTGTCTGCTGTGTCGAGCATGGTTCGGATGTTCCAGCATGCTACGTTGAGTCCGGTCGTGGTCGTCATGAGAGTGGATCCGTTGTTTTTTCTTGTTTTCTGACCGCATGAGAAGATGCCCGTTGACCGCGGCTAGCCAACTGGGGTTACGAGGGGATGAGCTTTGGTTAGGCCACCTTTTCTAGGCCCCTCTCCGTGTGGAGCAAGCAGTGCTGTCCCTAGAAAAGGCTGCTTGGTCGTTCAGGGTGTGCCGAGTGACGCTGTCATCCCCAGGTCAACATCAGGCGACCAATATCCTGAACCGCCTGCATGCAGGTTTGAGACTGCGGCTTCCAGTGACATCTTTCACCTGCCGTTTTGCCCCTTGCCCATCGCTACAGGACTTGGAAAGTTCAGTGTCATAGTCCGTGGGCGTTTCCTAAAGCCTGCGCGGTGGAGCTTTTTGGTGGAGTGCAGTGTGCGCAGTACTGGCCCCACCCTTTAAACCCTTGGTTCGTTTGCCATGGCCTAGCAAGCTGGGACGGTGGCATCGAGGTCCTCGGGTCGTAGGTTTTATATCAGACTGTCCTTGTCTTAGTCTCTGGCTCAAAAGCCTTCCCCGGAGACACGGGGGCTTTGATGTCAGGGGTTTCCTCCCTTAGCCTTTCCGCAGCCAAGCGGCCAGGCCTGCAAGGCAGCAGGGGACTCGTGGGGGCCGGGGTCGTCTATGTCCCGTGCAGATATGAACATCTGCCCACTGCCCAGACGGTGACACCAGAGGAGAAAAGTCCAACGCCGGAACCCGGTATCGAACCTCGCACCTTTGGCATTGGAGGCAGACGCCTTAACCACTGCGCCACTTCCCCGCCTCACAGCAATATAGGGTTATGGATATCTGCGGTGGATGGATACTCCGCTATCAGCCTTTCCCGTACACTACTATATTTGGGTATTTTTCTAGTCTCTAAACTCAGTAATACATCATTTTTAAAGCAGTACTCAGGGTATTCACCAACCAGAAAATTCAATAATGAAAGGGTTAACAGGCAAATAACTACAAAGAAATAATGGGATCTGAATCATCAAAGATCGCAGCTGAAACATTGACCTTCATGAAGTAAAGACAAGACTGAAGACTGGTGACCCACCTGGATGACTTGATGGGTGTTGCTATCAAGTAAAGTAAAGACGGAAGGCTGGTGACCCACCTGGATGACTTGATGGGTGTTGCTATCCCAGACAGCTTCTTAGCAGGTTCCGACACCTTCTCCCCCCGCGCTGGTGTCAACGGACATTGGCTGTTGGGGCCCACTGACACCTCAGGGTTATAAGGTCTCTCCACTGTGTCAACAACGTTACGCGCTCAGCAAAACGTTCTCCCCCAAATTAATCTTTGGCCAATCACCTTTCTCGGTAAACACAAACCCTAATCTTCATTCAGTGAAACCTCTAAACAAAAATGTGCCAATAAATAATTAATTTAGGGAGCTAAACAACAAAAAGAACCGTTGGATAAATAAAAATTGATGGGGTTAAGCAACAAAATAACTATATGCACTCGTTGTATTCGGCCTATATTAACATTTTTATACCAAAAATGAGTGAAAATGTCTTAAATTTAAAAAAAATACCTGAGAGAGAAATTCCACTCAAATGCAGTTCGCGCGAGATTGTATACCGACAGTCTGAAGAATGGAAAATTACGTCCCTTGAATCTCTACGTCACACTTAAAGTTTGGGGTCTTTTCAAGGGTATACTTCACGCTCTTACTTTTTACAACTGAAGACCGGACCTTCGAGGCGACAAGAACCACTGGCAAAGCCTAACTCGTAATACAACTAATAATGTCATATATAAGTGTAAGTGGGATATCTGCAAAACACCTTGTTGTGCCTTGATCTGTACGATTTTATTTTGTATTATGGGTACAGATGACAGTCAGAAGCCGACTGCTGTGGTGAAGCCCAACCTGGCGCCTAAACCCAAACCCAAACCAACCACACCTGCTGGCGCTGTCTACAGCAATGTGGACCCTGGCCAAGGAAAAGGACCAATCGTTTCTTTTGTACGTCCTGCGTTACAACCTGACGCGCGAGAAGATGCAGATGTGGATCCTTTTGAGGAGGCCAGGTTGCCTCATTCAGCGTACTACAATGACGTAGAATACATGACCTCACAGGCAGTGACCCTTGGCCTTGACTGCGTGCAGCAATACCTGTTGGACAAACTACGTGGTCACGCCCTGGATGGAGAGTTTGAGGTCAGTACAATGGCCAGTCCTAAAGCTCCTGGGTCAAATACAGTATGACAGTAAACACCATGACTGTAAACACCATCACACGCCTTTAACAAAATGTCAGTGCCTACGACAAGCCGATAAGGATAAGTCGATGACAACAAGCCGAAAAAACGACAAGCCGATAATGGCTGAATTCCAAAGGATACCTCCCTGCATGTCTCAATAAGTAATATTTCGCGTGGTTATAAAATAATGGACAGTAACGGTTTTCACAATTTTTTCTTTTCTTTCTCGAAAAAAAATCTCCGTCAATCTACTTTCGCATGTGGTAGATCTATATCTCGTTTGATATTAACCCTTAACTGCCGGGAAAATGTGAACACAGTCGAACTGCAAGAGGCAAAGAACCTCATGGTCCCCGGCAGATGCGAATGCTCATGAGAATCTATACCTCTCGCTGACCTTATTCATATTCCTGTTCCTTTAATCGCTGGGGTTATTCTGTATTGAATTTGCCCTGCTTTCAAAGACTCATGATTATGCGGCCATCGGCGGGTCATGGGTTAAACTCTGTACCCACCTCTCAAATGATTGTGACAACAAGGGCTCAAAGACGTAAGGTCCATAATTACAAACCAGCAATAAAATGTTTCTCTTTTCTATTTATCAGTGTATGCTTTTTACCATTATATGTTGTATGATAACTTTACTGGTATGGACTAATAATTACTTTAATGTGATATTTATTTATTGCCTGACTTCTGCCTCAGGAATTACCTACCGGGCCAAAGAAATCCACTGTGGTGGGACTGGAGGAAGAAAACCGACCGAAAAACCGCTTCAATAGCTCCATTCTGCCGTGTGAGTGATAGCAGAACATGTTACCATAGAACGTAGTATTTCTGGTCAAACTATTCACTGAGAAGCAATACTCGTCACGTGGTCGCACTGTCTTCAAATAAAGTCCTCACACACTCGTTTACTCACTCACCAAATCAAACAACCAACCAATCAAGTATTCAGTCTGTCAATGGATCAACAAAAAATAAACCCATCCATCCATCCACCCACCCGTCCATCCATCCATCTATCCATCCATCCATCCATTCATCCATCCATCCACTTATGCATCCATTCCTCCATCCACCCATACCTCCATCCATCCAGGAATCAGTTAGTCACTATTTGTGTTGTATTTCTGTTTCAGATGACACAAATCGTGTAGTTCTCCGTGGTGATGCTGATTCCAACGACTACATCAACGCCAGCTATATCAAGGTACAAACACTGACGCGCATGCATGTCTACTCAATCTGCAAACACGACGTAACAAACGGTACACAACAGTAGAATCATACTACTTTCTCAAGGCTGATTCCATGTACAGACTTAATGATGTAGATGTATTTGTCGTTTCCAGGGAAGAACTGCAGACAAGAGATACATAGCAGCGCAAGGTAAATGTTGATTTGATTATTTTTTATATTTTCTGCATTTCCTTATCAATAGTCTTTTCGCCTCAGCACAACACACCAGATGAACTGTACAATTTCAGGGGCGGATCTAGGGAGGGGAGGAGGGGGTTCCCCCCCCCCCGACCCAATATTCTTTAAAATGCTATAACGAAGTCAATTTTGGTGTGTTTGAACCGACCCGCCCCTTCCCCGCTTTCGATTTTTCGGCATCTGGAAGTCTAGCTTCGTGGAGGCCTTTTGTATCATCAGATTGAAGGTCTAATTCAAAAAGTTGCCCCCCGTCCCCCACCCCTACCCCCCCCCCCCCCTTCTCGGTGTAACTGATCCGCCCAATGCATTTTTAAATTATCCACATCCATACTTTCAGGCCCCAAGACCAACTCCATTTCCGATTTCTGGCAAATGGTATGGCAGGAGCAGACAACCCACATTGTCATGCTGACTAACCTGATGGAGGGAGAGAAGGTAACTATGACTCATCCTGATAAACAAGAAACATGGATGATCACCCTTGGTCTGTAAGAATGAAGCCGAGTGTACCAAGTCCACAGGGCATCACACGTCAACAAGCTGAATGATCATTTAACCCATTTAACCCCACGGCCGCGTTTCCAACATTTAGAGATGTTTCCTAATGACTATGTACCAGTTGCAGCTGACCATGATAATTCAAAGGTAGTGCCACATTAGTTTAGCGCCGTCAGGATAAAAGCTAATCTGGCACTACCCTTGAATTACCACGGTCAGTCCATCTCCTGATGTAGGGCGTAGGGGCTAAATGGGTTCACTTTCATTTTCATTTCTTTTCCACCTGACCTCTTAATATTTTATATCTGCTGATGCAAACAGGACATTACCGCACGTCTTTCTTTCAGCTTACTGTCCTTAATCATACACTGTGGCGTTTCCTTTACATCCTAGAATGTTGAGTGTGTTAAAGTTGGGTTCCAGTGGATGAAGCATCCCAACACAGTCAGAAAACTGTCTACAACAGATACTGCTGACAGTATGTGTATGGGTCCTTTGTGTACTATCAATGTCGATATTCCTCGTTGATGTGTTGTTTTTGTAGACGAGTCATGGATTATCGTCTGCATCGGCCTCGTTTTCAATTAATGTTCAATATTTACGAGCCTACGTCCAAAAGGCAGAACCCGGATGTACTATCACAACAATGAAGGTGACGATGTCATCGGTGTGATGTACATGCTTGTCAGTGTACACGTGTACTGATACTCTCCGGGATCCCTTTGACATAAATTTTCACTAGAAAGTAGAATAACATTCCGTATTTGCTATGCTGTCAAAACCACGATGAGGGCTCCGCCGACACGCTAGTATTGAACTAGTAACGATCGTGCGTAGTACACTGAGTGCGGGCTTGTGGCCCTCGCAGAGCGAGTCCACGGTGTCTAGTTTGACCTTTAATCCTTTACCCCTCGGAAACACGCACCGTCTTCCATCATTAAAACAGAACATTGGTATTTATAACCACTTTCTGCACTGCAATCAATATCACATCTCACACATCGAGGTCTACGTAAAGCATCATTGGAAACGACAAATGCACCCTCGCAGCAGCAACACTACCACTCTGAATCAAATGAATGAGAGCACAGACAGAAAAATGTTACGACCAGCGATGTGCAACTTTGACACACACCGTAGTTTTCTCTGCAGCATAAATGTGATAACGCGTTCAGTCTAACATCATAACGATATGATAAAACAGGTTTAAAATCTGGCAAAATCAGTAAGAGATAAATTTTACTGAAGATCATGACATCTGAAAATCAATAGCGCTCGCGGAACTATGGGAAGATTGACTAAGACCGTAGATTGCTTACTGATTCAGCAGGAAAGTGACAAACTAGATGGGTGGTTAAGCCAAGCTCTTGCTTTTTCGCGTTGCCACATGTCCATATTCCCTTGTCCGATGTCAATTCTACTTAGGGGGATCTTGTCTCTCTTCCTCGTTCTTCTGTTCAATTCCGAGTCTGTCAGTGTCAGTGCGACTCGATGATACTATTTTTGTTTTCTTCGCTGATTCATCCGCCATCTTGTCTCTGATTGGTTATAATTATGCAGATGACCTAAGGTTATGATGTCAGCTACCATGGCCTATTCAGAAAGAATCTTTTCACGCATCCCTCAAATGATTTCGGTGGGTCTTTTTCACTTTGAACGGTCGAAAGAAGCATTTGGTAGGACAATAGGGTAGTCACTGTCTAAGTGTGTATGTATCCCGTATCCCAGTAAAAGCTTTTTGCGAACTTAAGCCTTTAAAATGGTCGGTTGTGCCCCTTTAAGAGTCTCTGTCATTGGCTAACTGTGAGTGTACTAAAAGTGATATTTGGACATGTATAGATGATGGATATTTTGTTCAGAACAAGTGTGCAGAGTACTGGCCCCCAAAAGGTGTGCGACGTCAGTATGGAAGTGTCAATGTCACCGGTCTCGATGTGGAGCAGAGAGCTGATTACGTCATGAGAACGTTTAACGTCAGGGAGGAAGGGGTAAGAAAATAATTATTGGCTTAGGATTTTTTTCCTTTTTATTATTACTATTATTATTTTTACTTTTTTTCTTTTTTTTTTTAGGGGGGGGGGGGAGTTGCGTGTGTGTGGGGAGGGGGGGGGAACTGCATGCTCACTTTATCTGGCAGATTGAAGTATCTGATACTTTCTAAATATATCATAATGAGTATCGTGGCTAATTTTTTTTTTTTTTTTTTTTTTTAGTGGGGGGTGGGGGGATGACCTGTGACAAAGGTGTTATATTTTCTTAATTGATACTGAGCACAAATTTCCACTAGACACCACATGATGTTTCAGTAAATATGCTTAAATTTCAAAGGATATTTCTTTGAAAACATGTCCACCCCACTTTACGCTAAGAAAACAATCTTTGCGCGTAAGATGGAGTCTTTCCTAACTTTGGGATTAGCGCATTAGATGAGATGAAATTATTGTTTGCAGGGCAGCTCGACGCGTCACGTGACCCAGTACCATTTCGTGACGTGGCCTGATCATCACGTGCCTACAGCCACGGCCCTGGTGGACTTCTGGCGGACAGTGGTCACCAGTCACCACAACCAGCGGTCACCAGCACCACTACTGGTGCATTGCAGGTAAGGGAATTTAAACAGTGGCCACCAGTCACCACAACCAGCGGTCACCAGCACCACTACTTTTACACTGCAAGGTAAGAGAATTATACAGTATGATACTAAGAATTAACGTCCATGCGTGTGTCACTTTCATTTGATATGTTTGTGTAGCCGACGGGTTCGCACAGATGACCTGAATCCTTCTGTCAGCAGGAGACTTAGACACACGATAATCCTGCAGCCTATAGTGGCTAATGGGGTCTCTGTTTATTACGGTCGGGATTGTGAAGAGACTTAGATACACGTTAATCCTGCAGCCTACAGTGGCTAATGGGGTCTGTGTTTATTACGGTCGGGATTGTGAAGAGACTTAGATACACAATAATCCTGCAGCCTACAGTAGTTAATGGGGTCTGTGTTTATTACGGTCGGGATTGTGAAGAGACTTAGATACACGTTAATCCTGCAGCCTACAGTGGCTAATGGGGTCTGTGTTTATTACGGTCGGGATTGTGAAGAGACTTAGATACACATTAATCCTGCAGCCTACAGTGGTTCATGAAAGTCTGTGTCTATTACGGTCGGGATTGTGAAGAGACTGTAGTAAAAGAGACATGTTTCTGTTTGTCCCCAGTGCTGGTGTGGGGCGGACAGGAACCTTCATCGCCCTGGACATTGCTATGGATGGTCAGCAAAACCAGTCAGAAATCGACATTTTCCACATCGTGCAGCGCATGCGAGAGGACAGGATCAATATGGTGCAGACCAAGGTAGTAAATAGTTTCAACCTTTTGTGTACACCAGGTTCAGTGTTTTTATTGCAAACTTTGATTTCATTACCGTCTGTGTTGTGTACATCCCATGAGTGTGTGTGTGTGTGTGTGTGTGTGTGTGTGTGTGTGTGTGTGTGTGTGTGTGTGTGTGTGCGTGTGTGTGTGTGAATACAATAGCTTCAGTACGTGTGATATTGTGATTTCATTCCTTCCCCACTACCGGTTAAGCTGAGTCTGACAGTCCCAATGTCGATTAATGTGTGATATTGTTCTAATTTACTTACTGATTTGTGTATAATATCGTTTCAGTCCCAGTACTGGTTTGAGTGTGATATCGTTTCAGTCCCATTACGGTTTGAGTGTGATATCGTTTCAGTCCCAGTACCGGTTTGAGTGTGATATCGTTTCAGTCCCAGTACCGGTTTGTGCACGAAGCGATCTTGGAGGCGTACACATGTCGTCACGCCCGACTGGCGCTCTTGGCCTTCAACAGTGTGTTTCCGGATGACATCCAGCCTGACGCACGCTGTGACCGTATCGACACGGAATACAAGGTACGGTCTGTGGGCAGCTGGCAAAGAGATCTGGTTCTGTAACCGTTCTGTAGGTCTTACCCTACTGTGCGTGCCACCACGGGTAATGGTCACAGTACTGGCGGGCTAGTGCACAAGAAGACTCAACCCCTTCACTGCTAAAAAAAAGTGAACGCGATCTAACTGCAAGAGGCATAGATCCGCATGAGCCCCCGCGACTGCGGGGGCTCATGCGGATGTATGTCACTTGCTAAGTTCCGCTTTGTGTCCATGTTCTTGTCCATGTTAGTTGTGGCTTTTGATCGTTCAGTGAACGCAGATTTCACAAACAAAATGTACGCACGTTGGCATGGAAGGGGTTAACCCTCTTGAGTGTCAAGGGAGAACACGTATGTCTTTGTACAAATAGAGCATGGAGAAGGTTTGGAACACCGAGAGAAAAACGATTTTGTACAGATTACAATATGAATGTATTACGTGATGAGTTTCATTTAATCCTTGAATGTCCAAAGATTTCACAACAGAGACTTAAATGTATACCTTTGCAATATCGTAAAATGAAGTCCATGTTTAATGTCTGCACCATTCTGTCATCCACGTCCCGAAAATCCTTCTTGAATTTTGCGAAGTTTCTAAAGAGTTGTAAAGTTCTATAAATAAAAGCCAATTACGCCACTGAGATACATTTTGTTGTGTTAAATGGGCTACAGTTTTAATGTGTATATAATGTCAGACATGCGTGCAGTTTATTGTTTCTGTTATTTTCATACTTTACTGAACGTGTAAACCATTCATTTGAGAGAGTGCATGTGTACAGATGCGGTAATGTTTTACATGTTGATTGTTTCATTATTCCTTCATACCTTGATAGGGGCGAACATAATCGAATAAAATCTAAAAATCTTTAAACCATACGGTTTAGTTGCAAGCGGGACCATCTGTCTGAGAAACAGGAATATTAATGGGCCGGGGAACTTCGCGTCTTTTCTGCCGATCGGTTCCGCCAGTAACAGTCAAGGGGTTTAGTGTTGTGAACTGTGTCCGTACAGCTGCTGAACCAGATGAAGGTGTTGCTGCACAAGCCGTCCCACACTGTGGCTGAACACCAGGACAACGTCGGCAAGAACAGGACGCTCCACGTACTGCCGGGTATTTTATTTTCTTTTATTTTCTTGTCCTTTCTTTTCTTTTATTTTATTTCGTTTCATTTCATTTTATTTCACTAAATTCCAAGCTAAACGGCATGGAAGTGGTTGGTAAGCCTTTCCCGTGCTATACTATTGTAAGTTAGACGTTTACTCAGGTGTTGTCCCGCTTTGATTTCAGACGACAGCCACATCGTTCACTTGACCAGCTATGTAAGGGGCAGAAACCAGTACATCAACGCCGTCTACATGCCGGTAAAACAATACACATATAAAGTCATCTTATAAATCCAGTAAATAATTAGCTGGCCACATTCATTTCATTTCATTTAAACTCTTAAAAATAGAAAATCATGAACATACTTTACATCAACGATGCACGCAACCCAGATAGGGGAGACAAGCGTTGGTGAAACAGTGCACGTACCAAGGCGCACGACAGACACACTTTAGATCGCCTGCCCCTTCCTATCAGGCCCATCATAATACACAGATAAAGTACAAGATAATCACATACATTTCTTAATGAGGTACATTATGGTTTTGTACTGTATCTGTGCATATTTTCGATCCGTTGATTAATTACCGATGGTTATCTATCCACACTGGTTATCTTCCTCGATTCGACCGGCATGCTGATCGCATCGAGCGAGATGACTAGTGTGTACCTGACTAATTAAAAAACAGTCACGTTTTGCACAATCAAATTAGTCATTAGACGGCTCTCGTGTGCAGACGTTTTTCGCCCGACAAGGCTGTATCGTGACCCAGCTTCCCCTGCTTCACACACTGGTGGATATCTGGCGTCTGGTGGATGGAAATGACGTCACTACAGTTATCTCCCTTGGGGCGGAAGTCGACGGAGCAGAGGTATTTTTGACTGTTGCATACATTTGAATTTTGGTATGAAAGAAGATTAAAAAAGAAAAAAAAAACTTGGACCAAATGTGAATTTGAAAGTGCAATTTTGCTCTCCGTGGTTTCAAATGAAACAACTTCAGTTGAGTGGGAACGGATAACTCTATCTTAGGCCTTGTGTACGCTTAAAACATGGTTATCCTTTAAACCCGGCGATCATCAGTGATGTGAAAATCGTGTTTGGGAGATCGAAGTGCGCCATTTTTGCTGTCTGCACGAACTTTGAGATGGATGTGAGAACCCAGATGTTGAATGTAACCACGCAGACGACATATCTTGGCTGAGCTCATGAATGTCATTATCGAGGTTTACATGCTGTTGATGTGATCAGACGTTATGTTTGTTATTTTGGTTTAACGCCGAGCAGGCGACTAAGGCCATCTCACGGCGGTCAGACGAAGGGGGAGTTGATAGAAGTGTACGCGTGGCTCGACCTCGCAACTCACCGCTCACGCAGAATAGATCGGACACGCGCTACTTCACTTCAAGCCCCGGCTCCAAAGCCAGCCATCCGGGACGTTTTCTAATCCAATATCAAATATTTGCTTTTTCTTTTGACTCCTACTACGGCCCTTCTTCTCTCCTTCTCACAAGCGGTTTGTTATAAGCGCGTGTTCGTACTTTCAGTGGCCTACTTGGGTCAGTCGTAGTTGCGAGACGGAAGGCAACTAGTTCGTTTTGCTACCTGAGTGAGCTCTTTTTACTAGCGGAGTTGGGAACAGGTCATTTTCACCGTAAACGGCGTGTACACCAAGTTCGCAGCGACACTAGGTTGCTAGTTCTCCAAGTGGTGTATGAAATAACCAACTGAAAAAAAAAAAAGCCCCGGGCGATCAGCGGCATTCGAAGTTATGCGGAATGCATTTTAAACAAGCAGAGACTGTCCTGTCGTGACACACAGACCTGCCATCGTACCATGAATTAAAAAGGAAATGTTTACATGTGTGAGAGTTATTATTTTAAACAGGAGAATTGCTGTTATTGGCCGCTTCAGGAGGGACAGTCCCTGACCTTTGGACCCTTTAAAGTGACCTTGACCTCCAAGTCAATTCTGGGGCAATGCTTGACAAGCTTCAGTCTGTCTCTTCAATCAGGGGTACGTCATTTGTCAATTTCTTTTTGCGGGTTAACCCCTTGACTGCTACTGCCCATACCGCCTGGCGGACAAGACGTGTAGTGACGGTGTCGTCAGTTGCAGTCAAGGGGTTAAGTCACACAGCGCTTTCCTCTGCAGTTGTCAGTGTGATTTGTTTTCCATCTGTACACTTGATTCCACCTGACTTATCTTGCCTGTACTGGACGTTGATGTGCAGTTCTCTTCCCTTCAGTTCAGTAATGAGCGCAACAGGATTTATATCTTCACTTCTTACAAATAATTTTGCCCAGGATTCGTCCGCCGGTCGTGAGGTGCGTTTACTGCAGTACGCGGGATGGACAGGGGAGGTGGCGGACAACACGGCGGACCTTCTGCAGCTGGTGGACCTCGTCAATGGTCAGCCTGGAGAGGAGAAGGGGAGTACACCTGTTGTCGTACAGTGTCTGTAAGTACTTGCAGCGTTCACGCGTCTGAGTGGTGGTGGTGAGGTCAACAGTCAGCCTGGGGAGGAGGTTGTGGGGGGAGGGGGGGACACACCTGTTGTCATACAGTGTCTGTATGTAGTGTTCACTCCTCTGAAAGCGGTGTGATGGTGGTAGTTTGGTGACTACAGCCGACCTGGGGAGGAGGGCCATTCACCGTCTGCTGTCGATCTTCTCCTTATTCTCTAGAAATTGTTCATGTGAATCTGTGCCTTTTTTTGCTCTAGAAATTTAGAAAAATGTGCCTGTTGAGAAGAACTCAACCAAGAATAAAACACGCTTAGAAAAGACAGTTACAATGAAGTGCATTTAGGTGTAGGTTAGTGGCGAAGAACTTGGTTTTTTTGGATTGTTCTCTTTGAAATATCGTGTTGTTGAATACCGGAGAGGAATAATTGTCAGGAGTCTTTTTGTTTTATTTTTCCCAAATGCCGCGTATTGGTATGGTGGTATCCTCAGTTCTTATATGAAAGGGGCATATTATTTTGACAGATTTTTATTGGCCTTGTCTGTGATAAAGATAGCAATGAAACGTCATAACCTGACGTCACACGCTGTGTACATGGCGTCAGATTGTGGCATATCGCAGCGGACTGCGTCAGACAGTGCGAGTTGACAGTCTGCACGACCGATTATTTTGCAGCGATGGTGCGTCTAAGAGTGGCCTCTTCAGTGCAGTGTGTGACGCCATAAGCCGAATGATCTCTGATCAGGATGTTGACGTGTACATGGCGGTGCGTCATGTGCAGACAGTCAGACCTGAATGTGTGACGTCATTGGTAAATATTTCACCTAATATAAACAGTTTATGCATGTGTGTTTGAGTTCCCTGCTCTTATATCTTTCTGCAAGACTATCAATTTTGATTTTAAGTGTGTTGTTTTATACTTATTTACAACGTTACTGCCGTGCGTGTTTAATATATATCGGTCACTCTCTAAAGCTGCGTACCAAAAGTGTGACATTGACCACAAACAATCTGCTACCTCTAAATGTTATTTTTCTGTGTTTTCTTGTAAACAAAATTCAAATTATCATTTTATGTCAGAAACAAATGAATATTTGCATTCATGCATTTGTATGTTTGTATTGATGTGGTAAAGAAGGAAAGTGTAAATATGTCCAACGAAACTTTTGGAAGTATGAAGGAAACAAAATTCAATCTAGCTTCGCGCTCTCCCACCGAACCTCTTTTAAACTGACGGAGTGCACTACTATACTTCCACTGACAACCGGAAGCTATTCATAAGCAACACAGTTCGTGGGCTGTAGGTTTTCTATCATAAAATGCGAAAATGATGTCCAAAGTAACAGCGGATGTAGGAAGGATTACTATTTTAAAACCCTTAACAAATCTGTATTTGTTTCATACACAATTTTAATCACCGACCTACACGTTTTCAGCAGATCTTCCAAGGTATCATTATAAAAATAGTTCTGTCTTCATACGTGTAGTGAAAAGAAGCGTTGCCTGTTGGTTGACATGTGTGGCGGAAATACGCGTTACTTTGGACAGCCATTTGTCTCACTACCCATAAACGCAAGGAATTGGAATTTATTTGTGGAGAAAATAAATCAAACACTCACGTCAGTTCACATACCGCAGAAGACAGCGGGTTTGGACTTTTATTGAAACTCAGTCAGATTTGGTACATGAAAAGAGGAAGGGTCTCCATGCATGACACACTTCCATCCGCCATTTTGTGCAACTTTGTGACATTTCAAGCGTATAAACACACACAAAGATGTCGTATTTTGAAGTGAATTTATGTCATGGTCTTTGCAGCTCCCTACGGATCGGTATCAGCAACACAGCCGATCGGCAGGAAAGGTTTACAAAAACACTCATCTGAGAGTATGACGCTCTGTGGTACACAGCTTTAGACAGTGACCCATATATAAAATGCTTTCGACCAGACTGATACAGAACAAGTAATTCCTTTTTCTTAACGACCATTCCCATTGCCGGGAGCAAATTGTCCACAACCATTAACGGATTTGTCTATACTCACATAAAATATTTAACATGTGTGCCTATCTGTGCTTAGACCTACGCATTTTGTGTACAGTCTATGGCCATAAGCTCCAAATATCACAGAGCGAGGCACATGCTAGAAGACTGACTCTGTCAAAGACGTGAAAGTTTTGTTGTGTGTTCAGGTGCAGTACCGCTACATCTACCACATCATTCAGGAGTACCAGAGGAGGAACTCTGTCTACAACAACGCATAAGCTGTATGTATATATATATATATATATATATATATATATATATATATATATATATATATATATATATATAATATATATATATATATATATATATATATATATATATATATATGTATATATATATATATATATATATATATATATATATATATATATATATATGTGTGTGTGTGTATATATATATATATATATATATATATATATATATATATATATATATATATATATATATATATATATATATATATATATATATAATATATATATATATATATATATATATATATATATCGCCCTTCTCAACGGACGATCTCCGTAAATCAGAAGTGGATCAGTAACTGCCCGTCTCTTGATGCAGAGATTACAGACACGGCAACATGCGATATTGCATGTTTGTCCGGACTTTAATCCGCTGTTTTCGTCGAAACACGTGCAATTTGGAACTACTGCTGATTCCCGGCAAATCATCTGCTCACATGATAATCATAATGATGTCTTGATGGCCGCGATCCATGCTGAGTCCTCCACCATTCCTGCAGTTAACCACGGATGTGTGCCTGAAACTGGGATAACGTTCTCTTGCCAGCATGAGGCCTATACTCCCATGAGCTCCTTTCAGATGGAGCAGGCTGGCTGAATCCAACGAATATGTGAAACTTGTGCCTTTTTATAACTCCTTCTGATTTAAATATAACGCCTTTTTGCTTTGGTCTATTTGCGGAGATTCTGCCAGGGAACTCTCAGTGCCTGCTTTATCCGTGTAACAGAGTGTTGAATCTCAACACAACAGTTTGACTCTGTAACCAAAGCGCATCCATCTATTTCGCCCCTAAGCGGAGGCCGACGTCGGCCAGATGGCCGTTTGCACATTGGGATATTAATGTACCGCATTTTGTAAGTATCCTGACGAGCAAAAGAAACGCGACACCATTCGGGTAATCGGAAAATCTTCAGTGTTTCCGATGTCTCGAGTGTTGTCGCATTTCTTTTGCTCCTCAGTATATTTGTATTTGTATACGTTCATCTTTATTACAACTTGCATCTTGCGCTGTCTCACACTCACTCGCTCAACACACACACACACACACACACACACACACACACACACACACACACACACACACACACACACACACACAGACACAGACACACACACACACACAAACACACACACAAACACACACACACACACACAAGCGCACGCACGCACGCACGCACACACGCAATATAAAACACACGTGCGCACACAATGGCACATGCAGTAGACATTACACTCACAGATCGGCTATAAAACACACCCAGCATATAGACACGAGTGGACAATATTGCACGCTAATGTCTATAATTGATGCGTTATTTCTGTATAAATGTGCTTCCATGTGTAGTGGCTAGATTTTAGACTCATATTGTTTCATATTTGCTAATGTAAAATTCCTCTTTTTCGTGTCCATATAGTTAACCCCTTCAAATACCAGTGGTCGCAAATTGTTTGTCGGAACGTTTTGTTAATTTAGCGTCAAAGAACCACAGACAGCGGAGGAGCATGGATACAGATTAACCTGGCGTCAACGAGAGGCATAGATCCTCTTGAGTGCCGGCAAAACGCGTGGGCTCACGAGTGCAGTAGAGGGGTTAATCAAACAAATTTGTTAGCAATGACTGCCTTTTATTATTTGAAAATACAGCTACATCTTTATTGGTACGCAGCGTTCCGGAACCTTTGTAATCTCATTTCTCTCTTTATATTTTTTTTCCAAAAAGTGGCTTTATTAACTTTGGGGTTCAAACACACACACACACACACACATACACACACACACACACACACACACACACACACACACACACACACACACACACACACACACACACACACACACCCGCGCGCGCGGATACAAAAAGGCAAAGTCCCTCTTTATGTTTTGCAAAAAAACACGCTTCCGCCTGTCATTTTTTCCCTCCAGTTGTAATATTGCGGGTCCCCCCCTCCCCCCCCCCCCCCGCCCCCCCCCCCCCCCCCCCCCCCCCCCGCGGCGAGTATCAGAATATTATAACAGCCTGTTCCAGCTTTCTCAATGAATTGTTCTGTGTACATTGCTTATCATATGAAGTAACTCCAGCGGTGCTTTTCGCTCTTCATGGGAAGTAACTCAAAAACTATATACTCAAGTGTGATTCAATTGACCATGTTTGTGTGGACGGACTGATCAACAGACGGACATATATTTTTTAAGAGAAGAATGGGGTGGTATATGAAGAAAGAGATCCCAACGCGCAAAAGGCCATCGGGCCGACCTCGGCCCGATGGCCTTTTGCCCATTCGATATTGATGTACCACATTTTGTAAGTATTCTGACGAGCAAAAGAAACGCGACATCGTTGGAGTCATCGGAAACTCTTCAGTTTTTTCCGATGTGGCGAGTGTTGTCGCATTTCTGTTGCTTGTCAGTATATTTGTATCTTTATACGTTCGTCGTTATAGCAACTTGTATTTTGCGTTGTCTTGCACGCACTCACTCAACGCACACACACGCGCACGCACGCACGCACGAACACACGCACGCACGCGAAAAATAAAACGTGACACGTTCTCACACAATGGCACATGCAGTAGACATTAAACTCACGCACAGATAGGCTATGAGACATACCCAGCACATAGACACGAGTGGACAATTGTACGCTGTCTATAATTAATGCGTCATTTCTGTATAAATTTGCTTCCATGTTTAGTGCTTAGATTTTAGACTCATATTGTCTCATATTTGTTAATGTAAAATTCATCTTTCCTTGCCCATATATTTAACCCCTTCACATGCTGGTGGTCGCAAATTTCGCTTCAGAATCTTTGTTAATTGAACGTCAAAGGACCCCAGTCAACCACGGATCATGGATACAGATTAACCTGGCGTCAGCAAGAGGTGTAGCTTTTCTTGAGTGCCGGCAAAATGCGTGGTACTCACAGGAACAGTAGAGGGGTTAATCAAATACTTTTGCTTGGCAACGTGTGCCTCCTTTTTTTTTTTTTGGAAAATATATATTAAAAATGGATATAGTTTAACACATTCTACCCCAAGACCGAAATCCCCACATTTTGAAGGTGTCATCTGAAGGACTGTTTTACAATTCTAGAGACAGATCGAGCAGGATAGTTCAAGGGTGGTGCCAGAATAGCTTGGCGCCTAAGGGCGCCAAGCTATTCTGGCACCACCCTTGCACTATCATGCTCGATCCATGTCTTGCTGGGGTGTGTCGGGGCTGAATGAGTTGAGCTGAAATTTTGTCAGTAATCACATTTAACAGCAGTTTCAGACATTTGCTTGAATTGCGCTGTATATGACTTGTCAAAGCAGGGACGGATATGGAAATGAGATTACAGGAGTTTCGGAGTCCCACGTACCACAGAACTCAAAAACACTATAAAATACAATATTAACCCTTTGCGCGTCGGTAGCGCTTTTAGTCGCGATGGTTTCTGAAGTAATCGTCTCGACTAAAGCCGCTATCGACACTCAAACGGTTAGTATTATAAGTTATTGATAGCAGGGGTTTGCTACACAGACGCTTGTAGGCCTGAGGAAGGTAAAAAAAAAAATAACATTGTACCCCAAAGGCCTTCGGCCTTCGGGGTAGAATGGTTCCTTTGACCTCCCTCAGACCTACAAGGGTCCGTGCAGCAAACCCCTGCTACCAATAACCTATTTGTTTTCATTCCTTCACTATTTTCCTAAAAGACATCAAGCTGAAATCTTCCGACCTGGATCACGCCACACATGACTGACGTCAAAAGAATGAATACATGTATACAAAATAGACGTATGACGTGATTTATGAGTTTTCATGACGTAATGCATTGGAATAGATGAGTGAATGTTTGCATCAAAAACTGTACAGTTCTTCAATAAAATAGTCGCATGTGATTTCGGTTTTGTAAATATTCTTTCTTTAGTGGTCTGTTACACACCATTGCTGCAAATATAGGCTACAAACAACTCCAGTTGCGCGCCTATTGTTTCGAACAACACTAAGTAACTTTTTACTTTAGAACGTTTTGGTGATCTGTTATGAAATAAAACTGGCATCCAAGACACGTCATATAGAGGCTACAAGAAGTCCGCCATTTGTACCTACAAGGGTTTTTGTAGCGAGGGCACATGATACGGTTTGTGTTAAAAAGATTGGCCGTCTGACGTAGGAATGAAAACAAAGTATTTTATAGTATTCTGGAGACGAGTATTCTTTGGCTGGGTAGTAGGTAGGGTTCCGAACCTCTGTAATCTCATTTCCCTCTATATATTTATTTCCAGAAAATGGATGTATTGCCTTTTGGGCGCGCGCGCGCGCACACACACACACACACACACACACACACACACACACACACACACACTTACACCGATACAAAGGGTAAAGTCCCTCTTTATATTTTGGAAATCACGCACTTCCCCGTGTAATTGTTTTCCGCCAGAGGTAATCTGGCAGGTTCTGGCCCCGTCGGTGGGTGTCCGAATGTTATAACAGCCTGTTTCAGATTTCTCTTTAAATTGTTCAGTGTACATTGCTTATCATGTGAAATAACTCAATCGGTGCTTTTCGCTTTTCATGGGAAGTTACTCAAGAACTCTATACTCAAGTATCATTTTTTGGTGCGAAATTGTACAATTTAATGGTGATGTTCGGACGGAACTCTCTGGGTCCAGCTGCTCATGTTTGTGTGGATGGACTGATCAACAGATTGACAGATATTTTTAAGAGAAGAGTGGAGTGGTATGTGAAGAAAGATTGCATCGCGCAAAAGGCCGACATCGTCCCGATAGCCTTTTGCGCATTCAGATATTGATATACCACATTTTGTCAGAGCAAAAGAAACGCGACGTCGTTCCAGTCATCGGAAACTCCTCAGTGTTTCCGAGATCTCGCATTTCTTTTGGTCGTCAGGATATCTGTATCTGTATAATTATGTTCGTCCTTATTACAACTTGTATTTTGCGCTGTCTCACACACACACACACACACACACACACACACACACACACACATACATACACACACACACACACACACACGCGCACAATTTGGGACATTATATGCACACACAAATTGGCTATGAGACATTAAGTCACGAGTGGACAATTGCGCGCTAGTGTGTACAAATGATACGTCATTTCTGTATAAATTTGCTTTCACGTTAAGTGGTTACATTTTAGAGTTATATTATTGTCTCATATGTTTTAATGTAAACTTCATCTTTTTTCTTGTCCATATATTTAACACCTTCACATGCCAGTAGTCGCAAATTGTCAGAAATGTTTTGTTAATTCAATGACAAAGAACCACAGTCAACCAAGGAGCATCAGTAGATACAGATTAAAGTGGCATCAGCAAAAGGTGTAGATCCTCTTGAGTGTCGATAAAATGCGTGTGCTCACGAGAACAGTAGAGGGGTTAATCACATACTTTTGCTTAGTAATGAATGCCTCTTTCTTATTTGAAAATATATCTAAATTTATTGTGCATAGATTAAATGAAACGTGTAATCATATTTAACAGTAGTTCCAGACATTGCTTGAGTTGCGCTGTATATGACTTATAGAGGCATGACATACGAACCAGGGACGGATATGGGAATGAGATTACAGGGGTTCCAGAGCCCCACGTAGCACCATACCCCAAAATGCTATAAAAATGTATATTATCTCATTCGCGGCTAGCCGCATCGAAATGCGCGGCATAAGCCGCGCATCCGGATGCGGCTGGCCGCGAATGAGTTAACCATTTGCGTATCGGTAGCGGTTTTTTCAGGGATCATCTCGACTAAAACCGGTACCAACTTTTTCGCCAGAAGTATAAAGATCTCTCCCCCCCCCCCCCCCCCACCTCCCTCGCTTCCACACACCGCCCCACCCCCTCCCCCGCCTCTTCACCACCGATTAAAAGCCAACTTCCACTCACCCAACCCTTTACCTCCCCTCCCCTCCCCCAACCCTTTACCTCCCCTCCCCTCCCCCCCCCCCCCCCCAAAAAAAAAAAAAAAAAAGAAAGCAAAAGAAGATAAACAAAGTGAGAACTGATCCACCCCTGCCTGTTCTCAAGTGGAGACAACAAACTTTTTTGTTTACTTTTTATTATGTGAGCGTTGCTTAGTGTATTTTTATATACTGCTCGTCAGTAAATTTACAACTTTCTAACGGACTGCAGGATACGATTCCGTCGTGACAGCGCAAGAGTAGTGCTTGATAAGCTGAAAGCCTTTTGTGGCGCTAAACAGATCGGGCACTAGCCTTGAGCTGTCTGTCACAGTGCATGTTTTCTGGAATACAGGAGCGCATAGCACGAACCTTCAGTTTGTTAGCTTACTGAATCGAAGATTAGAAGTGTCAGTCAGCCACCACCAGTAGCTATACTGACGACCAAAGGAAGTGCGACATCATTCCAGTCATCGTAAACACTGAAGTGTTTCCGTTGACTCGAATGATGTCGCACTTGTTTTGACCGTCAGTATACATGGCCAATTAACAATTAAATCGTTTGCAGCCTGTACGCAACAAAACAGCAATAAAAGCATTAATCCTGCAGATTTGTCTACTCTTTGTGTGGATGTGTGTGTGTGTGTGTGTGTGTGTGTGTGTGTGTGTGTGTGTGTGTGTGTGTGTGTGTGTGTTTCATTTTCTAATGCATTTGTGGGTCGTCTTTTTTATCTCTACTTGGGTGCAGATCTCAGATTTTGGACCTTACCGCGGCGGCAATCTGTGTGAGGTTATCACGAGTTCAGTTCTGTGAGCCCAAAAGACAATATATTATTGTTTAATTCCATTTTAGTTGAAGCGCGATTTTAATTTGTATTGTGTTCTGGTTCGTGATTTCGGACCTTTCGGTTTAAAGCCACAATCCAGTACAGCAGCACAGCGGAATAAACGCTAAGGTCCACAATCACAGAGCAGCACACGTGCACTAACCCCTTAATGGACACTTTGTTTTTGAAATCTTGTTCAGTTCAATGCCAAAGAACAAGGCCGCCCAATTAGCATGGACACTAAGCAACGTCAGAAAGAGGCATAGATATATGCCTCCTGTTGTAGTAGTTGGCTGTCGTACGTTTTGTTTCAGCAGTGAAAGGGTTAACCCCTTTGTTAGTACCGCTTTTTTTTTTCTTTTTTTCTTTTTTTTTTTTTTGGGGGGGGGGGTGGAGAGGTGGGGGGGGGGGGTCGGGGGGGGGGGGGGGGGGCTTGGTGATTCGTTGCAGGAATCATTTCTACAAAATAGCTCTACCGACAGCCAAAGTATCACAACACAGGAGTCGTCCTAACGAGGTTGAACTCCAGGTAGTCCAGCGCCGTCATCTGCCCGCTGATCACACACTGGGCCTGGGTTGAAAAGAGACTGCAGGACGCAGTGCACTGAGCGTCGTACTAGCCGGCCGCCCCTGTGGACGCAGCACAGTTGTTGGTGTCGTGTCCAAGCGCCGAGAAGACAACCGGCGAGGTGGTGGGAAATGCGTTACTCAGATCGCCAGATCCAACTGTGAACCTGAGGGATGACGTGTGGTATGGTATCACTTTGCTGACGAAGGGGTGAAGGGGGGGGGAGGAAAGGGGGAAGGTGTACGTAAAGCGTAATCTGCCCTAGGAAGTTTAGTTATTGGGTTTTGACCCCTTGTACCCATAGGTCTAAATCCACATTTTTTTATATTATTTTTTGGGAACAAATTTACAAATATTAGAGTTGTTCTCTGAAGACCGCATTACAATCCAGAAGACAGACGGCTATGATAGTTTAAGGGTGGTGCCAGATTAGCTTCGCGCCCATGGGCGCCAAGCTATTCTGGCACCACCCTTGAACTATCATGGTCGATCTATATCTTGCTATACACATCTTGCTATGGTGCGTCGGGGTAAAATGAGTTAATAGCGAGCAGGTTAACATAGCAAGACAATCTCACGGCAGTGCCCACGGAAGGAAAAAAAAAACAAGTCCATGTCATGCATGGCGAGAGTTTCTTCGTATTTCAATCAATGAAAGACTTGCTTTTTACAAACATAAAACTTACTATTTTTTGCCTTCCTAGAGCAGTAGGCCTACTGACAAAAAGTCGCACATCTCTCTCTCTCTCTCTCTCTCTCTCTCTCTCTCTCTCTCTCTCTCTCTCTCTCTCTCTCTCTCTCTCTCTCTCTCTCTCTCTCTCTCTCTCTCTTTCTCTCTCTCTCTCTATTATCCAAATTACCAAATTAAGTCGTATAGTTGACATTGATGCTCGAAAACTATTCTTTAACGCACACATTAAGACACATTGTAATTATGCTTCCAATACCTGGGACGGCTGTGGAGATATTCATTTGAAAAATATTAATCCCTTTACCGGCGAGGTATTAAGCTTTTTCTTCCTGGTTCGTCCCCTACTGATGAAAGACTGAAGGCCCTTAATATCTTACCACTTAGTAAACAATTGGAACTTAATAGATGTTTACTTGTGCAAAAAATTCTAAACGATGCCGCCCCTCCCTATCTCCTTGAGCTGTTTTCCCACACGAATAGAGAGAACACGAGGAACAGCTTACTCTATCTCCCAAAACCGAGAATCGACATCTTCAAATCTAGCATATCATTTTCCGGTGCTATGCCATGGAATAACTTTCCCTCTCATTTAAAGTCTATTTCATAGTTATCTACCTTCAGAGCTCGCGTCCATAAATATCTGCTGTCGTTATGAATGTTCTATCTTTCTGCTTAGTATGTTGCTCCAGCACAGCGTACACGTACCTCACAGGAATTCCCCTACTATAAATGACGTATCCGTTCTTGACTAGCAGTATGTTAAATCTTTAACCGATCCTTTTTTCATGTACATTTAGTTGTTTAGTATTTGTTTTCCTAATTAATAGTACTTTGTAGTAGTTTTGCACGATTTATGTACATTAAGTTAGTTATTGATGTCTTGTTATAGTGATTTTTTACAATGTATTATTGTGAACAAATGACAGTTTGGAAGAAAGGTATTTCAATGCCTAAAACTTTATTCTAATAAACGTTTCATCATCATCATCATCTGTCTGTATGTCTGCCTGTCTTTGTCTGTTTTGTCTGGCCGTGTCTATCTATCTTATCTTATCTTATCTTATCCTATCCTATCCTATCCTATCTTATCTTATCTTATCTTATCTTATCTTATCTTATCTTATCTTATCTTATCTTAGATTTCGTTTTTGTTTGTTGAAAGGCGAATCGCGACGGTCCTTACCACTATTCTCGACTAGAACGACCTTTGTTTTGCAAGATGTTTCGGCCCAGAATTTCTACAACCGTAGAGTTACACGCCGAGTATTTAATTTTAACTCATTCCCTGTCTCCCCTCCCCCTCCCTACCTTCAGCCCCTTTCTTCCACCCCATCCCCTCCATCACTCTCCCCCGTCCCCCGGCGCACCTCTCTTCCCCCTGACCTTACCTGTCGTATGTCAAGCGGTACAGCTCCGACGCCGAACCAATGGTAAAGTTATCGTAGACCGCATCTGCCAAGGTTCCCAGGTTGGCGTACTGCACGTAAAGTGTCAGTTCATAGCCTCCTTGGCTCAGGAGATAATGCAGATTGTCCAGCCCAACAAAGAAATTGTATTGGTCGGTAGCTGGATCCCCGATGGCTTGCTGCGATAGCTCCGCCCAATTTCTGTTGAAGTTTACCGAGGAGATTTCCCGTGCGAAGGGCCACGTGATACCGCTTCCCCAAGTAAAGTCACATATCACCTGCACACACAAAAATTCAGGCTCAACCCACAGTACATCGGGGTACCCGGAAGCCAAAAGGTCTGACAACGTTATTTTCTATCTCGTGATTCAGTGCTGGTTTACGCACACATGTGAAGAGAAACCTCTTGGTAAGCAAACGGTCATCGGGCCGACGTCAGACTTAGCTGGCCCGCGCACGGGCCAGCTAAGTCTGACGTCGGCCCGAAAATCTTTTGCTCATCGGGCATCCTCTTCGGCGCTACACAGAGACCTGTACGCGTAATATACCTGATACATCCGTCAGAAACACTCTCTCTCCTCCTTGCAGTCCGCCCTCAAAACTCACCTCTTTCAACAGTTTTAGCACTATACCACCACACTCCACACCCCAAGTGACTGTCGTAATGTATTTGTGGTACGTGAGTAATTGTCAAAAGCGTGCGCATGTGTGCGCGAGTTGTGAGTGCGCGCTTAGAGATATAATTATTTTAAGATAAGCGCGTAAGAAATAACGTAATAATTAATTATTATTATTAGTATGCTGGAGCGCGTATTGTCGAGGCTGACCTGGGGTCTCACACAAGGAATTGATGCCAAGCGACAATGACGAAAATGGTTCCCTCTGTTGCAACGCTGTGACAGATTCCTGGTCGGTGATTTTAGACCTTACGGCCAAGATACGAATTTTAAAATCACCGAGCAGCACTTGCAACCCTTCAGTTGACGATATAGGTCATGGTCCTGATCTACAATCACCAACATCGGAATATTGTCTGCTTGCTAGCTTGTTTGTTGTTTGGTTTGCTTGGCTCGTTGTTTGGTCCGTTAGTTGTGTGTGTGCGTGTGTGTGTGTGTGTGTGTGTGTGTGTGTGTGTGTGTGTGTGTGCGTGCGTGTGTGCGTGTGTGTGTTTCTTTTTCTTTCCTCTTTCTTTTTGTTTGTTTGTTTACTTTTTGTTCGTTGTTGGGGTGGTCTTCTTTTCTTTTTTTATCCCCCTTTTTTGGGGGGAGGGGGCGTTGGGGGGGCGGGAGGGGGCGCTGATGTAATGTGCACAGCTTAACCCCTCAATGCCAATGGACGCACGTTTTTTGTTTTTTTTGAAATCTTAGCTGACGCAACACCAAAGAACCCGTCCGTCCAAACACATCTATACAGAGAGGTGCCCGCAAGAGGCATAGATCCCTTGAGCCCCGCAATTGCGGGGGCTCATGAAGAGCTGTGACTCTTTTACTTGGACCGTGTTCATCTTTTTTCCGCAGTGACGGAGTTCATGAAAATTAATGAGTTATATTGAAGTAGGCAGGCGGATATACATTATATATGAATGGGTCCAGGAAGAGGCATCAATCTACATCAGCACCCTCAACTGCGGAGACTCATGCGGATCTCTGCCTTTTGCAGACGGCTGGGGTTCGTTGATGCTGTGTTAATAATAATAATAATAATAATAATAATAATAATAATAATAATAATAATAATAATAATAATAATAATAATAATAATAATAATAATAATAATCTTGGCTTGACTTCGCGAACGAAGATTTTATAGGAGTTGTCCACGACGTCTGCAGGCTTGTTCGTGGCTGCGGAGGCCAATCCGGGACAGGCAGGTTCGACCGCAGTGGCTGCAGGGGGAGGTATGGCCAGGGTTCTGAGTTGCGGCATCTCTGTTTTTTCTCCTGAGCCGCTTGTCCTTAAGGCTAGCTCTGCGAGAGTCCTCAAAGGAGACAGCTGCCTTGTAAATGGTGGAGCGCCAGGTGTCACGGTCCACAGCAAGCGAAGACCACTGGTGGTGGTCGATTTGCAGGCACTAAGTGACTTCTTGAGACAGGCTTTGTATCTCTTCTTTGGTGCCCCTCTGTCACGGTGTCCAGTAGCAAGCTAATAATAATAATAATAATAATAATAATAATAATAATAATAAAGGAGATTTGTTAAGCGCTTATTCTAAAGTAGCTCTAAGCGCTGATACAATGAAAAAGCTAACAGCTAACACGCACACACGACATACGCACACACACACACACACACACACACACACACACACACACACACACACACACACGTGACAGTGATGATGAATTGTTCATGGCTGGGGAAATGAACTAGTAAAAGGCAGCGTTGTACAGGTGGGTTTTAAGAAGTGATTTGAATGAGGGGAGTGTTTGACAATTACGGACAGGGGCGGGGAGGCTGTTCCAAGTGGCGGGGCCAAAGATGGGAGAAGGCACGACCGCCACGTGTTTTACATTTGATATTGGGAAGGCGAAATTTACGTGTGTCAGAGGAAGAGCGGAGGGTGCGAGATGGAGTAAACAGATGGAGTAAGTCAGAGATATAGGCAGGATTGATTGATTTTACAATGCTTAACGTCCCGACAGCAACAAGGCTTTCTCAGGACGTGCCTGTACTGCTTGTGAAAAAAAAATAAACAGAATATTGAATGTATGTCGCCAGCCGGTCCAGTACGTTAAATAACCTACGCAATGGGGCCTAAATAAAGGTAAGACCATTTAGCAACACACATCCAATATCAAGAGCTACAGGCAGTGCAGACAGTTCGGAGAGTTTTAAAAAGACAAATACAGGTGAATGGACCACAGGTAGACAGAAACACATGCCCCAGAATAGAGGGGAAAACCCACCCTGTGGGGCTGACAAGGGTGACCCTGGGAACTAAAAAGTAATTAACCCCACCCAAGTCCCCCAGGGCAGACCCGGGTGGGGTAGATATAGGCAGGAGAAGTCAGGCTGAGAGAGTTAAAGCACGTGCAGGACACTTTAAACAGAATGCGTTCTTGTGCGGGCAGCCAGTGTAATTTCTTAAGCGCGGGGCGGATATGGTCACGCTTACGCACGCGCAGAACTAAACGGGCAGCACTGTTTTGCACTCTCTGCAGTTTATCTAGCTGGGTTTTAGGCAGGCCGGAAAGGAGGGAGTTACAGTAGTCTAACCGTGATAAAACAAAGGAGGGAGACAAGGGTGGCAGTTGCTTCGGGCGTCAGATACTGTCTAACACTGTTGCTAATGCGCCGAAGTTTAATAAAAGCTGATCTGCACATAAGACTAACAAACTTATTCATTTTGATGTCTCTGTCAATGAAAACACCAAGGTTTTTGACACTGTCAGAGAAAGTGGATTTGATTTTGACAGACAGAGATGTGACTGGGATGACAGGACATCTGCAAAGGACGCACACCAGCAGTGACAAGCATGGACTCTGTTTTACCATCATTTAACTGGAGTTTATTGCTAATCATCCAGTCTTTAACTTCTGTCAGACAGTTTTCCATGTTGGAAATTAAACGACTAGCTTCAGGGACGGGACCAGAATCGTGCAACTGTGTGTCATCAGCGAACATATGATGTCTAACATAGTACTTTGAAAAAATAGTAGCTAACGGCTGCATATATAGAATAAAGAAAATCGGCCCGAGCACAGAACCTTGGGGCACGCCGAAAAGTAGTGGGGCTGGGGCAGAGTGACAACCGTTGACATAGACAACTAGATGCCGGTTTGTGAGATATGACTCCATCCAGATCAAAGAAGCCATATTCAAAGTGAAGAGACAAAAGAATGGAATGATCGATAGTATCAAAGGCTGCGGACAGATCGAGGAGAGTCAGGACAGACAGCTCATTATTATCAGCAGCACAAAGGATATCTTTTAAGATTCTAATACAGGGCAGTTTCAGTGGAGCGGCCAGGTAAGTATGCGAACTGGAAGGGATGTAGGAGATATATTTTTGGGAGATACTTCAACATCTGAGATAAAACATTCTCGAGAATTTTCAAAATAATGGGAAGGGTGTATATAATTCTGTAATTTTGCAGTACATTAGGATCGAGGTTTTTTTTTTCAGCAGTGTTTTAACTAAGGCCGTCTTGAACTCGTCCGGGAATACACCAGTGGACAGAGACACATTAATGATGTGGGTCATGGGACCAATCAATAGATCAATGTGTTGGTACAGAAGAGGCGTGGGTATGGGCTCTCTTTTGCATGTCTTGGGAGGCGTCTTTTTTTTTTAAATATCGAGAATAGTCGCATGCGTAACTGGCTCAAAACATGCGAAAGAGGTCCCATTACCAAAACAAGGTGACGGCGACAAAACAGACAAACTAAGCTTATCCAGTTCGTCGCGGAAATGTCTGATCTTATCACAGAAAAAGTCGCAGAAAACTTGAGGAAGATCGCTTGTAGGGATGGTAACGGGAAGCGGAGAAGTCTTGCACTTGCCAAGCAAGGAGTTCGTAATTCTGAATAGTTTCTTGCAAGTGTCACTCTCAGCTATCTTACTGCTGAAAAAGACAGTCTTGGCATGAAGAACCAGACGCGTGACGGCATGCTTGGCGGCGTTGTAGATCTGGCGGTGTACTTCCAAGCAGGACGCACGCCATGCGCGCTCAGCACGACGTCTCTCTTGCTTCGCTGTTAACCCATATCACACTGAGGCTAAAAGCTTCAAATTTGTACACTGCCATATGCAAGCTACATTATAGTACTTACAGACAAGGATAGAGACCAATGGCTTTAGTTCAAGGGTGGTGCCAGAATAGCTTGGCGCTTAGAGGCGCCAAGCTATTCTGGCACTACCCTTGAACTATTTTAGTCAAACTTATTTCACACACAGGTGTATTCCGAATGATAAGGGTTAACTCATTCAGCCCCGACACACTGCAGCAAGACATGGATCGAGCACGATAGTTCAAGGGAGGTGCCAGAATAGCTATTCTGGCACCACCCTTGAACTATCATGCTCGATCTGTCTCTAGAACTGTCATACAGTCCTTCACAGGGCAACGTCAAAATTTGGGGATTTCGGTCCTTGAGTAGAATGTGTTAACAAAGAAACACAATGTGCGGCCACTGGCAGTGAAGGCCTCCTGCATTTAAAGGGCTGGCTTAACTGGGCGAGACAAACCCGAACCATGTCTCGGCGAGACACCCGAGACAGTCAATGCGAGATACCCGTTCCACCCGTTTATTAGGTTCGGCACGTCTGATTTTGTCTCGGAGAGTTCGCCGAACCTAATAAACGGGTGGAACGGGTATCTCGCATTGACTGTCTCGGGTGTCTCGCCGAGACATGGTTCGGGTTTGTCTCGCCCAGTTAAGCCAGCCCTTAAGGCCTTGCTGTTTGTGTTCCCGCAGCTATGCTATGCTATTTTAGAAAGGGATTGGGACTTCCAGCTTTCGCTGATTTCGTCCAGGGGGGGGGGGGGGTGGGGGCGGGGTTTGGTTGCGTTTGCCTCTGGTTTTGTGGTCTGTGGTGAGAGTGAATTTGGCCGGGTGGTCTTCTGGCATACACACTGTTTATAATATAGGTTAGCCGCTCTTTCCTTTATTATGAGCGTTATGGGTTTTTGCCCACTCTCTGCCAGTACAAGCAGGTTTGGGGTGTGTCTGGGGACCCCCAGGGCCACTTTCAAGGCGTCCGCTTGTACTGACATCAGCTTTTTGGTTTGACTTTTGTATAGGTTGGTAAGTAGTGGGGCTGCGTAGAGTAGTCTGGACATTACGAAGGCGTGATATAGGTTTAGGATTGATTTGGGGTCAGTGCCCCAGTCTGCTCCGCTGACCTTGCGCATTAGGTTTGTTCCTTTCCTGGCAGACTGGCATATTTGTTCAATATACGGTGTCCAATTGTTGTTTTTTGTGAATGTTACTCCTAGGAATTTGATGCTTTGGCCATATTCTATCTCTGTTTTACCAATTTGTAATTTGGGGATCGGAGCTTTCACTTGGTATTTTGGACTTTGGTTGGTCCTAAATATAATTGCTTGGGTTTTATTGGGGGAAATTTTGAGGCCTGCTCTTACTAGCCAATTTTCTATTCTTGTTAGGTCTTGTTGGAATTCCTGGAGTCCTACTAATTCCCATTTAAACTTTCTTTGTCTGCTCTTGATCTTTCCTATTAGTGAGGTGTCGTCGGCGAATTGCATTATTTTATTATGCCTGACGACGTGCTGTAGGCCTGTGAGCAGGAGTGTGAATAGGATGGGGCTTAGTACCGATCCTTGTGGTACCCCGTTGTCTAAAGTGTGTTCTTTAGATATCGAATTACCTATTCTTACTGTTATTTTTCGGTCTGCCATGAAGCTTTTGACAAAGTTATACATTTTGTTTGTTATTCCGAGGTCGCCCAATCTGCTAATTAGTTTTTCGTGCCAAACCATGTCATAGGCTTTCTCTATGTCGAGGAAGATTCCTATGAGTTCGGTTCCCCTCTCTCGGTGGGTATTTAAGATCTCTTGTTGTAAGGTAGTTAGGTGGTCAAGTGTACTGCGCTTTTTCCTAAATCCACTTTGCTGTGGGGGTAGGATGTGGTGTTTATCGCAGTGGGACATAAGTCTGTGTTTGAGTATTTTTTCTAGTGTTTTGCCCAGCTGAGATGTTAGTGCGATGGGCCTATAGCTGTCAGGTTGGTGAGTTGGTTTTCCTGGTTTCGGGAGGGGAAAGACTAGCGCTTTTTTCCACTGAGTGGGGAATATTCCTTTTGAGTAGATGTCGTTGAACAGGGTAACTATGGCTCTTTTCATGGAGGGGTGACTTTTTTGTATCATCTCGTATGTGATTAGGTCTATGCCTGGGGCTTTACCTTTCCCTGCGGTTCTTAAGGCTTGGATTAGTTCTAAGGTCGTTATTTCGTTATCTAGCTCGTAATTGTTTGTCTGGGGTGGTTGTTCGAAGCAGGTACTCAAATGGGGTTTGAGGTCCCTGAATTCTGGTGTTAAGTTGTCATTTGAGCTAGCTTGGCTAAATGTGTGGGCTAGTATTTCTGCTTTTTCTTGGTCCGTGGCATACACTCTGTTTTCTGTTTTAAGGGACGGCATGCTAACTCTCGGGCCATTGTTGATGGCTTTGATTTTATCCCAACTTTCTTTAATCTTAGTGTTGATGTTAATTGATTCTGTGAAGGCATGCCAGTCTTCCTTCTTGGCTTCTTTAATGGTGCGATCTGCTATGGTTTTGGCACGTTTGTACTCTATCCTATTTTCGGGCGTTTTGTGTTTTTTCCATATTTGGAGCTTTCTTTTTCTGTTTTTTACTTCTCGATCACAGGCCTTGGTCCACCAGGATTTTCCTGGCCTTCCATTATCGGGTCTGTCCGGTGTGCACTCCGTGACTGATCCGATAATGTGGTCTGTGATTTGGGCCGTTTTTCCATCTATGTCGTGGCTCTCGTCCCAGTTTGGGGCGAACCTAGTCAGTTCGTGGTATTTTACCCAGTCTGTCCGCCTGGTGTTGATTTTTTGCGGGGCCCCTGTGGGTGGTTGTAGGGGTTTTTTGCTTCTATCGTTAATTGTTATCAGTGCTGGGAAATGGTCGCTCCCTAGGTTGTCGCTGTTTATTTGCCACTGAGTTTCCACGGCGATGGTGTTGGTGGCTATGGCTACGTCTAGGGCGTTCATAGTGTCTCTGTTGCCCTGGGCGAACATGTGAGTGGGCTCTCCTGTGTTTAAAATGCATCGCTGGGTCTCATTTATGGCTGTTTCAAGTTTTTTCCCAGCTGTATCTGATGATATTTGGTTATCGTCCCATTGGGGGCTTTTAGCGTTAAAGTCTCCTACCACTATGTCCCCTGCTAGTAGTAGATCTTTGAGGTTTTCTATTGTTATCTGGCTGTATGCTTTTTCGTTGGGGATGTAGACGTTTACTATCTTTAGTTTGCGGTTTGTTGGTGTGGTTATTTCACCTATTATGGCCTCTATCTGTGGGTTTAGAGTATGGGTGATTTCTGTGATTGCTATTTCGGTTTTGGTGTAGATGGCTACTCCTCCTCCTCGCTGATTTGTTCTACTTTTATAAATGGGTGGGTATTTGTACCCCTTTATTTGGGGAGGTTTATCCCGAAAACCCGTCTCCTGGAGGGCGAGGATTTCCGGGGGGTTTGGGGTTAACCAGTTTTTGAGTTCGTCTAGTTTTGAATAGAGGAACCTGCAGTTCCATTGAAGGATGCGGAGGCCTGCGAAAGCTTTAGAGTTGGATGTTTTGCATCATGCTGAGGAATTGACCCATAAACTGGTTTATCCCTCTCGTGTCGCCTTATCTTTTCATCCCTGCAGTTACCATATTTCCCCATGCTGTCATGGAGATGATGTGATGGTGTAGGAGAAGTCTATCCTGGCTGATCGTCGGGCCGTCTGGCCGCGCCCCTCCCCCGTCTCCGCCTGATAGGTACATGGGGGACAGGCTGGTCCATTCGAAGGCGGTGGGGATGGCTGCAGCCACCTCTTTTCTAGCCCGTTCATGGATCAGCCCGGGTGGCATCTCTCTATCCCTGATTTGTGGGGAGTGTCCTACCCTTTGCGTGTTGATTGACTGTTGATTGGCTGCTGGCGTGTCGATTGCCTGGTGGCTCGGTGTGACCGGGCGGTCTGTGTGCCTATCGCTAGTAGTCTAGCAGCTGCCCTTCATAGACGATCAGCCGTTTACGAGATAGTGATTTTCTAGAGAGTAACAAAGGTTTGGGTATATCAAAATGAAGTCTAGTATGAATAAAAGCAGTGCGCACTCGTTTCAAACCGCCGGAGGATGGAGACATTTTTCTGTAGCACATTTTGTTTCCAGTATGGCTGCAGACGAAACCAGGACAGTCGCGGCCATGTTTACAGGGGATCAGTAGTTTACACGGGTCTCATTGTTCCTGTATTCAGTGGTAGTATGCACTATATGTCATTTAAAAGGATTTCATTTTTTAAAGTAATATATTCACACTTAGATATATTAAGAGAAGAAACAATTACGAAAACGCTTGCCTTGAACTCAAAATTGATATCGTTATTCAACAATAAGGTATCCCAAAATCACGTGATCAAAACATCACGTGATGCCATGACCTCCACGACCTCCGCGGACGTGAATTTCGGTGTGCCGACGAGTTCTTTTTTATTTGTTCTACATAAGCTTGTTTGTTTAAAAAAAAAAAAGCAAACGTGTCAAGTTGCTGTGTGCATTTTTACGGCTTGATAAAGGTTTGTCACGTTTATTTCCATTCACTTTACCATCGCTTTGCCCGTTTCATTTCGACAACACAGCACCAAAACAAAACGTAACCCACAACACAAACGCTATCTTCAAAACCTATGCTGCATTCTGTAAAAGAAGAAGAGTGCCACACCACTTGGTTTTAACTGTCATGGCTGAGCAAAGTTTCGGAACTTGATTAATTATTTTATGCAGCAGTAACATTTATTTTAATCAGTTGCACTGACAAGCTATGTTGTGATGTGGGATCAATGCCAGTGCCAATTTTGCAGTCTCAGTGATCACTGATGGTACAGTACACTTCACACTGAAAAAAAAATACACAGCACAATGTGAACACGCTTGGAAGTTCATGCAATGCTTTGTTTAAAATTGAACCCTATCCTGCTAGCAGTAGCCTACTGCACAAAAGAGGAACTTATTTTGCTGCTGTGTTATTTGCAGTTTGTCTGCATATAGACATTTGCAGTTCGCTGCAAGGATTCTTAGCAGCTGACATTAGCACTGACATATTGGGATTAAAACGAGAAAGAAAACGGAGAAAGGTGACACAGAGATGATTTAATAAATCAGTCAAGTGATCAAATGAATGATATATCTATGTTTTATGATAAACAGCTAGTTATGGGAGGGGGGGGGGGAAGGAGGCACATACTTTATAATGTACACGTACTATTTCTTTCAGTGTTTCCATCACCCACTCATAACACCATTAGACTCGATGAGTTGTCATGTTTTGAGTGGTTTACAAAATACATGTACTTGTTGCTGTTACATTATCTTCTTACTGGTTTTGACATTTCGCTGTAAGATTTACAGTCACATACTTTAAGCGTGTTCCCCCTAACGCACACAGAGGTTGACTGTATCATTGATATGTGTGTGTAGGTAGCGTTTGGTTTTGTTTGAGGTGGCAGTTTTGGCCTCACCTTTAAGTTTGGTGCCGCTGTGCATGTGGCCACCAGTACTATTTACAGAACTGATGACTGCATGTGCAGGCTAGTTCACGGTATCAAAATGCGAACTGGGCAGCCTATTGTTTGAAGTGATCAGTGGTAGCAACATCCATGATGTATGTGTGCATTTGGCCACTGGTACTGTTTACAAAGGTGCTGTTTACAGAACTAGTGGCTGAGTAGGCATATTATTATTAGTACTGTTATTGTTATCAGGTGTGGCCTTATCTCTAAGTTTTGGTGCCCCTGTGCATGAGGCCAACAGTACTTTTCACAGAACTGATGGCTGCATGTGCAGTGTGGTTAACTGGACACATGAAATTTGTAGGTGGGCAGCTAAAATACAGGCAGTCAATACAAGCCACTTGCTTAACCTGAAGTCTCTATATTATATAGATTTTACAGTCCACTAATGCCAATCAGTATACAATTGTGCATGTCTTTTGTGGGTATTCTGTGGTTTTGTATGTGGGCTGGGGTTGAAAGTGGGGCGGTATGGCACCTATTACCGTGTATGTACAAAACCTTCATTACAAACAAACATAAATTAATAATTTTAATAAATAGTTATTTGGGTTTAACGCCGCGCGGTAGACTACGGCCATCTCATGGCAGTTAAATAAATAAGATAAAGTAAGTCAAAGATACCTGGGACATAAGAATGTTAAGTAAAGTATAGATTATGATCATGCACAGATGTACATTGGTGGATGTTCTGCGGTTTTGTGTGTGTAACTGGATTGGGGTTGGGAGCGAGTGATACTGCACCTATTACCATGTACGTGTATAAGACATAAGACATTTATTCACCAAGTAAAACGTTACAAGGATTTTTGTGTGGCATGGCGACAGTAAAATATGTCCTCACTTGTAGGGCATTCATCATGTCATACACTTAGTTGGCGATCATCCTATATACAGCACTAAAAGATAGATAAACACAATATTAAACACAAATCAGTCATATGTCACAAATCATGGAATCACATTGTTCCGTGCATGGTGATGTATTGAGGACAGCTTCTGGAAAAAAAATTGCATCTGAATCGAGAGGTTCTGGCTTTAAAAGCACGAAACCGCCGGCCAGAGGGCAGAAGCTCGAAGAGATGATTGGCTGGGTGTGACAGATCTGACAGAATAGTACTGGTGGCCACATGCACAGGGGCACCATGGTGTATGTTCTTGAGCTGTATGCTGATGTGTATGTACAAAACCTACATTACAAACAAACAAAACAAAACAAACAAACAAAATAAATAAATAATTTAAATAAATAAGATAAAGTAAGTCTAAGGTACCTGGGACATATGCATGCTAGGTAAAGGATAGATTAAAAATTATGAACATACACAGATGTGTATGTCCTTCTTTTGGTAGGTGTTCTGCGGTTTTATGTGTGTATTTAGGTAAGGGTTGGGAGCAGGCAGTATGGCACCTATTACCATCTATATATGTGTATATTTTCTTGTTTGCTGATGCCCCCACCCGGGTCTGCCCTAGGGGACTTGGGTGGGGTTAGGTACTTTTTAGTTCCCAGGGTCACCCTGGTCAGCCCCACAGGGTGGGTTTCCTTTCTATTCTGGGGCATGTGTTTCTGTCTACCCTTGGTCCATTCACCTGTATTTGTCTTTTTAAAACTCTCCCAACTGTCTGCACTGCCTGTAGCTCTTGATGTTGGATGTGTGTTGCTAGACAGTCTTAGCTTTATTTAGGCCCCATGTTGTAGGTTTATTTAACGTATTTGACCGGCTGGCGACATACATTCAATTTTCTGTTTAGTTTTTTTTTTTCACAAGCAGTGCAGGCACGTCCTGAGAAAGCCTTGCTGCTGTCGGGACGTTAAGCAATGTACAATCAACCAATCATTGTTTGCTGATGTGTATGTACAAAACCTTCATTACAAGCAAACAAAATAAATAAATAATTTAAATATATACTTATTTGGGTTTAATGTCGAGCAGGCGACCAATGCCATCTCATGGCGGTTAAATAAAAAAGATAAAGTAAGTCAAGATACCTGGGACATATGAATGCTCAGTAAAGGATAGATTATGAACATGCACAGATGTAAGTGTCGTTTGGTGGGTGTTCTCTGGTTGTGGAGTGGGGTTGGGAGTGGGCAGTATTACCATATATGTGTATGTGAACATCAGCATACGAACAAAACCTACTTTTCAAACAAATAAAAATAAATAATAAATTTAAATAACTAGGACATATGAATACCAAGTAAAGGATATATTATGAACATGCACAGATGTTTGTTCTGTGGTTTTGTATGTGGGGTGGGGAGCGGGTGGTATGCACCTATTACCATATGTGTACATGTTATGTTCACATCATGTATATGTATGTTCTCATCTTGTATGCTGATGTCCCCCACCCAGGTCTACCCTGGGGGACTTGGGCGGGGTTAACTACTTTTTAGTTCCCAGGGTGACCCTGGTCAGCCCCACAGGGTGGGTTTTCCCCTCTATTCAGGGGCGTGTGTTTCTGTCTACCCTTGGTACATTCACCAGTATTTACCTTTTTTAAACTCTTCCTACTGTCTGCACTGCTTGTAGCTCTTGATATTGGATGTGTGTTGCTAAAGGGTCTAGTTAGGTTTATTTAGTGTATTAGACCAGCTGGCGACATACATTCAATATTCTGTTTAGTTTGGGTTTTTTCACAAGCAGTGCAGGCACGTCCTGAGAAAGTTTTGTTGCTGTCGGGACGTTAAACAATGTACAATCAATCATTTTATGCTGATGTGTATGTGCAAACATACATCACAAACAAACAAACAAACAAAAAAATAATAAAATTAATAAAATAAGTTGGGGATACCTGGGACCTATAAATATGCATGTTAAGTAACGGATAGATTATGAATATGCACAGATGTATGCATATTGAAAACAAATTTCCTCTCATTTGTGACCACTACCATACCACTATAGTGATCATGTGCATCAAGGAATTCCTTCCATCCATAATTAAAAGGATAAATAATAAATAAATATGTAAGTGAATACATGCATGAATCAATAAAAATAAATAAATAAAACATGTAATATAATAGAGAGGGCTACTATCTGTATTGTGTCTCATGCAGTCCTGATAAAGCTTAATCATAAGAGTCCTTGTGAGTACTTGAGTGCGGATTGGTTGAATTGGTTGCAAAAACTAAAATTTTATATTTAGGTGTTTAGCTGAACATGGTGATTTTGATGGAAACGGTTTGGAGATGGATTTCACTCTGCCTGGCTTGTGCTTAAGACCAGTCGGATACGAGTGTGCTTGACCAGTTAAAAATCCCATCTCCACTAATAAAATAAATTAAAAAAAGAACAGACCTGCACTTAGAGCCGTTAGGCTGAAAAACAGACGAACAACATGTTGTATCCGGCCAAAGAATGTTGAAGATGGTCGGCAGACACATTGCACAACGTGCACAAAGGGAGTTTACTTTCGATATGCTTTCCTCCCACAAAAGACCGAGTTCTATGGAAAAGGCTGTTTTCAAGACCAGGAAAAATAACGTATTTGACGTTGATAAGATGTTCAAATCGAAAATAATCTCTGTTTCAATTCAGGAGCAAAGTAAAGCTTCATCAACCGTGCGCGTCTGATTGACTTCTTTAGAAGGCTTCTCGCTGACCGCCATTTTGAAACTAGCGACGCGACTATGCTTACCGCATTAAAAATAATACTTTTAAACTTATTTTATCGTATATATGTATGCATGTTTACTTGCTGATGATTTTAATTTACTCACTGGAATAAACTTGTAACTTGTATGCTTGAAATTTTCAATGTTATGCACAAAAAATGTCTTGCACCTTATCCGGGCGGTGTACGAGGACTGGTTCCCTCACATCGAAAAATAGCTTTCGAAAAACACTTCTACAAAAATGTCTCCATCCTAAGGACAAATATTGTTGCCATGCATAAACTATATGGCATTAGTACTTTCGTTTCGTACCTGCAAACCATTGTTACTCTTTTGACGAACTACTTAGTCTGCAGAAATTGCGAAAAGCTGCTGGACTATAGGTGGGAGTTGCCCTCCGGCTGCTCCCTGTGGGGGGTGCGTTATTGTTGTCTGTTGTGGGTGGTTGACTGGTTGGCCGTGGTTGGCGGGTGTTTGTGCCTGTCGCTGGTTGTTGTTTTGAATATTAGTGTTTACTGTTGGCGGGTCGTGTTGGGTTCTTCCCTCTAGCTGGTGCGGGGTTGCGTTTGCCTGTGAGGCGGTTTGTCTATTTGGGTCATGATGGGTTTGAGGTTCACGGGGCCAGCACTCTCTCAATGCTTGCGTGTAGGATTTTTTTCCCATGCCCGCGATTCTGGTGGCTTTGTTGTGTGCCTTTTGGAGTTCGCATCCTCCATAGTGTGCTCCGTGCCCTTTGCCGTTGCAGTTTGGGCAAACAAAGTGTTTGCGGTCATTGTGTGTGCATTGTGTGGTCTGGTGATTCCCTCCACATTTCGCGCATACTGTTTCTCTTTTGCAGGCGTTGGTTGGGTGGCCAAATTTTTGGCAGTTACGGCACATCAGTGCTTTTCCTTTGTAGTGGTCTACGTACATTATTTCCCCCCCTATTTTGATGGTTCTGGGGAGGGCTTCTCCTGGAAATTGTACCAGGATGGCTTTACTGGCTTGTTCCGCTTTGTTTGTTCGGCGCTTAATGATTTTGGCTTTGGGGTGGGTTTTCTGTATTTCTGATTCAGGTCTTCCGTAATGGGGATTGGTTTAATGACCCCTACGGCTTTGACTCGGGAGCTCTTGTCTTTGGGGTGGTTTGGGACTGAACAGCTCACCGGGACCGATCCGACATGATTTTTTTTTTAATGCTCTGTCCTGTATATCTAGGGTTGCGCACGCCATTAGGATACGTTTTCCGTGGTATAGACGGCGGATGTCGGTCGGCGATCCAAACGTGTCCGACAATACCTCGTTTAATTGTCGGATTCCCATGTTATACAACTCTGGTGAGTTGTCCTCTGGTGTAATTATGACTGGGAACTGAAAGATCTTTCGCTCCTGTTTAGGTTGGGTTCGTTTGATCTGGCGGCGGTTGCGTACCACTGTAAAGAGCTGTTTTTGGTCTGTCTCCCTGTCGGAGTCAGAGTCCGCGTCAGCTTCGCCCCCGCTTATTTCTTCGCGGTGGTTTTCCATTGTTTTCGTATGGTTGCTATTGTTTTCTTCTTCCGAGTTGTTTTCTGTCCTGTTTGGCTCGTTAGGCTCGTTTGGGTTGTTCTCATGCGTTTTAGTCACAGTCTGTGCCCTGGCGGCCACTGAGCGTGTATGGGGCCTACTCCCTTGCAGGGTGTTTCCATTGTCCGCCGGGCGGTTCTGGCTGACTGACTTTTGGTTTACCTTCGGGCCGCCATCTTGGCTTCGCCCTTCTTTGTTGGGCTTTCTGCCGCCATCTTGACTTTTGTTGGGATTCGAATTCGAATCCGACTGGTCGCCATCTTAGTTCTCAGTCAGATTCAAATTCGAATTTGTGCGGCCCTCCTGAGTGGCCATTCTACCCTTGGACCACGGGTCGGTCCTAGCCAGCCCGTGAGAGCGTGGGCTCGCCGATCCCAAATTAGGTGTAAATAAAGACTGATTTAAGCGTAAGAGTAAGACTGTTTTTAAGCGTAAGAATAAAACTGTTTTAAGCGTAAGAGTAGGACTGTTTTTAAGCGTAAGATAACGACTGTTTCAAGCATAAGGTAAAGACTGTTTTAAGCGTAAGAGTAAGACTGTTTTCAAGCGTAAGATAACGACTAGCGTAAAGTAAAAGACTGTTTCCGCGTGGGCGAAAATTACTGCAAGAAAAGCGTAAGCGTTTTTGCGTTGGCTCCTCAGGTGTCGTTGGTCCTTTTAGTAAGGACTGTCGTTGTAAGCGTTTGAGCTTCTAAGTAAAAAAAAAATAACTTCTAGTGAGAAAAGTGGCCCACAGGGGGTCCTACCTTGTTTTTAGAACCTTTATGTGGCTTGCTTGCTTGGCAGGCGTCCGTGCTGGGGGTAGGAAACTTCTGTGGTCATCTTCTCCGTTCTACTATATTCTATCTTGTGCCGGGGCCAGAGACCACCACCCTAAGGGGCTAAGGGTCCCTACAGCTCCCTTTCTAGCCTACCACTTCCTATCTATCGTCGGTGGAAAACACTGGCTATACTAGAAAAATAGCTTGGTGGACAGAGCTACCAACAGCTCTGCCACCGGTCGACTCTACTCTGTACTGTGAACACTGTTGATTCGCTTGACTGAACTCTGGAGCGCGTCTTCTCCTCACCACTGCTGAGCTCCGAATGTGGTTCCCGCAGCTGTTGTTGTTGTATCCAGCTTACTGTCCCACTGCACTGAAAGTGATCAGGGACTAGTAGTTTTGGCGTGGTAGTTGAGCAGTCTTTACGTAGGTAGTAGTTTTGGCGTGGTAGTTGAGCAGTTGAGCAGTCTTGACGTAGATTGTGGTTTTGGCGTGGTAATTTTAGCAGTCTTTACGTTGATTGTAATTTTGGTGTCGCTCCGTTGCGCTGCTGTCTGGTGGTGCTGCCGAGGCCGGGTGGTTGGTGGTGCAGGAGGCGTGTGGTAGGCCGGAGGCCGTCGCCTATCGCCAGGCTGGTGGGTGGAGGTGTGCCAGCCACTCCAGTAGATGTTGTAGGAGTGGTGGCGGTGGTGGTGGGGGTGGCCGGGGGACCCATGGCCGGGTGAAGATGGGTCTGGAGGGGTAGGGTGGTGGTGGTGGCGGCCAGTCGAATCTTGGTCGAGAGGTCGGTCGTTGGCGTGGACGAGGTGGATAACAGTCTTGCGGTGGCAGCCGCATGTGTGGTGGCGGCGTGGCGAGGAGTGGTGGGCGTTGTTGCCTGAGGTGCTTGGGCGGTCGGTTGCGTCGTCTTCTTTGCTGGTGTGGGCCGGTGGTGGAGCCGTTGCCCACTTGTGCTGGTGGTTGTTGTTGGGGGGGCGGGTCCGTGCCCGCATCTTGGAGGATTTTGTCTGTGGTTTCAGTCGCTGTGTTTTGGTCCTGGGTTTCTACTGGCGTGGTGCTGGTTGTTTGTTCCGCTGTCCGAGGGGAGTCGATGGTAGTTTGGCTCCCCGTTTCCGTTGACAGGGCTGTGACCTGGCTGGCCGTGTCCTGTGGCTTGGGGGGCTCGAGGTCTTTGATGGCACCCGAGTGTACCAGCCACCGGGCGGCGACTAGCGCTCGGTGATATGGGCTGCCATCTATCGCCGTGATGACTGGGACGACATCTTGTAATAGTAGCACCAGCTCCCCGAAATCGATCCCTCTGAGCCGAGTCGCCTCCTCCTCCGATGTAGTCGACCGCTCCCGAGTTATTGATTCGGGGATTGTGACCGGCGGTGGGGAGTATGAGGACTCGGCCCATGACGAGTGCTCCGAAGAAGGGTCTTCTGGTGGCGAAGGGGGGTGGGCAGGGCTCGCCTCTTCCTTGTTTGATGTGCGCATTCTGTCAACTAGTGGGGAGAGTCGGCTAAATGCCTCTCTCATTTGTCGGTCGAAGTCGGCAAGAATTTCCGTTCGGTTTATTGTAGGTTGTTGTGGCGCCTGGGGGGGAGGGGGGGAATCCCCCACCTGTTCCCAGTATGCTCGCGTCGGCTGTTCTGTATGTGCTGGTATTGGCGGGGAGAGAGGAGGCTTGTAGCGTCTCGTCTCCCGCCTGTCCGGTATTGGTTTCCCCTGTGCTTGAGGAAGAGTGGAAGTATACTCTTCCACCTGTTCCTTGTTCGTCTTTTTCCTAGCCTTGCGCCCTTTGTCCATGTTCATGGTTTGTGGCTAGTTGTGGGCTGGCTCGCTTGGTGGGAGAGATGCGGTGAACCGTGGTCTCTGGCCGAGTGTTCCCGCAGCCTGAAGGTGGTAACATATATACTGACCTGAAAAGGCGCCGGCGCTGATACGGGCTGTACGTTGTACGGTCCGCCGTACTGCGCTTCTGTGTAGCCATTCTGGAAAATCTCTGTACAGTCTGAAATCACCATTAACCCATTCAGCCTGACGCCCTACATCAGGAGATGGGTCGACCATGATAATTCAAGGGTAGTGTCAGATTAGCTTGTCGCCTATCGGCGCCAAGCTAATCTGACACTACCCTTGAATTATCATGGTCGATCCATCTCCTGCAACTGGTGCATAGTCGTTAGATGACGCCACCACAATTTGGGAAATACGGTCGTGGGGCCGAATGAGTTAAAATAGTATCGGTAGAGTATGACTTTACATGCAAACAGGAAACAAACATTGGAAGGTTAACCTGCTCATGAACCGTTGACTGCCGAGAAAAATGGAAGACCACCCAACTGCAAGAGACATAGATCCTCATGAACCCCCGCAATTGCGGGGGCTCATGAGGATCTATGCCTCTTGCTGACATCAGTTTGAATTCGTGTTCCAGGGATGGCTAGGGTTCTTCGGGGTCGAATTAATTAACTCATTCTACCCCAGACACATCACAGCAAGATAAAGATCGACCATGATAGTTCAAGGGTGATGCCATAATAGCTTGGCGCCTATGGGCGCCAAGCTATTCTGGCATCACCCTTGACTATCGTGGTCGATCTGTGTCCTGCGCTGCAATGCAGTCTTCAGAGGACAAGGGCAACATTTAAGGATGTCGGTGATGGGGTAGATTGAGTTATTAACAAAATCTGCGCCCACTGGCAGTGACGGGTTTAAATCTACCCCCCCCCCACCCCACCCTCAGCGGCAGCCATTTTCAACCCTACACCGACCTCCACCCTAACCCCACCTCCCACCCCTCCTAATCACACCTTTCACCGGTAACATTATTTTTCGATTCACATAAAACGTCTCAGAGTCTGAGGGTCGCTGATAATGCTCGGCTTCTCATCACAATAATAATTGTGAAATTAAAGGGACCTGCTTCATGCGATACAGTGTTAATAGTTTGCAATATCTGCTTTATGAATGTTCTCAGCGTGTCTTTCAGCTATTGCTGGACGAAAGAGATTGCTTAATTTGTAACATTTGATTGTCGCACAATTGAAGACTTTTCAGCTCGTTTTCTCATATTTATCGTAAGATAGCTCTCGCGTTACCTCAGGGGGCAGCAGGAACCGCTGCTATGTGTACCTACTCACACACATTGTGAAAAGAAGGGAAAAAATATCTTAGTTTAAGCAAGACAACATTGATAACCAACTGTATCTGTACATTTTACAAACCAAGCCGAAAATGTAGAAGATATCTTTAATATATTATGTCCCACGGTGCAAAAGGCATGTTTTGTAACATATACATATTTTATGTATTTCAAGTAGAATAGGCATAAGTCACTATTACCAAATATGTGCTGGTCTGTGAACTCGGACCTTACGGCTTTAATGCCTTTATCTTTATAAACATTTTTAATTCATTTCAAGGTGCAAATATCTTTTATATATCACGGCCCATGGACCAATAGGAATGTATTACTACGTATGCATAGTGCAGATATCTTTAATATTTCACGGCCCATGGACCAATAGGAATGTTTTACTACATATACATAGTGCAGATATCTCTAATATATGACGACCCATGGACCAAAAGGAATTTTTACTACATATACATAGTTCAGATATCTTTTATATATTGCACGGCCCATGGACCAAAATGAATGTTTTACTACATATACATAGTTAAGGTGTGGTGACTGTTTATGCCGGAGCGAATATCTGCCTAATAGCCGGCGCTGATCTATAGCGACGGGCCCCCAGGTAGCAACTGTGGAAGTATAATTTGTCTTTTTGTTTTGTTTATGCGGGGTTTTTTTATAACTTTTATTTGTGAAACTCGTCTCAGCCAAGCAGGAAGTGTAAAAACATTATATTACGTGTTTAAGAGATACTATGATAGGGCTGTCCTTAGTTTGCTTTGTGTTAGGGAGGTTCAGGTCGGGTTGGGGCCGCTGGCGCCGGCCACGAGACGCCTTGGCGACGGGCTTCACCCGTCCCGAACCATTGTCCATTTGTTGTTGTAAATGTTGTGTGAGTTTGGGTGATTGCGAATTGCACCTGAGGTGGCGAAACAAATTTTCCTGTACGTGGCAACATGTATTTGGAAGAATAAAGTTTCTTGACTTGACTTGATAGTGTAGATATCTTTAATATATCACGGCCCATGGGCCAATGGGAATGTTTTACTACATATACATGGTGCAGATATCTCTAATGTATCGCGGCCCATGGACCAATAGGAATGTTTTTACTACATATACATAGTGTAGATATCTTTAATATATCACGGCCCATGGACCAATAGGAATGTTTTATAACATATACATATTTTATGTATTTTAGAATGGATTAAGTCACTATGAGTCAAAGATGTGCTGGTCTGTGACCTTGGACCTTACGGCTTTCTTTGCTTTGGACCTTACTTATCGGGAATCGGCCTCAAAACCGGGCTCGTGTAGCGGGGCCTATTCCCGATCAGTTTCGAATCGGTAGGTGATCGGGCCGGACTAAAAAACCGTGTGCACTGAACCACGTTTTCCAGACTTGTTTAGCCGACCGGTTTGAACCGAAGATTAATGTCGTACCTGTTCTGCAAAATGGCTGCTAGTTGTGACAGAGATGATGATGTGCTTGCATTATCAGCAGTTTTGCATCATATTCGGGAAGAGGCGTGCGAAACATCAGCAACGGCGGTGGTACTGATCACAGCAGGCGTGTTCGGCCATTTGCAAACTGAAACGACGTGCTTTGCGAGACGCGCTCTGATTGGTTGAAGCTTACAACCGGGGCCGATTCGGATCGGAAAAATAGAGCAGGTTCTAGACACCCGATTCCCAGCCGATTGGGACCGGATCGGATAATTGACGTCATCCGATCGCAATCGGATCGGAATCGGCTTCAAAATCGGGGCACAACCGGCACGTGTGGCGGGGCCTTTACGTGTGTTTTCTGCTGACTATTCTTACACCAATATAAGGTGATAATGACTTTTTAAAAATAGAAATGCAAAGTGTATGTTAGGGACTACAATCTTGGTTTAATGCTGGTTTTAGATATATGTGTAGTGCAGATAATACGTGATTGAATCACGTTTTACCTGTCATTCATTTGTTGACAGAGGTGTCAACTCGCACAAGAATTTTCCGCCGGTCAATAAATCATTCTTATTCTTATTTTTATTCAGCTACCTTGATCGACTGGGGCAATTTGTGCAATCGTTACAGAAAACTAAAAAAAAATACTTATTGCAACATCAAAGTTTATATAAACACATTATTCAGTGACACCTCAATGCCCAGATTCGCAAAAGGTGGCCGTTTTTTTTTTTTTTTTTTTTTTTTTTTTTTTTTTTTTTTTTTGTAACTGTTATTCGCAAAACAATACAGCGCACAGACAGCTAATTCCAAAAGTTGACATCAGCGGTTTATCGGTCAGTTTTGGCGATGATGTCATTTTCTATGTTTAGGTCAAAGACGTCATTTCTTCATTATGCTAATCAACTGAGCATGCTGTGAAACACAAGAGGCGTCATAATCGCAGCTCTCTCTGCCTTCGATGGAAAAAAACTAATGTCATACGCAACGGCCATTTGCCAAAAAAACTGACGACAAAATTACCAGCCCAATGCGCAAAAGACCATCAGGCCGACGTCAGCAGCCGTTGGCCCGCGCACGACAGCGGCCGACGTCGGCCTGATGGCCTGTGGAAACAGGGAGTGTCTCCACAGCTGACTATAGTAGGCCTATTAATTCGCCTAATAATTCGCAATTAATTTCTTATATATGTTTTTCCTTATTTGGCTATCTGACGCTGAATCAACATAAATTCAAGAAATACAATATGTGATCCAGCGTAGGGAAGGGGATAAACTCACCTTGTGCATAATATAACACGGGGACGGTGTCACGTTCGTGCCCGCTTCACAACCCCTGACATCATAGTCGCTGAACAGGGTGCAGTGTGCCTTTCCCTCATCACCACTCGGACACACGGTCACCCCTACACAACCTTCAGTACTCACACAGCGGCTAAGACAGTGGACGTCCGAACGCCCAAGCATGACACCCAGACAGCTGGCTTCAGACGCTGAACTGCTTGGACAACGATAAAACTTTTGTGAAGTCAGCAACCCTGTGCCATCAGCCAACGCATACATAAGTAACAAGAAAAAAAGACGCACTACTATGCTTGTTGATTTCTCCATGATTTCGTGAGAACGTCCGAAGATTCAAGACAGTAACAATAACCAGACGAAACGTTCAGAAATGGACAATGTAGTGCTCTTAATCGTAAGATGCAAATTTCTAGGTCTGGAGCGAAACTGTTCAACGTCAAGTGGTTGCTGGTGTTTCACTTGTGTATCTCTCTTCCAATGCGATAATTAAATGCGATTATTTAAGGTAATGAAAATGTTAACACATTCTACACCAAAGACCGAAATCCCCAAATTTTGAAGTTGCCCTCTGAAGGATTGTATTATAATTCCAGAGACAGATCGAGCATGATAGTTCAAGAGTGATGCCAGAATAGCTTGGCGCCCTATTGGCGCCAAGCTATTCTGGCACCACCCTTGAACTATCATGCTCGATCCATGTCTTGCTGTGGCGTGTGGGGCTGAATGAGTTAAGCGCCCCCTGCCGGACCACATCACCCAACTGTAAGAGGCGTTGATCCTCATGAGCCCCCCACAATAGCAGGGGCTCATGAGGATATAGTCCTCTTCCTGGTTCCATTTCTATTCCTATTCCTTATAAGCAGGCAGCAATCGTCGGATGATTCTTTGTTTCTGGGTGTTACGTGGTGGAGTTGTAGTCGAAGTATGATAAACACACTAGACACACACGTAGAGTTCTTTAAAATAAACCTCGTTCAGCTGCAATCCGTCACACGTGGCTTAAGGATGTAGACAATACTGGAGTAACAGTTCCAACAATATTTAATTCAGCGATGCGATATCCACACAGTAATGCACTTTCAAATGCACAAACTACTGATACAAAGTCTCTTCTGCGATGTCCACACTGCGACACAAAGTTTCTCATACACAGCGTCTCTCGCAATAAACTGCGTGTCTCTACAACTGACAAAGCAAGACGATGTACTCACGGGCTTTCCCAGCGCCCTCCTTATATATACTACAAAAATCTAGAATCGTCTACGGAAAACATACAACGCAACCAATCAGAACGAAACACGCAGCCGAAACTCATTAACATAAACTTTCCAAAAAAAAACTATAACAGGCTACAAAAACTCGGCTGCTCACTTCAGCTCTAAATTCTAGCGTATAATTAAGTCACATAAAAGTATGGTATCCCTATCACCTGGTAGCTCTATAAAGTACGAGAACAATCCCAAAACAAAACAAAGGCTGCTCAATCCACGCGCACAGGAAAACAAAAAGTAGCGAAAAATGTAGCGAAGTGTTGCCAACTACCCGACGTGACACTTACGATGTCACTAGACAGTGCGACCTTTCTAGAACGTTCCGGACTAAACTTAATAAAACGAAATCGGCTCTACTCACGAACAAAAGGAAATCTAACTAAAAAGGCACGTGAATCGTAACCGTGATAGCTCAAATAAACATCGGATCGTTACCTACGATCAACACACGCACGCTCTCACAGGATAACACAACCACAATCGTAACATTACCCCCCTCTTAAGAATGAAATTTCACAAAAATTTCTTCTCAAATTTCAAAAATACGGTTGTGGCTGTGTAAACCTACACAAAACCCTAAACAAAAATAACTTCACATCAAAATTCAAATTAAAATAAACGTCTCACAGTTCCTGTAAACAGTCCTGAGCATGAAATGTTTTATACAAAATGTTCTGGACACAGAAATGTTCATTTAAACTGCTCTGCTCAGGTTATCTGCTCCAAAATTCTGCGAACCCTTGATAGATTGTAGTTTAATGTCAAAATTCTGCAAGAACATCGCCCATCTCATAATACGAGAATTTGTAAACTTTGCAGAGTTTAGATAGTTCAAGGGCTGATGGTCTGTTTGGAGAACAAATGGCACTCCCAGTAGGTATAGTCCGAATCGCCTTACTCCCCAGATGATGGCTAGGCACTCCTTCTCGATGGTCGAGTAGTTTCTCTCAGCTCTGGTCAACTTTTTGCTGGCGTAGCTCACTGGGTGGAGTTTTCCGTTATCTTCTTGCATCAAGACTGCACCTACTCCTTCGTTGGAGGCGTCTGTTCTCAGGAAGAACGTTTTCAATGGGTCAGGAAGGTGTAGAATAGGCTTCTCGGTTAGGATGTCTCGAACCGCCTGGAATGCTCGCTCTTGGGCCTCCTCCCACTTCACTATGTTAGGTTGTCCTTTCCTCAGCAAATCAGTCAGGGGTGCTGTGACTGCCGCAAAGTTCGGTATGAACTCCCGGTAGTAGTTCGCCAAGCCCATAAATGAGCGGACTTGCGTCTTGGTCGTAGGTCGCGGGGCATCCCTGATCTTCTGCACGTTGGTGTCGTGTAGCCCCTTTAAACCTTCGCTCAATTTATGTCCAATGAAGTCTATGTTGTCAGCCCCAAGAATACACTTGCTTGGACGGATGGTGAAATTCGCATCTGACAGTCTTTGGAACAGTTCTCGGAGGGCTTTGGGGTGGTCCCCCCAAGTTTTGGTATGGATCAAAATGTCATCCCAGTAAAAGACCACATTTTGCATATCTTCTAGGATCCTTTTCAGTCCTCTCTTCAATGTGGCACCGCTGTTCACCATACCAAAAGGCATTTTCAGGAACTCCCAATGACCGTCAGGTGTGACGAACGCTGTCTTGGGGATATCTTCTTCTGCAACCTTGATTTGCCAATACCCTTTGCTTAGGTCAATTTTGGAGAAAAATCGGTCTCCACTGACCTTCTGGAACAGTTCTTCCGCTGTGGGCATAGGCTCTGCATCAAAGATTGTTAGTTTATTGAGCCTGCGATAGTCCACACACACTCGGTTGGATCCATCTGGTTTCTTCACGATGACAACAGGGGACGCATATGGTGACTTGGACTCTCTGATGACATTCAGACTCAGCATTTCCTTGATATCCTTTTTCAATTCTTCCCTCGTGTTATAAGGAAGACGATACGATTTGCTGCGAACTGGCTCGTTTGACGTCAGGTTTACCTCGTGCAGGATGGTGTCTGTTGTCCCTGGGTCAGGTGTAAACCGATGCTCGAACTCTTGAGTCAGGACGCGCAGTTTTTCACGTTGAGTCTGGGTCAGATTCTGACCGAACTGGATATCTTCTACATCCTCTTTGTGTCGGAGTTCATTAAGGTCAAACAGGTTTTCGTCGTCTAGTCTTTCGTCATCAGCAAGACGCACCGATTCCGCCAATTTTGGTTTGTCTTGACCTCTCTGTAGCTCCACCAGCCTGTCCCTATTCACGACAGCTGCTTCCGTGTTGTCCGCCACTTTAAGAGGGATGGTCTGATGACTCTTCTTTGCTTGACTTCTCGTGGTAACAGAACATATTTCAGGTCTCCACTCTGGATCTGGATCGTCTGCGTTTCTGGCACCATCAATGTTTCCGATGATGAGGTCGTAGACTGGTGTCTTCACGCACAACGCCTTCACCTCTCCTGTCAAGTATGGGGTGTCGACACTGACTTTGGCAAGGGGGATACTCCTTACAGTTCCGTCAGCCAAAATGAGGGTGGTCCACTCCTGTAGCTTCTGGTCTTCTCTCTCACAATGATGCAGCTACAACCAGTGTCTCTCAACACTCTCACTGGTGTGTCGCCGACGAATCCTGACACCACCGGCATGTTCGGCACATCATTCTCAGGCAGCGCGATGTTTGAGACTGGTAAAAATATAGTCCCATCTCCTACTTGGATGCGTCCATTCTTTCTGAAAGATTCGATCATCTCTGGTGTAACTCGCTTTTCTCTGGATTCAAAGTCATTGGATGACGTCACATCATTGGCTAATACAGCGGCAGCTCTGTGTTGATACGTGGTACTGCTTCTGCCTGCTATCCCACGATCTTGGTTGGATCTTCTGATGTTGTCGCCTCGGGGAACATCTTTAGAAGGACACCGTATCGCTTTGTGACCTTTCTTTCCACAGAGAAAACATGTCAGGTTCTCCACCGGCTTGTATCTCGGGGTGTCTCTGACATTGTGGATTTCCTCTGCTGGTGCAGACACACGCTGCGGCTTACTGGACCCGAACTTCATGTTGTGAGCGTCAAGGTATCTTTGAGCGAAGTCGGCCAGGGCCTTTAGTGACTGGTCTTTTAGCTCTCTGAGGTGGGCGGCCAGGTCCTTAGAACATGCGCTGAAAACTTGTTCTTTGATGATAAGGTCGCACAGGTCTTGGTACTCTCTGTTTAGGCCAGCCAGCTCTATCCATTTCTCCAGGTAGCTTCTGATTCTTTCAATGAATAGGCCGGGTGTTTCTCCTTCTTCAGGCTTGCAGTTCCGAAATCGTCGCCTGTAACCTTCTTCAGTAACGTCATACTGTCTCAGCAGGGCGGCTTTCAACTGTGTGTATAATCTTCGGCTTCTTCTCTTGGTAAACGGGTGTAAAATTCAAGCGCTTTGCCAGTTAGAAGTGCGCTCAGTTTAATAGCCCAAGTCTCTTGTTTCCAATTGTTGCTATTTGCGAAGCGCTCGAATCGCTCCAGATAGGCGTCCATCTTATCTGAATTTTCAATGAAAGGTGCAAGTTTTGGCGCACGGGCTGTTTGTTCTCTGCTCGCTAATGCTGTTGTTTATTAATTCTCTGGCTCTGTGCCTCTATCTCCATCTGCTTCAGATGAATTTTGTGTTGTCGCTGCCTTTCCGCCTCTTCTCTGTTGTTGTTTTTCTGCTTCTTCTGCTTGGATTTCAAGTTTCCTGATTTCACGTTCTCTAGCTCTTTCTTCTCTCTCCAATCCCTTTTTTTCTTCTTTCTCTCGTCTCTTTTCTTCTTTCTCCTCTCTCTCCAGTCTCTCCTTTTCTTCTCTCTCTCTCTCGTCTCTTTTCTTCTTTCTCCTCTCTCTCTAGTCTCTCCTTTTCTTCTCTCTCTCGTCTCTTTTCTTCTTTCTCCTCTCTCTCCAGTCTCTCCTTTTCTTCTCTCTCTCGTCTCTTTTCTTCTTTCTCCTCTCTCTCCAGTCTCTCCTTCTCTCTCTCTTTTACAAACTCGAGGAGTTGAGCTCCTTCGAGTCCACATTCCTTTCCAATTTTCAGGAATGTCTCCATCTCCGATGTCGCCATCTCTGCTTTTCACTGCTGGCTGTTTTCTCCTGCTACCCTTTCCACTGAACCAACTGAAGAGGTCTCGTCGGGGTCGCCAAAATATTACGTGGTGGAGTTGTAGTCGAAGTATGATAAACACACTAGACACACACACATAGAGTTCTTTAAAATAAACCTCGTTCAGCTGCAATCCGTCACACGTGGCTTAAGGATGTAGACAATACTGGAGTAACAGTTCCAACAATATTTAATTCAGCGATGCGATATCCACACAGTAATGCACTTTCAAATGTACAAACTACTGATACAAAATCTCTTCTGCGATGTCCACACTGCGACACAAAGTTTCTCATACACAGCGTCTCTCGCAATAAACTGCGTGTCTCTACAACTGACAAAGCAAGACGATGTACTCACGGGCTTTCCCAGCGCCCTCCTTATATATACTACAAAAATCTAGAATCGTCTACGGAAAACATACAACGCAACCAATCAGAACGAAACACGCAGCCGAAGCTCATTAACATATTAAACTTTCCAACAAAAAAAAAATATAACAGGCTACAAAAACTCGGCTGCTCACTTCAGCTCTAAATTCTAGCGTATAATTAAGTCACATAAAAGTATGGTATCCCTATCACCTGGTAGCTCTATAAAGTACGAGAACATTCCCAAAACAAAACAAAGGCTGCTCAATCCACGCGCACAGGAAAACAAAAAGTAGCGAAAAATGTAGCGAAGTGTTGCCAACTACCCGACGTGACACTTACGATGTCACTAGACAGTGCGACCTTTCTAGAACGTTCCGGACTAAACTTAACAAAACGAAATCGGCTCTACTCACGAACAAAAGGAAATCTAACTAAAAAGGCACGTGAATCGTAACCGTGATAGCTCAAATAAACATCGGATCATTACCTACGATCAACACACGCACGCTATCACAGGATAACACAACCACAATCGTAACACTGGGACTGATCAAAGTCTTGTACTATTTGCCTGTCGATAGCGGTTATTGTCACGATTGTACCGGAATCTTCGCGACAAAAACCGCTACCAACACGCAAAGGTTTATTTTGAGTACAAGTCAAGTATTTGAAGAAGGATCGCTTCAATAAGGCGGACATGTTTGAGATACACAACAGGAATCGAGTTCGTCGGGGTCATCATAGACTGCAATGTTGTTCCAGCGCAAGAACACGGCCATGGGAGGATCGACCGTGGTGGTGGAAAATGTTTGAGAAAATTCAGCTGGAATCGACCTTGACAAGGTCTTCATAGCATGGAACGTTGTTCCAGTACACTAAAGGACACAGGCATGGGATGCTTGCTGCGTAACCGATCATCTTTACAACACGGGCAGGTGCGGATCTGGGGGGGGGGGGAGTTTACAGGGGTTCCGGACCCCTCCCCCTCCACCCCCACCCCAATTATTTTAAACAACATAGCAGTCTCTTTTTGGGGTGTTTGGACCCCCCTCCCCCCCCCACCTACCCACCGTTGTTTGATATGTTGGCGAATGGTGAGAGTATTAACACGCACCCGGCCCCTGGACGCAAAGTTGGAACCCCTATCCCACACCCCCACCCCTCGAGGTAACTGATCCGCCCCTGACGGGTACTAGAAAACAGCACATATTTACTATTTTCCATTAATGCAAAGGTCCTCTAGCCCACGACTGTGCGCGGGCCCACTGCGGCCGTCCTGGGCCCTAAAGGCCCCGCCACACGGGCCGGTTGTGCCCCGATTTTGAAGCCGATTCCGATCCGTTTGCGATCGGATGACGTCAATTATCCGATCCGGTCCCAATCGGCTGGGAATCGGGTGACTAGAACCTGCTCTATATTTCCGATCCGAATCGGTCCCGATCGTAAGCTTCAACCAATCAGAGCGCGTCTCGCAAAGCATGTCGTTTCAACACGGTTTGCAAATGGCTGAACACGCCTGTTGTAATCAGTACCACCGCCGTTGCCGCTGATGTTTCGCACGCCTCTTCCCGAATATGATCTAAAACTGCTGATAATGCAAGCACATCGTCATCACTGTCAAAACTAGCAGTCATTTTGCAGAACAGGTACGACTTTGATCTTCGGTTCAAACCGGTCTGCTAAACTTGACAAGTCGAAAAATGTCAGTGTGGCACTGCACACGTTTTTTAATCCGGCCCGATCACCTACCGATTCGAAAACTGATCGGGAATCGGCCTCAAAACCGGGC
>BTPG01000003.1:209811933-209956933 GCA_036245525.1 Semisulcospira habei | reverse complement strand
AAGGAGAGTCTGCTTCCACTGCTAGTGAAGGGTTTAGCGTGTGCTGCTCTGCGAGTTTGGACCTCAGCGTTCTTTCCGCCGTGCTACTGTACTATAAAAATGTGCTGGTTTGTGATTTGGACCGTAACGCTTTTATCCTTAAGGCCCCAAATCACAAACCAGAAGAGATGCAATGTGACAGACCATCAAGAACGCCGTCCTTTGAATTCAAAACGCAGTAAGCCCATAGTTTTTAAAAAGCGAGATTTAAAAAAATTATATTACAATGAAAATCTCGCTTTCCACAAAAGAAGGTATTACTGTCCTTTGGGTTCCCAGGATGTAGCTCATTATAACCTCGCACAGACTGCTAAAGTCCAAAATCGGAGATCTGCACACAATTTTTTTAAATTTAAGGTAAAGAAGACAAGACACCAATGCATTACGCAGATAATAAACACACACGCACCCCCCCCCCCCCCCACACACACACACACACACACACACACACAAACACACACACACACACACACACACACACAAAGACATACACCAAACACACACAGTAGACACATCTGCAGGATTGATGATTTTATTGCTGTTTTCTTTGCGTACAAGCTGCAAACGATGTTATTGACGATATGTACTGACGAGCAAAAGAAATACGACATCATTTGAGCCATTGGAAACACTTTAGTGTGTGTTGTAGAGGACACTTTAGTGTTTCCGATGACTCGAACGATGACGCTTTTCCTTTGCTCGTCAGTATAGATACTCGGGGTGGCTGCATGACCTTGCTCCTCTTTCATTCAGTATGCTATCAAACTGAAGGTTCGTGCCTGATTCGTATGCGCGCCTGTATTCCAGAAAACATGCACTGTGACATACAGCTCAAGGCTAGTGCCCCATCAGTTTGACGCTACAAAAGGCTCTCAGCTTATCAAGCACTACTCTTCTGGTGTCACGACGGAATCATAGCCCGCAGTTGGCGCTAGAAAGCTGTAAATATACTGACGGCCAAATGGAACGCGACATTTTTGTAATCATATGAAACATTTTGGCAGAATCCACATTAGTGTTTCCGTTGATTCCAAAAATGTCTCATTTCTTTCCCTCATCAGTCAATTTTAAAAAGCACCGCTTAAATATTTTAAATCTATAAAAAATAAAAAAAATTAAAAAGTGTTGTTGCAACTTGAGAACAGGCAGGAGCGGATCAGATCCAACCTTTTTTCTTCTTTTTATTTTCGGGGGAGGGGGGCGGGTGCGGGGGGAGACATTTAATCGGGGGAGGGGGTGGAGGGTGGTCGGGAGTCAGTTTTTTTCACTTCTGGCGGAACACATCGAAGGCGGAAACTGCGTGGTTTCCAAAATATAAAGAGGGACTTTAACCCTTTGCGTGTCGGTAGCGGTTTTATTAGCGGTGATTCCTTCAGGAATCATCGCGACTAAAACCGCTACCGACACGCAAAGGGTTAATATAGTATTTTATAGTGTTTGGGGGTTCTGTGGTACGCGGCCCCGGTTCGTATGTCATGCTTTGATAAGCCATATACACCGCAGCTCAAGCAATGTCGGGAACCACTGTTAAATATGATTACAAGTTTTAGCTTACCTCATTCAGCCCTGACACATCACAGCAAGACGTGGATCGAGCATGATAGTTCAAGGGTGGTGTCGGAATAGCTTGGCGCCTATGGGCGCCAAGCTATTCTGACACCACCCTTGAAATAACATGCTCGATCTGTCTCTAGAATTGTATTGCAGTCCTTCAGATGACAACTTCAAAATGTGGGGATTTCGGTCCTGGGGTAGAAAGTGTTAAACTATATCAAAAACATTATATATTATTTCAAATAAAAAGGCGGCCCACGTTGCTCAGCAAAAGTATGTGATTAACCCCACTACTGTTCTCGTGAGCCCACGCATTTTGCCGGCACTCAAGAGGAGCTACACCTCTCACTGACGCCAGTTTACTTAATCTGTATCTATGGTGTTGACTGGGACTCTTTGACGTTGAATTAACAAAAATATTCTGACAATTTGCGACCACTGGCATGTGAAGGGGTTAAATAGATAGAGGCGGAAATAAAATAAGTTTCACGTTAACAAATATGAGACAGTCTGAGTCTAAAATCTAACCTCGAAACATGGAAGCAAATTTATATAGAAATGACGCATCAATTATACACACTAGCGTAAATTGTTCACTCGTGTCTGTACGCTTGGCAGGTCTCATAGCCGATCGGTGTGTGAATGTAATATCCCAGACTGTGTGCGCACGTGTGTTTTATTTTGCGTGTGTATGTGCGTTTGTGCGTGCGTGTGTGCGTGCGTGCGTGCGTGTGTGTGTGTTTGTGTGTGTTGAGTGAGTGTGTTGAGCGAATGAGTGTGAGACAGCTAAAAAATGCAAGTTGTAATAAAGATGAACATATACAGATACAAATATACTGACGAGCAAAAGAAATGCGACAACATTCGAGACATCGGAAACATTGAAGATTTTCCGATTTCTCGAACGAGGTCGCGCTTCATTTGCTCGTCAGAATACTTACAACATGAGGTACATCAAGATCCCAATGCGCATGAGGCCATCGGGCCAACGTCGGGTCGACTCGGCCTGATGGCCTTTTGTGCATTGAGATCTCTTTCTTCACATACCACCCCATTCTTCTCTTAAAAATATCTCTCACACAAACATGAAAAGCTGGATCGAGACAGTTCTGTCCGAACATCATCAACATCATCATTAAATTGTAGGCCTACAGTTTCTCACCAAAAAATTGATACTTGAGTATATAGTTCTTGAGTTACCTCCTATGAAGAGAGAAAAGCACCGCTTGAGTTACTTCACATGATAAGCAATGTACACTGTGCAGTACAAAGAGAAAGCTGGAGCAGGCTGTTATAATATTCGAACACTCACCGGTGGGGCCAGAACGGTAAAAATACAACACGTGTCACGGGTAACACTGTCATGTGAACTATACTATGCACCATAAGTTAAGGACCATTTGAATAAACTCATTTTAACGTAAACCCCATGCTACCAATAAATCTGAAAGGTCACACCTAATGTAGCATTAGAATTATACATTTATATTCCAAAGTTTCAAGTTTCTAACTAAAAGTATAAAGGTGTAATTTTGATGAATTGTTTAAAAAAAAAACGTAATGGTCGGATTTAAAATCGCAGACAAATACAGACGTTCTTAAAAGTGTTGTTTAAAAAATATATATATCTGGTTCTTTTGTCACGCTTCGTAGTGGCTCGTTTATGCCCTGAGATGACTGCAAATGCCACTTGCGTATTCCCTCCCCCATCATTACACATCCTTCGGACATGCCTTCTTTTGTTTTCTACGGTCTCAGATTGGGCCTGTGGGACGTGTTTTTACAAAATTGCTAGCCCTGTGTTTTGTGACTAAGTCAAGTTGAAGGTGAGATCTCGTTTACATTAGCTATACCCGAAATGTGCAGTGTAAGGTCGAAGTACTCACATGCACTGCAATTTCAAATCCATGAACATGCTTTAGGAATGCCTTTTGTACGTTCCGTTTTCTTTGAGGCATTAAATGGGCCAGGGATGCAAACGGATTGTGTCCTTTGGGGCACCAGTGGATTTTAGTGACCAGTGTTGTGTGACAGGTTCACGTGCTTTGGCTGTTGCCATTTTTCAGTTTTCCTGCGGGAAGGCTAAACGGCCATTTTCATGGTATCACAGAGTTACATGACCCAACTCCAAGCTGCTTTAACCCATTTAACCCCAAGGCCAGATTTTCCAAATTTGGGAGGTGTCACCTAAAGAGTATGTACCAGTTGCAGGAGATGATTGACCATGATAATTCAAGGGTAGTGCCAGATGAGCTTGGCGCCTGAAGGCGCCAAGCTCATCTGGCACTGCCCTTGAACTATCATGGTCAATCTCTCTCTTGTTGTAGGGCTTTGGGGATAAATGGCTTAGTGCGCTTTGGTTACAGAGTCAACTGTTGTACTGAAATTCAACACTCAGTTACGCGCATAAAGCAGGCACTGGGAGTTACCTAGCAAAATCTCCGCAAATGGACCAAAGCAAAAAGGCCTTATAGAAGAAGTTATGAGAATACACAAATGTCACATATTCCTTGCATTCAGCTAGCCTGCTCCATCTGAAAGGAACTCATGGGAGTGTAAGCCTCATGCTGGCAAAAAAAACGGCCTGACTCACGTCCCAGTTTCAGCCACACATCCGTGGTTAACTGCAGCATGGATCGTGGCCATCAAGCCATCTGTAATATTACACTGCTAATAGAAGATTTCCGGGAATCAGAAGTAGATCAAAAGTGCACGTGTTTCGACAAAAACAGCGGATAGTAAGTCCGTGTTTGTAATCCTCTGCATCAAGAGGCGCGCAGTTACTGGTCCACTTCTGATTTGCGGAGATCGTCCATTGTGAAGGGTGAAAATATACAGTTCATGCGTTGTTGTAGACAGAGTTGCTCCTCTGGTACTCCTGAATGACGTGGTAGATGTAGCGGTACTGCACCTGAACACACAACAGCAATATCACAGTACTGAAGAGAGTCAAGCTTCTAACATAAAATACATAAAGACGGATAATTAAAATACGTAAGTACAGATAGGCACATATGTTATATATTTCATTTGAGTATAGAAAAATCCATTAATGGTTGTTGACAATTTGCTCCCGGCAATGAGAATGTTCGTTACGAAAAAGGAATGACCTGTTCCGTATCAGTCTGGTCAAAAACATTGTATATATTACACACGCACGTCAGTAACGTTGCAAAAATGATTGAATGTGCTAAAAGCAACACACTTTGGAATACAATTTGACACTCTTGCACAAAGATACAAGAGCAGGGAACTCAAACACACTAGCATAAACTGTTTATAATTATTAGGTGAAATATTTACCAGTGACGTCACACTTTCAGGTCTGACTGTCTGCACATGACGCACCGCCATGTAAACGTCAGCATCCTGATCAGACATCATTCGGCTTATGGCGTCACACACTGCACTGAAGAGGCCACTCTTGGACGCACCATCACTGCAAAATAATCAGTCCTGCAGACTCTCAACTGGCACTGTCTGACGCAGTCCGCTGCGATATGCCATAATTTGACGCCAGTTACACTAGGTGTGGCGTCATATTATGACGTTTAATGGCTATCTTTATCAGAGACAAGGCCAATAAAAAAAATTCGTCAAAATAATCTGCCATTTTCAGATAGGAACTGAGGATATCACCATACCAATACGCGGCATTTTGGAAAAATAAAACAGAGAAAGACTCTTGACAATTATTCCTCTCCGGTATTCAAAAGCACGATATCTCAAAGAGACCAATCCAAGTTCATCGCCACTAACGTAAACAATGAGCCACATTTGTGTAACTGTCTCTTCTAAGCGTATTTCATTCTTGGTTGGTTTCTTCTCAATAGGCCCGTTTTATTTCATTCCCAGAGCAAAAGACAGATTCACAAAAACAATTTCTAGAGAATAAGGAGAAGATCGACAGCAGACGGTGAATGGCCCTCCGCCCCTGGCCAGCTGTTGTCACAAAACTACTACCATCATCACAAACAGCACCGCTTTCAGAAGAGTGAACACTGCAAGTGTGCTCCTCTTGTCCTCCTCCCCAGGCTGACTGTTGACCTCACCACCACCACTCAGAAGCGTAAACTCTGTAAGTACTTACAGACACTGTATGACATCAGGTGTGCTCCCCTCCTCCCCCACCCCCCCCCCCCTCACCCAGGCCGACTGTTGACACCACCACCACCACTCAGAAGCGTAAACTCTGTAAGTACTTACAGACACTGTATGACATCAGGTGTGCTCCCCTCCTCCCCCCCTCCCCCACCCCCCCCCCCTCACCCAGGCCGACTGTTGACCTCACCACCACCACTCAGAAGCTTGAACGCTGTAAGTACTTACAGACACTGTATGACAACAGGCGTACCCCCGTCCTCCCCCTCCTCCTCCTCCCCAGGCTGACCGTTGACGAGGTCCACCAGTTGCAGAAGGTCCGCCGTGTTGTCCGCCACCTCCCCTGTCCACCCCGTGTACTGCAGTAAACGCACCTCACGACCGGTGGACGAATCCTGAGCAAACAATAGAAATAAGAAGTGAATATTAAAAAAAAAACGTCGCCCTCATCACTAAACTGACGGGAAGAGAACTGCACAACAACGTCCAGTACACTGACAACTGCAGAGGAAAGTGCTGTGTGCCTTAACCCCTTGACTGCTACTGACGATACCGTCACTACGCGTCTTGTAAGCTGAGCGGTACCGACAGTAGTGGTCAAAAGGTTAACGCGTCAAAAGAAACTAACAAATGACGTACCCCTGATTGAAGAGACAGACTGAAGCTTGTCAAGCATTGTCCCAGAATCGACTTGAAGGTCAAGGTAACTTTGAAGGGTCCAAAGGTCAGGGACTGTCCCTCCTGACGCGGCCAGTAACAACAATTTTCCTGTGGAAAATAAGAACTCTCACAATTTAAACATTTCCATCTCATATCATTGTGTCGCTGGTCTGTGTGCCACTCAAGACAAATCGCATTGTCTTCTTTCAGACTCGTTACACGTTTTTTCAATGGCCTATCTCTGTTCGATTTTTCCCCCCTGGTCATCCGTTCTCAAGGCAACGGGAGTTCCCATGTCATATGTTGCCAAGGTAACACGTGTTAAGTAGACTCCCTTATTAATGTTACGATGACAACGTTACTAGCTGAGCAAAGCCTTCTTCCCCAAATAAATCACATTTCTCGGTACAGACACACCCTAATCTTCATTCAGTCAAACCTCTAAACAAAAATATGCAAATAAATAATAAATTTGGGGAGCTACACAACACAAAGAACTATATGTAGGTGCTCTGTGATACCGCTGGTACCAATTTCATACAAAACATCACTGAGTAATTGGATAAATTAGATTATATCAACGACAAGAAAATTCAACTGAAGCCAAGGCCCTATCACGTACTGACCGCATTCGAAACGGCGAAAAGAGAAAAATTTGGATAAATAAAATCGAAGGGGTTACGCAACAAAATAACTATATGCACGCGTTGCGATCGACCTATATTACCAATTTCATACAAAAGAATGATTAAAAATATAAATTGAAAAATACCTGAGCGTGAAATTCCAGGCGAATGCATTTCGCGGTAGGTTGTTGACTGATAGTCGGAAGTATGGAAAATTACATCCCCTTAATCAAAGTCTGTGGTCTTTTCAAGTGTACACTGCACGCTCATACTTTTTTACAGTTGAAGACAAAATCGTTGTATTACAAGTTAGGCTTTGCTAGTGGTTCTTGCCGTCTCTTGGGTCCGGTCAGAGTTGGGGGGGGGGGGGGTTCAATAATAATAATAAAGGTAATTTGTATAGCGCCTAATCACCAAGGTGCTCCTAGGCGCTTTACAATCTCGATAATAAAACACAAAGCAAAATACAAAAACAAACACATACAACAACAACCAAAATACATTGATTTACAAGGAGCAGAAAACTCACACACACACACACACACACACACACACACACACACACACACACACACACACACACACACACACACACACACACACACACATGATGAGCCGGCAGACAAAATGGTCTTCAAGTATATGCAACAGAGAAAATGTCGGAGGTAAGAGTCTCGGGCTAATTGTTCATGCCTTTTTGCTCTGGGAAAGCCCTCGACTCTTACCTCCGACGTTGAGCCCCCTGACCAGACCCTCGAGATGACAAGAACCACTGGTAAAGCCTAACTCGTAGTACAACAAATATTGTCTCTGCACATGTATTCACAATGTATTCCCGATGATTTCGAATGCGATAGATGGTCAGGAGCGGTTTCCAATGACGTATCTTAGACACTATTCAGAGAACTAACAACCCGTTGTCCCTGCAAACTTAGTTCACACGCCGTGTACACTGAAAATGCACCTCGTCCCAACTCCGCTAGTAAAGAGAGCTAACTCAGTTAGCAAAGCGAACAAGTTGCCTTCCTTCTTGAAACTATGATAACCCAAATAGGCCATTGAAAGTTTGTTTGGCATCCTGTCTCGGAAGACAATGGAGTATATGCGCTTGCTGGGTCAGTCACTGGAGTGACCTCTCCAGGGCGCAAGCCTGGGCGAAGTGTATGGAGATCCTGGGGTGCCCAGTCGTCAAGATCCCCCTCTCGGCCTCGCTGATGTATCCAAAGGAATGCAAAGCAGTACGTTTGGCACCAGTTTGGCTGCAGGAGCTGCCAGAACAGTGCGTGAATACAGGCAGCTGTCTGCCTTCGGGGCTCCACTCCTGATTTGAAGGGTTTACTCCCCCACATTTGGCCGTTGGATCCAACCTGATCTCCTCCGTCCTCTAGCCGTTGCCGGCTGTCAGAAACAGCTCATCCGCCTAGTGGTGCAATGTGAACACCACCCCCTCACGTGGTTTAGCCCACCAGCTGAGGTGGTTTGCCAGGGTGTGGCGCTTGGAGCCAGCACGTGAGAGATTAAGGAGATGGATGAGGACCAGTGATGCCCGTCCGTCCTATGTAGGACGCAGCTGCCGAACAGCAAAGGTGCTACCTCTATCCAGAGCCCCCTACACCCCATTGAAAGTACGAACACGCGTTTATATCAAACCGGTCTGAGAAAAAGAGAAGAAGGGCCGTAGCAGGTGTCAAGTCTAGAGAAACAAGCAGATAAATGATGTTGGATTAGATAGCGTCCCGAATGGCTGGATTTGAAGTCGGAGCTTGAACTGAAGTCGCGCGTGTCCGATCTATTCTGCGTAAATGTTGAGGGGCGATTGAGCAACACGTACATTTACAGCAGGTACCATCATATTTAAGCACATAAAACCGACCTTCTACCAACCCCGACGTAAGATGCAGGCATAGGAATTTTCCGCCTAAAGGCAAATTTCCGCCGAAATGATATTGCTCAGCCGCCCCCCCCCCCCCACCCCCCCCCCCCCCCCCAAAAAAAAAAAAAAAAAAAAAATTGTCCGCCGAAAAAAAAAATTGGGGTGCAAAAAGTAACTGATACACTGCGATGCATTCGTTCAAGTGATATGCCGCCCGCTAGAGTTACGCGTCACCTATTGTGGCTGTAACTGACGCAGTCGTTACTTTACCGTGCAAGCGGGCAATACAACACTGAACGCACTCTTTTCATGCTCGCTCCAGAACGCACCAGATTGCACGGATTTTAATCTAGATTTTAAAATTTCCCGGGGGGGGGATGGCCTTAGTCCCCTGCTCGGCGTTAAACCCAAATAACGAACATAACGTCTGAGCACTGCAACATATCAACAACAAGTAAACCTCCAAAATGATATTCATGAGCTCACCCAAGACTGCGTGGTGACATTTAACATCCGGGTTCTCACAGCCATCTAAACTTTCGTGCAGCCTGCAGAAACACGATTTTCACATCACTGATGATAGCCGGGTTTAAAGGATAATCACGTTTTAAGCTTGCACACGCTCTAAGATAGAGTTATCTGTTCCCACCAAATTGAAGTTGTTTGAATTTTGAAACCACGGAGAGCGAATTTAAATACACTTTAAAATTTACATTTAGTCCAAGTTATTTTTATCTTAGTTCAAACCAGAATTAAAATGTATGTAAAGTTATCACAGACGTTAAATTAGAAATCGAACACATTTTAAGAAGTCCAAGTCAAAAATACCTCTGCTCCGTCTACATCCGCCCCAAGGGAGACAACTGTAGTGACGTCATTTCCGTCCACCAGACGCCAGATGTCCACCAGAGTGTGAGGCAGGGGAAGCTGGGTCATGATACAGCCTTGTCGGGTGAAAAACGTCTGGACACAACATTATGACAAAACACTAGCAGACTAATGACTGACTTGACTGTACAAAACTTGAATATTTGTTACTTTGTCATGTACACACTAGTTATCTCGCGCGATGTGATCCGCATGCCGGTAGAATGGAGAAAGATAACCAGTGTGGATAGATGACCATCGGTAATTAATTCACGGATCGGAAATATACACAGATACCGAGTACACAACCATAATATACATCCATTAAGGAATGTATGTGATTATCTTGTACTTCATCTGTGTATTGTGTGTGCCTGATAGGAAGGGTCAGGGGATCTAAAGTGTGTCTGTCGAGCGCCTTGGTACGTGTACTGTTCTATCAACGTTTGCCTTTTCTATCTGCGTTGTGTGCATCGTTTATGTATACGTATGCTCATGATTTTCTATTATTAAGAGTTTATATGAAATGAAGAATGACCAGCTAATTATGTCCGTGATTATAAGATGACATTATAAGTATGTGCATTATTTTACCGGCAAGTAGACGGCGTTGATGTACTGGTTTCTGCCCCGCACATACTTGGTCAGGTGGACGATGTGGCTGTCGTCTGAAATCAATCCGAAAAAGCACGTCCAACTTGCAATAGTGTAGCACGGGAGCGCGTTACCATGCCACTTCCATGTCTTTAAGACTTTTAGAGACCTATGGAGTCACGTTCTCAAACAACAACAATAATATAATAATAATAATAATAATAATAATAATAATAATAATAATAATAATAATAATAATAATAATAATAATAATAATAGCAGTAACAATAATAATGATAACTACCCGGCAGTATGTGGAGCGTCCTGTTCTTGCCGACGTTGTCCTGGTGTTCAGCCACCGTGTGGGACGGCTTGTGTAGCAACACCTTCATCTGGTTCAGCAGCTGTACGGACACACAGTTCACAACACTAAACCCCTTCACTGCTGCTGGCGATACGTGTAGTTACGCGTCTTTTCCACCAAGCGGTAGCGTCAGTAACAGTCAAGGGGTAAAGGTTTTCAGTCTGGTTATTATTCCGGTTACAGTCAGAATAACACATTCAACTGGTTCAGCATGTGGCGTAAACAAAATGTACCATGCGATCAGATCCTTTTCTTCTTCTACCCCATTTATATGAGAAACGTGCCGCTGCACATTGAATCACAGCCCCATCACAACAAACTGTGCCTGTTGTTGGTATTAGTACCAATGCGTTTCCAGCCCATTAAGCTGTTTCTTAGACAGGTGGGGTTGCTTGCAACTGGACTGTATGGTTTCAGTGACATCCCTTGTCAATGAAGAGGGTTAACCCCTTGCTTGCCACAATACGTAGGCCTACATTCTGTTTCTGAAATATGTGTTCACTGAACGACCAACAGCCACAACATCACCGTCCGAAGAACACGGAAAAGTGTCCGAAAAGTGGTCTCAGCAAGAGGCATAGATCCTCATGAGCCCCCGCAGTCACGGGGGCTCATGCGATCTATGCCTCTTGCAGTTAGATCGCGTTGACTTTTTTCGGCAATGAAGGGTTAACCCTCCTTGTGCACGAGGCCGCCAGTACTGTGTCACGCACAGTAGTGGTGGCACGCACAGTAGTGTAAGATCTACAGAACGGTTACAGAACCAGCTCTCTTTGCCAGCTGCCCACAGACCGTACCTTGTATTCCGTGTCGATACGGTCACAGCCTGCGTCAGGCTGGATGTCATCCCGAAACACACTGTTGAAGGCCAGCAGCGCCAGTCGGGCGTGACGACTCGTGTACGCCTCCAGGATCGCCTCGTGCACAAACCTGTACTGAGACTGAAACGATATCACAAACAAACCGGTACCGGACTGAAACGATATCACACACACCGGTACTAGGACTGAAACGATATCACAAACAAACCGGTACCGGACTGAAACGATATCACACACACCAGTACTAGGACTGAAACGATATCACAAACAAACCGGTACTGGGACTGAACCGAAATCACACACAAACCGGTACTGGGACTGAAACAATATCACACACAAATCGGTACTGGGACTGAAACGATACTATACACAAATCAGTAAGTGACCTAGAACAATACCATACATTGATCGGCATTGGGACCATCAGACGCCGTTTAATCGGTACTGGGGAAGGAACGAAATCACATTGCCTTCTTTCAGTCTCTTTACACTTTTTCTCACTGGCTTGGCTCTATTCGATTTTTTCCCTGGTCGGCCGTTCTCAAGGCAACGAGAGTCCCTTTGTCATATGTTAACAAGGTAACATGTGATAATTAGACTCCCTTATTTAAATGTTACGAAGACAACTTTACTCGCTGAGCAAAGCCTTCTCCCAATAATAAATCTTTGGCCAATCACGGTTCCCGGTACAAACACACCCTAATCTTCGTTCAGTCAAACCTCTAAACAAACACATGCCGGCAATAAATAAATAATTTAGGGGGCTAAACAACAAAAAGAACTATATATAGGTGTTCTGTGATACCAATTTCATACAAAACATAACTGAATAATTGGATATGTTAGATAATATCAAAGACACGAAAATCAAACTGAAGCGAAGGCCCTGTCACGTACTTAGCGTATTCGAAACGGTGAAGAAACAAAAAGCCGGATAAATAAAAACTGAGGGGCTTACGCAAAACAAAAATAACTATATGCACGCGTTGTTTTCGGTCTACATTACCAATTTCATACAAAAGAATGACTGAAAATGTGTTTAATTAAACAAGATGGGACCCCAGCCCAAAGTTGTTCATATTTTCACGCTTATCCTTCTGATTCATCTCTACTCTAACCCACCCTCTGATCCAAACACACTGGCACACAAAAATAAAGACGGACACAAGGCGATTCCGGCCATTCGTAAGCTCTGTGGTCTGGCGTAGCGATAGATATTCTGAAGAAGAATAATAGCACGAGCAGCGAAATGACGTCACTTCAAGCTTCACGTCATGGCATCATTAGAACCACGATGCCGTGTTCATAGTGACAAATCGATGTTATACGTCACTCATTGCAGTACTAACATTTTACGTATTAGTTTCTTGCTGATTTTCACGCTTAAGGCTTACAGGTCATAATTTGACCTAATCCTACCCCAGAGCCGGGACAAACACCAGGCTTATGCAAACACTGTTTATTAATAATCATGCGGGTATAGGACAGTCTCACTTCTCATCAAGTACGGGTTATCTTTCGCTGCTCTTTAGCGTAGGAGAACGCTCACTGAGTTCCGGCTGCTGTTTCGACAATGGCGTCAGCATTAAAGGCTAGATCGGCAAAAGTATGTGGAGGTGGAAAACATTACTGTGTTATTTGCCATAACCACCGAGGAAAAATTATTGACGGAAGAGTTGTCAAGCTACATAGCTGTCTGTATTGTTTGTAAAAAAAGTGTATCACATCGCACACTATCCGATGAAATGGCCTGGTTTTTTTTATCGGCCGGCCGTACACACTCGAGCGACACAAGTCAGTCTGAATTTTTATGTCTAGTTCATGTGTGTTTCGAGGAAGTTTTGCTTTAAATTGCCGGTACTCCTCATCGTCAGCGGACCAAACCGTGGAGATAGTTATTTTGCGCAGCGTTTTGTTGCACGTATCTCGATCTCCGTTTAATCCTATCCCCCGTATAAACCTAAAGTATGTCAATGTAAAGGTGAAAAGAAAAAAGTCGAAAATTGGAAAACCAAGACAACGGAAAGCTTCGTCGATCCGAACCAGTTGCCGTCCATCGTTGTAAGAAAAACCAAACAAAACAAAGGAAGGGAAAGGGGAACACCCATATAAAAAGGGGAAGTTTGGGGAAAAAAAAAAAAAAAAAGTTGAAGATCGCACACGCCCATGATACAAAAACCGTATGAAAATATCAGGGCGTGAGTGAGACAACAACCTGCTGGCATCAGTAGGTAGGCCTTAGAGTCGGTAGTCCTAATCCCTACCAAAAATATGGGGGTAGAACTTCAACGGAGATTTTGATACGTGCAACAAAACGCTGCGCAAAATAACTATCTCCACGGTTTGGTCCGCTGACGATGAGGAGTACCGGCAATTTAAAGCAAAACTTCCTCGAAACACACATGAACTAGACATAAAAATTCAGACTGACTTGTGTCGTTCGAGTGTGTACGGCCGGCCGATAAAAAAACAGGCCATTTCATCGGATAGTGTGCGATGTGATACACTTTTTTTACAAACATCATAAGTGGAGAGGGGGGTATATAATCATAGAAAGAGGTATATGGTCAGCTGGGTAGGGGTGGGAGGGGGGGGTGGGTGTTCTGGGCAACAGGACTTCCCTGGGTCCGACCCTGATGCCAACCAACCATCCCATAAGTTTATAGACGAAAACAAAAATGCACTATATTAAAACAAACACATTAACGTTTTATTGTTTTTTTGCAGATATTACTAAATTTTACAAGAACAATACATGCAGATACACTTGAGTGGATAATTTTAAAGTGAACTGATCCCTGAGACTGAGAGCTAAAAAACCTAAAATGAGGACCCAACAAATGTCATTGTACTCTGTGCTAAAAGTGTCTGTGTATACATTTTTTATACATTTTTTTAAAAATCATATCATCTCATGTTACATCATTTTCAACTTCATACTCATTATTTGAAAGGAACTCTGACTATGACAATGAAATAGATGCTAGTAGTTAGCACTCAGCATTTTGTAAAAAAAAAAAATTAAATTAAATAATAATAAAGGGGACTGCTCGAAGTACGTTTGATAGCGCTACAAAAATGCATAGGTACTCAAGTAAACAGACATTGATTTTTTTTTATAAAGTTTATGAATTTTTTTTTAATATTAACAATTTCATGTACTTTATGCCATGTAGAATACTTTATTTATATCAGAAATCAGGGATAATTGATTTTACTTATATTACAAAACTACTAACTCGCAGATCAAATTTTACACACACACACACACACACATATGACAATAATGTAATTTATAAACAGAGTCCAAAGCACAAGAAGCACATGCTGACAAATATGAAATATTTATAATATATCATATGGCAGTGGTCAGTGGAGTCAACTGTTTACTGGCCTGCATCATTTCTTTCCACAGCATCATCGACAGCATCCTCACCATCTTTTCGCAGCAGAAATGTGCCTCTTGCTCTGCGCACTAATTCTTCTTTTTTTCCACTGACAAGTTGTCCATGTTTTCGAAGAAAATCTTTTAATTGTTTCACGTTCATGCGTTCTATGTCTGCTTCCATCTTGCCGGAACTCGGTGTAGCAAAGGGAGGATACTCGTGCTTAACTTCCTTATTACAAATGGGAAAGGGCTATTAATAAGGAGATAGCTTTTTCGTAAAAGAAAAATCAAAAGTTATGTTAGCTGTTTTAAAGTTAACTCCGAAAAAGTGGTGCAGAAAATTATCTGATTCTACAGGTCACAATTGACCTAATCGTACCCGACAGCCGAGAAAACTACAGGCTTATGTAAATACCCGTATATGAAAAATCATGCGATTATTAATGCGAGTATTGCTTTTTTCGAAAAAAAAAAATTCAATTGTATTAAAAAATGAATGATAAATAATTCGGGAAACTAATAAACGTGCCATTTATTTCTTTTAAATATTTAATTATCACTCAAAAGTTCTACAGATATTATGCTGGTTAACGAACTCATTCAGTGTCTTCCTTGTATCTAGCAATATGAAAAGTATCTAGTAAAAAAAAAAGAACAATTACGGGCTCCATTGTGGATCAACCAGTTTTGGTTAAATGGCCATTTTCTCGCCAGAGAGCATCTTACTAAAAAATATCAAGAAAAAATACCTCGAGACTATTCTTTTAGGGACAATATCCGAAAATCTCAAGCTTGTCCGTCCTCAAACGCGTGCTCTAGTCGCTGTCATACACACACACACACACACACACACACACACACACACACACACACACACACACACACACACACACACACACACACACACACACACACACACACTCACACACACATATATATATATATATATATATATATATATATATATATATATATATATATATATATATATATATATATATATATATTATATATATATATATATATATATATGATACGGCGCTTGGCGCCAAAAAGACGTTCGCCAGCAGGGTTTGCGTAGCAAGACGTGACGTCATTTTCATCTTGTTACTTCTTTGCCAGAATTTCTGCCCTGCACGCCAAAAACGTAATGTGCATGCTCCGGAATGCGCTCCGACGAGCCCCATTTCAAAAAGTTGTTCCTATTTTTAAATAGGATCAACAAAAATACCTGAGAGAGAAATTCCAGGCGAATGCAGCTCGCGCGAGGTTGTTGACTGTTAGTCGGAAGTATGGCAACCTACGTCCCCTGAATGACTACGTCACACGTAATGTTTGGGGTGTTTTCAAGGGTATACTTAACACGTATACTTTTCACAGTTGAAGACAAAATCTTTGTTTTACGAGATGCGGTCCGATCTGGTCAGGGGAGTCAGAGTCGGAGGTGTCCCGGGCTAAAGCCCTCAACTCTTACCTCTGACATCAAACCCCCTGACCGGACCCTCGAGGCGACAAGAACCACTGGCAAAGCCTAACTCGTAATACAACTAATACTATCACACATACTGAAGCTATTGTATTCACACACACACACACACACACACACACACAAACACACACACACACACACAAACAAACACACACACACACACACACACACAAACACACACACACACACACACACACACACACTTGTTGGATGTACACAACACAGACAGACGATAATGAAATCAACATTTGCAATAAAAACACAGAACCTGGTGTACACAAAAGTTTGACACTATTTACTACCTTGGTCTGCACCATGTTGATCCTGTCCTCTCGCATGAGCTGCACGATGTCGAAAACGTCAATTTCTGACTGGTTTTGCGCACCATCCATGGCAATGTCCAGGGCGATGAAGGTTCCTGTCCGTCCTACACCAGCACTGAGGACAAGCAGAAACATGTCTCTTTTGCTACAGCGTACTCCACAATCCAGACCGTAATAAACACAGACTCCCATCAGCCACTGTAGGCTGCAGGATTAACGTGTATCTACGTCTCCTGCTGACAGAAGGATTTAGATCATCTGCGATAACCCTTCGGCTATATATACCGTTTCATTCCTTTACATTGCAGTTTAAAACTAGTGGTGCTGGTGTTCGCTGGTTCTGGTGACTGGGGACTACTGTTTGAATTCCTTTACCTGCAATGTACGAGTAGTGGTGCTGGTGACGGCTGGTTGTGGTGACTGGTGACCACTGTCCGCCAGAAGTCCACCAGGGACGTGGCTGTAGGCACGTGATGATCTGGCCACGTCACGAAATGGTACTGGGTCACGTGACGCGTCGAGCTGCCCTGTAAACAATAATTTCATCTCATCTATTGCGCTAATCCCAATGTCGGAAATATTCCATCTTACGTGCAAAGATTGTTTTCTACCGTAAAAAGTGCACGTGTTTTCAAAGTAAAATCCTTTGAAATTTAAGAATATTTACTGAAAATTTTTGTGGTGTATATGCACGTTTAGTAGAAATGTTTGCTCAGTATCCATTAAAAAAACATAACACCTTCGTCAGAGGTCACAGAAAAAATGTAGCCACGATTCTTATTGTTTTCAAAGTAAATTTCTTTGAAATTTAAAAATACTTACTGAAAATTGATGTGGTGTCTGTACACGTTTAGAGGAAGTTTGTGCGCAATATCCATTAAACAGGTAAGGCAATGCCCTCATGGCTCATGTGTATGAGCGATCCATACATGTGTGACAATACGTAAAGGGATGGCTTCTGCACCAACAAAATCCACCTTTTCTCAAACTTGAATCAGTTTTCACACATCTGTGAAACCCCCGTGACCCTTAACCTTTGCGATGAGTCGACTAAATTAGTATACATAGGACGGTCTTATAATCAGCTACCTTTGTGCCAAATTTGATTGAAAAGTTTGCAAAACTGTTTACTATAATTAACTACAATTCTATCAAAAATTGGCATTTTACACACATTTGCCGACCTCTTGTGACCCTGGACATTTCCGAGGGGTCATCCAAATTAGTATGCATAAAAAGGTTTTACTATCAAGTATCTGTGTACCAAGTTTGGGTTTGAAGTAGTGGATAGTAACTGAGAAAAAAACATCCTTGTCAAATTATGGCTATTCTTGACCTATTTCCTGAGCTCTTGTGACCCGTGACTTTCCCGAGGGGTCATCCAAAATTAGTATGCTTAGATAGGTCTTACCAGCAGGTATCTCTGTACAAAATTTGGGTTTGAAGTTGTAATAGTATAGGAGAAAAAACAGCTTTTGTCAAAATATGGCTATTTTCGACCTATTTCCTGAGCTCTTGTGACCCTTGACCTTTCCGAGTATGCATAGATAGGTCTTACCATCAGGTATCTCTGTACCAAGTTTGAATTTAAAGTTGTGAATAGTATTTGCGAAAACAAACTTTGACCTTTTTCCTGAGCTCTTGTCACCCTTGACCTTTCCGATGGATCAACCAAAATACTATGCATAGGAAGGTCTTACCATCAGTTATATTTGTACCAAGTTTGGGTTTGAGTCGTAAATAGTATTTGAGGGAGAAAATAAATGTCACAATATAGCTATGTTTGATATTATTTGCTGATCCCTGTGACCTTGACCTTTGTGAGAGGTCACTGAAATTGGAATATTTACAAAGGTCTTGCCACAAAGTATCCTTAGGCCAAGTTTGAAAACTGTATCTTGCATAGTCTCCGAGAAAATGCCAACATAAAAGCTTACCACGGACGAGGGACGACGGACGGACGACCAATGGCCCAGAACATAGACTTACTTTAGCTTCGAAAGCGAGCAAAAAAAACCCAAACATAAGACTTCGTCAGAGGTCACCAAAAAAAATGTAGCCACGATACTCATTGTTATATATATTGAAACTTACAATGTGCGCCATGATATCTGAAGGAAACTTGGGTTTTGTGAGAGCGTGAGGATCCAAAATATCGTATGCGTCACCATCAAATCATCCGGTAAGTTAATGCGCCAAGGAATCTTTGTGGTTGGATTAGGGGCCTCGGTTCTAGAGCCCAAAAAGATAACTGAGGCTCCGGCCGGGGTTACGCCACCACCACCACCCCCCACCCCCCACCCCCCCCCCCCTTCCTCCCCCCCCCCCCCTTCCTCCCCCCCCCCTTCCAAAATAAATAAATAAATAAATAAAATCCTAATCCTATAAGTATTTTCTTACCCCTTCCTCCCTGACGTTAAATGTCCTGATGACGTAATCAGCTCTCTGCTCCACCTTGAGACCGGTGACGTTGACACTTCCATACTGATGTCGCACACCTTTTGGCGGCCAGTACTCTGCACACTTGTTCTAAACATAATAGACGTCATATAAATATGTCGAAATATCACATTCAAAGTAAACCAATGACAAACACTTTTGATAAACTCAACATTTTAGGAAGTAGAGGATGCGCCACAGTGAATAATTAAAGACAGGAAGCTGAAACAAAGACGTACGGTTATGTCCTCTTTGCATCAGCTGCGATAAAATATCAGAAAAATTAAGAGATCAGGTTGAAAAGGAACGAAAATCAAACTAAGCCCATTTAGCCCCGACGCCCGACAGCAGGAGAATTGAAGGCGCCAAGCTAATCTGGCACTACCCTTGAATTATCATGCTCAGTCCATCTCCGGCAACTGGTACATTGTCGTTCGGAAACATCTCGAAAATTTGGGAAATGCGACCGTGGGGTTAAATGAGTTAAATGATCATTCAACTTTTTGTCGACGTGTGATACCCAGTGGACTTGGCACAGTCGGCTTTATTCTTACAGACCAAGGGCGATCACCACAGTGCCTTGTCTATCAGGATGAGTCGTAGTTACCTTCTCTCCCTCCATTAGGTTAGTTAGCATGACAATGTGGGTTGTCCGTTCCTGCCACACCATTTGCCAAAAATCGGAAATGGAGTTGGTCTTGGGGCCTGAAAGTATGGATGTGGATAACTGAAAATGTATAGTTGATCTGTATGTTGTGACGAGGCGAAAAGACTAGTGAAAAAGAAATGCTCAAAATATTTTTTAAAAAGTAATCAAATCAACATTTACCTTGCGCTGCTATGTACGTCTTGTCTGCAGTTCTTCCCTGGAAACGACAAATACATCTACAACATTAAGTCTGTACATGGAATCAGCCCTGAGAAAGTAGTAGTACGATTTTACTGTTGTGTTTCACGCCGTTTGCAGACTGAGCAGACATGCATGTGCGTCAGTGTGTGTATCTTGATGTAGCTGGCGTTGATGTAGTCGTTGTTGGAATCAGCATCACCATGGAGAACTACACGGTTCCCGTCATCTGAAATAGAAATACAACACAAACAGTCACGAACTGATTACTGGATGGATGGAGGTATCGACGGATGAGTAAATGGGTGCATGAACGGACGGACAGACGGACGGACGGACGGACGGAAGGATGGATGAATGGATGGTGGAATGGGTTTATTTTTATTGATCCGTTGACAGACTGAATACTTGATTGGTTGGTTGTTTGATTTGGTGAGTGAGTAAACGAGTGAGTGAGGATTTTATTTGAAGACAGTGCGACCTCGTTACAAGTATTGCTTCTCAGTTAATAGTTTGACCAGAACTACTGTGCTCGATGGTAACATGTTCTGCTATCACTCACACGGCAGAATGGAGCTATTGAAGCGGTTTTTCGATCGATTCTCTTCCTCCAGTCCTACCACCGTGGATTTCTTAGGCCCCGTGGGTAATTCCTGAGGGAGAAGTCATGCAATATCACATGTAAGTAATTATATGTCGATACCAGTAAAAATTATTATACAACATCTAGTGGTCAAAGGGCCTACACTGGTAAATAAAGAAGAGAAACATTTGTTTGCTGGTTTGTAATTATGGACTTTACGGCTTCGAGGCCTTGCTATAACAATCATTTGAGGAGTGGGTACAGAGTGTAACCCATGAACCGCCGATGACGAAGAATCATAAATCTTTGAAAGCAGGGCAAATTCAATACGGAATATTCCCATCAATCCAAGGAACACGAATATGAATAGTGGGTCAGCGAGAGGCATAGATCCTCATGAGCCATCGCATCTGCGGTAGATCATGAGGTTCTTTGCCTCTTGCAGTTGGATTGTGTTGGCATTTTCTCGGCAGTTAAGTGGTTAATATCAAACGAGGAATGGGTTTACCACATGCCACTATTCCAAAGTCGACTGAGCGAGATCTTTTCAAGAAAAAAAAAAGAAAGAAATGTTTCTTAAAACCCTTATTGTACATTACTTCAAAATCACACGAAAAACTACTTCTTGAGACATGCAGGGAGGTATCCGTTGGAAGCCGTTGTCGGCGTGTCGTTATCAGCTTGTCGCTATCAGCTTGTCGTAGGCACTGACATTTTCTTTAAGGCGTTTCACGGTGTTTACTATTCATGGTGTTTCCCAGTGCGCAACAGGCCATCGGGCCAACGTCGGCCGCCGTTGGTCCGCGCACAGCTGTGCGCGGGCCAACGGCGGCCGACGACAGCCCGATGACTTTTGCGCAATTGGTTACTATCATACTGTTCTGAGCCAGAAGCTCTAGACTGGCCATCGCACTGACCTCAAACTCTCCATCTAGGGCGTGTCCTCGTAGTTTGTCCAACAGGTATTGCTGCACGCGATCAAGGCCAAGGGAAACCGCCTGTGACGTCATGTACTCGACGTCATTGTAATACGCAGAATGAGCCAATCTGGCCTCATCAGTATGATCCACATCTGCATCATCACGTTCGTCAGGTTGTAACGCAGGACGTTGTGCGGCATTATGTGAGGCAGGACGTCCAGAAGAAATGCTTGGTTCTTGTTCTTGGCCGGGGTCCACATTGACGTAGACAGCGCCAGCAGGTGTGGCCGGTTTGGGTTTGGGTTTGGGTTTAGGCGCCAGGTTGGGCTTCACCACAGCAGTCGGCTTGTGACTGTCATCTGTACCCATAATACAAAATAAAATCGTAGGTACAGATCAAAGCAGAGCAAGGTGTTTTGCAGATACCCATTTACACTTGTATGTGACATCAGCATGTGATCATTTGTCACCTGGAGCTGATGAACAAAACCCTAACCCGTTCAGTGCCAGCTGACGCAGACTATGTTTCTGCGATCTTCATTGACTCAAACCCCCAAAACCCTAGCCGTCCCAAGAACATGGATTCAAAGTGGTGTCAGCAAGAGGTACAGATCCTCATGAGCCTCCGCAACTGCGAGGACTCATGAGGATCTATACATCTTGCAGTTGGGTGGTGTTCAAATTTCCTCAGCAATAAAGGGGTTAATTTGTTTTTGAACTCTAAAGAGATGAAACGCCGTAAGTCTGTAAGGAAAAAGTCGCTCAAAGAAAGCAAAGCAGGTTCATGATTTTGACTGTTTCATACCATCCTTGTTCCACGAGTGTCTTTGTTCGCTCTCCTTCTTCACGGACTTTCTGGATTCATCCTGAGCATCTCGGACAGCCTGAAGGTTTTCATACACGTTGGTCGGCTGCGTGAGTTCTTCGGGAGAGCGTTGTGCACGAGTTATCATCTCTCTGTCGCGGGGATTCTTGTTGGGACGACGTCTTCTTCTATAGAAACAAAACATTTTCTCCATAACACGGTACGATCTCATCACTATATCAGGTATGAACGGTTGTGTCCCACTCGCAAAAGAGGAATTAATAATTGTAAAAGGAAGTCAAGTTGCCACTCGCGATAATGGCGCAAACTGGTTACACAGAGGGTTCTATGCAATCACAGAGATAAAGACAAGAAGGGTGAACGTATTAGTATTACTGTGGTTGTATTGTTCATGATCTTGCATTCAAGCAAACACAAAGAAGCCCGCTGAGTTATCACTCAAATTAGCGCTCAACTAGACAAACAGAATAATAAGTAAGAAACAATTTTTTTAAAGAAAATACACACACACACACAAAAAAGAAACACTGGTCAATACTGCAATGTACATTAGGTGTGAAAGGAATAACTAGGCCTGCAGTGTTCTTATGCTGCTTGGACCACTTCAACTTGTACACGATTTTGACGAGGAACCATTACCACGGTACATACCTGATGCACAAGACGGCAACAACGACGACAATTAACACCAAAACGGCTGCCCCACCCGCGGCTCCTCCGGCTATGGCAGCAACTCTGCGAGAAGTGGGACTGTCTGTTGTTGGGGGTGCTCTTTGCACTGCTAACAACGACAGAGACACAATGTCAGCAGGGTAAGGCTAACTAGTAACAGAAACACAAACCTAGTACGGTTAGTTGCCAGGCGTCCTTGTAAATGTGCTGGTTTCTGATTGAGCCCTTAACTGCCGAAGCAAGGCGAACGCTATCTAGCTGCAAGAGAGATAAACCCTTAAAGCCACCGAAGTCGCGGGGGTTCATGATGAGTTATTTCTCTTGTTAGTTCTTTATTCCTATTTTGGGTGGCATTTACATCTGCGATTTTCTGGCGAATATAGGGCAATGTGTTTCTGTTTCAGACGCGCAGTTTGTGATCACCGACAGCGAAGGGGTTAATGACAAAGGAGACTAACACACATACATGGAAAATTGGTGCACTGAAGGCAGCGCAACGCTATTGATATGTTTGTCAGACCTGTGTAGGCGACTACCTGCTTCAATTTATACCACGATATTCATTGGCTTATGGTATCATGGTTGTGTTTTGTTTACGGGTACATTAATTGACGCTATGTAACATGACGGCGTCCATGATGCTGGCTGCTGACTGGCACTGTCTTGATCGTAGGCATTTTAACTTGACGTCACGCGACTCGCACCAGCATTGAGTTTCTGATGCTGCGTGTGACTTTAGATTATGACGTAACGCAGGTGTTTGTGTCAGAGACTGTGACTGTGACAGGTAACGTCATATTATGGTGCATGGCGCCTGCCTGCGCCCGAGACAGTGCATGTTAAAAGTCTGCATAAGACAGCAATTGTCTAGAAGTGCAGTGGACAACAATAAAGTACCATTACGCGTAAATCTGAAGACACAGTTCAGCACCATTTGTGTTTGTTATGCCTTGTCGACACATCTAATGAACTTTAACAGCAGTTGGGACACGCAGCAAAAGCACACGCGATATCGCACTTATTTATTTTTCTCAGCCGTCAACGCGTCAATCTATTTTTAGCTGTTTTTCGTACTGAAAGCATTGTATTTATAATACGGAGTAGAGTTATTGTCAAACTACTTGATATTAAGACGACCTATGCTGAATGGATTGTTCTGTGTCTAAATGAACCATAACTGTGTGTAGCGTTTCGTAACCATATGTAACAGAAGTGTATCTTTGAACGGTTACAGCGATAGTGGGCCTTTAATATAAAGGGCCTGCACAAACCTTCCGTGCAGTTTGGTGATTCCCATTCCGGTTTACACGTACAGTGTCCAGTGTCTCTGTCACACACCTTACCCTTACAGTTCTCGCTGCAAGACATTGTGCAGTTTGGGCCGTAGTAGCCGTCAGCACAGTCTGAAAATGTCCGTTCAGTGAAAACACGTTAAACCACACAAACACAAACGGACACACGGACTTATCAAACCGTGAGTGTTAATCAAAATGTAGTAAAACTGTTGCCGCTAGGGTTTCACGTGAAAGAAAAACAGAAGATAGTGGTAGAAAACCCTTTAAAATAGAAACAAATAACGACGTTTCGGATCAAAGATCCTTCCTCAGGTGACATGGAAACAAACGTAGAACAGAAAAGAACACGACAGAAAGAATAGACGTCATCCTGTATAGAGAGAATTTAGAATGACGTAAAAAAAAAAAAAAAAAAAAAAAAAAAAACCCACACACACGTACACATAATGACGCAAATACACATGCACAAAACACGTAGCACAAAACTTACGTCTATATACATACACGTCACTGCATACATTCGCATTCACTCGTGCCTGCTGCAGCTCGCGCACATGCACACACACACACACACACACACACACACACACACACACACACACACACACACACACACACATACACACACACTCAAAGGTAGCATCCAGTATCAACAGTGAGGTCAAGTCTGGCACCAACTACCCATCAGGCCGAGCATACATCCCTAGGGGCGAATGTTCAAGCCGCGCGGATGGTAAGTGCCAAGCCTGTCCGCGAAAAAGGATTCTGTCATTTTGCGGCGGATGAAGTGGGATGTATTTTGCCAAAGGATGCGTATGCTGAAATGTGTGAGGCTATGAGGAGGTTCGTTGAAATGACGTCCAACCTGGTTGTTGTATCCGAGGCGGATCGAACGAACGTGCTCCTCGCAGCGTTCAGGGAGTGTACGGTATGTCTCCCCCACATACAACATCTTTGGGCAGTGAGAACATGAGATGACATAGACAATATCCGATGACTGGCATGTGAATGATCGGTGGACATGAAAAGATGACAGGGGTCCGGTGATGACGGGGGATGTGTTGATGTACGGACATGCTTTGCAGTGTGGTTGCTGACAAGGGTGTGTGCCAGGTGGTAAGGTGTTAGATGCGCGAAGTGAACTGTGAACAAGATGATCGCGTAGGTTAGTGTCACGTTTGTAAGCGACCAGCGGAGGCTCAGGAAATATGTCTTTCAATACTGTGTCATTCTGAATGATGTGGAAGTTCCTGAGGAGAATGTTTTTGATGGGGATGTTGTGAGGATGATACGTGATACACAGGACCGGCCGGTCCTCTGCAGCACTGTGAGTTTTCTCCCTCAAAGCCTCACTTCTGCTTGTGGCCTCAGCCTTAGAACGAGCGGTGTTGACGATGTCTTGGGGGTATCCCTGGTGTGAGAAGAAAGTGACCATGGTTTGGGTCTGGTTGGTGAAGTCGTCGTCGCTGCTGCAGATCCGACGGAGTCGCAGAAATTGGGAGAATGGGATACCGTTTTTGGTGGCGGCAGGATGGCTCGATGAAAACTGCAGGTAAGTGTGTGCGTCGGTGGGCTTGTAATGGACGGTAGTATGGAGTTTGTCAGAGTCGGCTTTGGTGGATATTCGGATGTCGAGGAAGGGCACAGACTCCTCGGAAATCTCATGCGTGAATCGGAGTGACGGATGAAACGATGAGATGAAATTGATGAATTGAAGTGTGTCAGTCATGCTTCTTGAGGTGACGCCCAAGCAGTCGTCGATGTAGCGCTTGAAAAGATCTGGCAGAGGTCCAGTGTATTGAGTGAAAATCTTCTCCTCCACGTAGCCCACAAACAGACAGGCATAGGAGGGCCCCATTTTAGAGCCCATGGCGACTCCTTTTTTCTGTTTGTAGTGCTGACCCATAAATTGAAAGGAGTTCATGGACAGCACCAGTTCGGCTAAGCGGAGGATGGTTGTGGTGTCGATCTTCAGATGATGTTTGCAGATGAAATGTTTCAATGCTATTAGGCCGTCTTCATTAGGGATGTTGGTGTAAAGAGCCTCTATGTCCATAGTGAATAAAATCTTGTGTGTTGCTGCGTCAGGGAAGGTGAAGCGATCCAAAAGGTGAAGGGCGTGGTTAGTATCTTTTACATATGTGGGAAGAGCACGGACCAATGGCTGGAGGATGGAGTCGATGAACTGGGTGAGTGTTAACTTTCTGATGGTAGCCTATCAAAAAAGCTGCACTGAGGAACCTTTCATAGTCTGTTTCACTGCAGGTCGTAGACAAATATGGAGTGATGTATCTATACGTAAAATAAAGACGACCGAACATACGTGTGCAGATCTGTGATTTCGGACCTTACGGCTCAAGAGCCGTAAGGGCCAAAATCACAGACTCGCACACGTACAGAGGGGAGCAGAAGAGATTTCGTATCTCGATCGACCCCTTCTGATTTATTTTTGTACCGTAATTTACAATAGATCGCAGTACGCTCCACAGTCATTTTCTGTTTAATCATACATGTACTCTGCCTGACTGTGTAAAAGAATCAGTAACAAGGTAGTTATCAACGCTTTGAGTTTTAAACTACTATCTTTACACAAGGGCGTCTTGAAGTTCCCTTCACAAATGTCACAGGATCCGTCGCGGCCGTTACAGGGGGCGCCATTGTTACAGGCTCCACACACCTCAGTACAGTTGGGTCCATAATAGCCGGCCATACACTCTGCATTACACAGGGTGGTAGTATGCTAGATTGCCGCATAACTCAAGGCGAAGCCAAATACACGATATGTTAGAATATGGATCAATACATGTTCTTTACATAAAAACCAAGAAAAAAAAAACAGCTTACAGCTGAGGACAGCACTAATCAGACAGAAGAGACTGACGTACTTCTGCGATATTTTATGTAAGACAAAAATGAATATTTGCATTTATTCATTTGCATGTTTTTGTGAGGTGGTAAAGATACGAAAGGGTAAATTCGTCCAACGTAACATTTGGAAGTATGAAGGAAACCAAATTCATTTTAGCGGCTTCGCGCTCTTTCTTCTAGCCTCTTTCAAACTGACAGAGTGCACTACTAGCCTTCCGCTGACAACCGGAAGCTATTCATATGCCACATAGTTCGTGGGCTGTAGGATTTCTATCGTAAAATGCGAAAATGATGTAGTCAACGTGACAGCGAAAACAGGAAGCGATCATCGGTTACCATTTTAAAAATTCGGGGGGAAAAAGTCTGTATTTGTTTCATTCAAACTTTAATCAGGACCTACACGTTTCTAACACATCTCCCAAGGTCTCGGGATAAAAATAGTTTTGTCTTAATACGTGTAGTGAAAAGAAGCGGTGCCTGTTGGTTGACATGTGTGGCGGAAACACGGGTTTACGTTCGACGGCTATTTTTCTCACTGCCCAAAACGCAAATGTATCGCAATTAATTTGTGGTGAAAATAAATCACACACTCACTTCAGTTCACAAACAGCAGAAAACAGCGGGTTTAGAAACTGAATCAGATTTGGTACATGAAAAGAGAAAGGGTCTCAAAGCATGTCATATTTCCAGGGGCGGATCTGGGGGCGGGGGAGGGGCGACCCTAAATTCTTTAAAATGTTATAACAAAGTCTCTTTTGGGTTCTTTTGGACACCCCACCCCCACCCCCTCCTCCTTTCTTTGATATTTTGGCGATTTGGCGAATGGTGAGAGTCTTAACACGCAAGCGCCTTAACCCCCCCCCCTCCCCCGCACACACACACACACACACACACACACGCACGCACGCACGCACATACACACACACACACACACACGCACGCACGCACGCACGCACGCACGCACACACACACACACACACACACACAAACACACTTTTCAATTTTTCGGGCCCTGGAAGCAAGGTCAGCGCCGGAGAGGCCTTTTGTATGAGAATGAAGGTCCCAAACAACAAGCTGGTTCACCCCCTCCCCCCTCGAGGTAACTCTACCGCCCCTGCAGTTCCATCCGCCATTTTGGGCAACTTTTTTATATTTCAGGCGTAAAAAAGCGTTTGACGTATCAGAGAATTAACTTTGCAATTTTTTTGCTGATTTTCACGCCTAGGGCTTACAGGTCACAATATGACCTAATCCTACCCCAGGGCCGGGACAAACAGCAGTCTTATGCAAACACTGTTCATGAACAATCATGCGGTTATTAATGAGAAGATAGTTGTGGTTTTGATTTGTTTTTCGTAAAAGAAAAATTAAAGTTATGCTAGCTTTTTTACAGAATGACTTCTAAAAAGTGGTGTAGAACATTTTCTGATTTTCACACCTGGGGCATACAGGTCACAATTGACCTAATCGTACCCGACAGCCGAGACAAACTGTTTGATTATGTAAATACCGTATACACAAAATCCTGCGATTATTAATGAGAAGATTGGTGTGTTTTTTCGTTTAAAAAAATCAATTGTTTTAAGATTAACCCATAGTATTCGTGAAATTAATCCCAAAAATGTGAAAATATTTTTCTTCCAAAAAATATTTAATTATCACTCAAAACATTCTAGAGGTACAATGCTGTTTAACGAACTAATTCAATACCTCCCTTTTATCTAGCTATACGCAAAATATCTAGTAAAAATAAGAAAAATTACGGACTCCAGTTTGGATCAACCGATTTTTGTGAAACGGCCATTTTCTCACCAAATGAACATCTTAAATATTTTAAAAATAAAAAATAAGGTCCCGAGATAATACTTTTAGGGACAATATCCTAAAATTTCAAGCTTGTCCGTCCTCAAAAGCCGGCACTAGTCGCTGTCACATCCTCACACAGACACACACACACACACACACACACACACACACACACACACACACACACACACACACACACACACACACATACAGATACACACACACATACACACACATACGGCGCTTGACGCCAAAAGGACGTTCTCTAGCAAGGTTTGCGTAACTAAACGTGACGTCATTTATCGTGTTACTTCTTTGCCAGAATTTCTGCTCCGCACGCCAATAACGTCATGTGCATGCTCCGGAATGCGCTCCGACCCAGCCCCATTTCAAAGTCTACTGTATTTTTAAATACGGTAGACAAAAACTATGACAACGTGCAAACCCAATCAGAATGTTTTTTAGAGGGACTTGCTTGAGGGGTTCGCAGTAACTCCTGTAAAAATATTCTCAGCGTTCTCAGTTTGTCTTACAATAAAGCCGGACAACAGGGTCAACTCAAGTTATGAATGTTCTCAGTATTCTCGGTGTGTCTTACAATAAAGCCGGACAACAGGGCCAACTCAAGTTATGAATGTTCTCAGTATTCTCAGTATGTCTTACAATAAAGCCGGACAACAGGAGCAATTCAAGTTATAAATGTTCTCAGTATGTCTTACAATAAAGCCGGACAACAGGGCCAACTCAAGTTATAAATGTTCTCAGTATTCTCAGTATGTCTTACAATAAAGCAAGACAACAGGAGCAATTCAAGTTATAAATGTTCTCAGTATTCTCAGTATGTCTTACAATAAAGCAAGACAACAGGAGCAATTCAAGTTATAAATGTTCTCAGTATTCTCAGTATGTCTTACAATAAAGCAAGACAACAGGAGCAATTCAAGTTATAAATGTTCTCAGTATGTCTTACAATAAAGCCGGACAACAGGGCCAACTCAAGTTATGAATGTTCTCAGTATTATCAGTATGTTAAACTCCAGTCACTCTCATGCCTCCCCCCTCCCTCCCCTTTCCCCGATCTCAATCTCTCCTTCCCTTCAGTGCGCCCCCTGTTCTGACATCATCGCCCCTCTCGGCCAATAAATGGCTGGCCAGAGTTCCGGACCGGAACTTGGGCGAGGTTTTGTCAGAACAGCGCACACGACCACACGCTCTATCACACCTCAGTCTCACGCTCAACTCCACACTACTTCCTCACGCTTATACACTGAACACGCGGCGACAACACTTTTCTGTCAGTTGGGCAAAAATAACGGAGGCGTTTTATTCCCGTGACTCTCACTTGTCAAACATGTAAGACAACATCTAACCCAACCAGTAGGTTTACTGGTTGTTTCCTGCCCAAACCTAACGGGAAAACGCCAGTTTTTTTCACCCAATTGAGAGAAAAGTCGAGTGTTCAAGTTGTCGGTATTTTCTGTAGAAATCTTGAATATTTTGAGGTATTTGGTCCAAGTATGATAGGTATGCAGTGCTTTTCCAGTCCCCCAAACACTTCACCACCTCGCCGGGCACCCCACAAGCCAGGGCCCAGGTAGCCCCACCACGCCGCAAGCTGTGGCTTGTACAAACCCCTTCAGCAGCAGAGGTCAGTTCTCGCAACCGTTTGTTGAACTCTGATCCCCGAATGGGGAAGGCCGGTGCCTTAGGCGGCGCTGGGCCTAGCCCTTTAAACATACTGATCACTGCCGTCACGGGGCACAGAGGGTGACGCAACATGACCAGTAACGCGATCACTAGAGTTTTTTCGCGTTTCTGAATTGTCTTACTCCACCTAACCAGTATCTTGATACTACTGTTGTCATTCACAACAAAGCAGTCTCTAGTGAGTTGTCTCCCAGGATCGAATCCTGCACCATCTTGGAAAAGATTGGATCGCCGAAGCAGTCCGAAGAACATAACCACAATCGCTGCCCAGAAAACACAGTCCTTAGAGCTGCACAAATCAAGTTTTTGTTTAATCTGAAGAAGAAGTTGCGGGCTCATCGGCGTCTTGTGGTTAGGAGGGCAGCCTTTTGTTCGCTCAATTCCCCGCAATGTGCTTTTCACCATCCATGAATCCCGGTATGGGTGCGGTTCCCCGCATTCTAAATGCAATAGGCGAACAATGTTGAGGTATTGTGCCAGGGAGCTGGGCTGAAGTGTCCTGGCCAAAAAGGCTGCGTACTGCGCCACTGTTCTCTCACACACCGGTACCAGCTGGATGTTCATTTGGTCACAAAATCTGAGATAAGAGCGCAAGTGAGTCTGATATGTTTTCTTGGTGTTGTCGGCAAAAACACTGGCACGATATCCCGCCACCTCCTGCAGTAGCTGGTGTCTGAGCCTAGACCCGGCACCTAGACAGCACAAAAGCAAGAGCTGACTGTGACATGTGATTCAGAAGGTAGGTGTCAGGCGGTCGGCCCCGGTGCCAATTCGTTAGCAATTGTCCTAGCATGGGCAGCCGTCCTTCGTGTAGGCGGGAAATAGTATCGGCAAACACATTCACACTGCCAGCCACGTGCATCGCTTACACGCTGCAATTCGTTCTCACACACTCCCATGCCATCTTCCTCAACAGACTATTGACATAGCGGTCTTTTGAGCGCCCTTTGTTAATGATAGCCTTTGTCACCGTGCTGTCCGTATGAATGACCACCTGTTTCCCTCGCCATGAGGGGGCCCACCGGTTGACTGCCTGCACCACCGCGCACACCTCTTTATAATTAATATGCAAGTCCTTGGCTGCCGGCATGTCTGAAGAGAGTGTATAATTCCAATCTCCTTTCCAGAACGCGCCTGCCGCCAGGTTGCATGCATCAACATGGACATGTTCCTTGCTTTGTGAGTCATAATACACAGTGCCATTAAAAACATGCATGTAAGATAGCCACCACTGTAAGTCTGCGTGAAACTCTCGTGAGAGTCTCGCTTTATGCCTTTGCTGCTGAAGGGGTTTAATCGTATCAAGAATCCGCCTGAGAAAAATTTTTCCTCCCTTGACGGCTTGACACGCCCAGTTAAGGGACCCTGCTAGTGACTGCAAGCTTTGCTTTGTCGCGCGTGTTTTGCCTTGAAACTAGTGCAAGCGTTTGTGAAGTTGCTGTAACTTGTCGTCGCCCAATGACAAGGTGCTTGTGCTGGTGCAGATTTGGATCCCGAGAAAAGTAATGGTTTGTGTAGGCCCCACCACCTTAGGCCAGCTAATATTGAACCCTAATCTACGTAAAAGGGCAATGAGCGTCATCATCATTTGAGTGCATTCCTCTTTGGACTTAGCTGCTATGAAGAAATCGTCAATATACGCTACTATCCCTGTCATGCCGCGCCGTAACATACATCTGCGAACTGCCTGCGAGAGTCTGTGAAAGTGCAAAGGGCCCACATTACTACCAAAAGGGAGCCTACTATCGAACAGGTATGTGGGCTTCTGCTCGCCCGTAAAAATCCATTTTAGGCCTGTGACTTGGTAATTATCTGGATGGATACACACAGATCGGTATGCCGCCTTAAGGTCAACTTTCGCGCACCGGTAGCCGGACTTGGCTAGTGCGCACGCGTCCGCTAGAGTCTGGAATTTTACTGTCTCAGGTACTGAGTAATCGTTCATTGCATGTCCTACAGGCTTGCTGCCGTCGTGTATCAGGCGTATGCTATTGTCGTCTTTTGGGATCGCAGCCAAAGCGCTAATTACCGTTGGTTTCTGAGATGCTACGATATAATGACCTTTGTTTATCTGATCGATGAGCTCCTTTTCTACCGCTACTCTGTTTTTTAAGGCAGAGGTGTGATTTTTCTGCTCAACAGATCTAACAGTCTGATGTTTGTCAGTGATATAAAACCCATGTTCGATCCCTGCAAGGAAAAACTTTTTGTCTTTATCAGAAGCTAATTCGTCTTGCCACACTAAAAGCTTTGAACTAATGGACGCTCCAGAACCTAACAATTGACAGTTGTATGGACTTAGTGCAGGATAAGGGCTATGATAACAAGTGCTAGAATGGGTGGGGCCTACCTCGCCTTGTGCAACCTGCTGCGCTGTGTCCTAGGCTGTCCCGTGTTTGCCCCCTGCCGCTGCTGCAGGTGTGTCACGATGTTCCCGCGCCGGATGATCTCTCCCGCAGGTGGCACACACATGGTCCAGCTGGCAGCGTGCGCCGTAGGTTGTACTGTTGTACTGCAGGCACACTTCCCTCCCAGAGGGGCCGATGGGGCGTTGTGGGCGCGGTCCGGCCGTCCCTCCTCCTGGTCTGCGAGCAGGTGAGCCAGCGGGCATCGCAGATTGCGCAGTACGGTCGCGCAGCACCACCGTGGACAGGTGTGGGGCGTCCGTGCCCCACTGGAATGCTTCGGCCGCTTGCCGCTGACGATACTCATCGTCGAACAGCAGGACACTTTGCCAGGTGTATCTGGCCGCCAGCTCCCCCACCATCGCCGAGTACTTGAGGTAGGCGTACGGCGTGAAACCCGGTGTGGGTTTGTCCACAAGGGCCGCCATAATACGGCTATTTGCCACTATCCAGTGTGCGGGGGAAACCTTGTCCAACTTCGGTTTCCTGTTCACCTTTATAGTGACACCACCCCCAAGTGCCACTTCTTCCTCTGCCACTGCTGCTGAAGACAGAAAGTCTACTATACGTAAGTGGGGCCCACCTTTTGCTGCCGCAATACCCCCGCTACTGTTGCCACTGACGCACAGGCCGTCGCGCAACAGTTCATCCAGTCCGGCCCCGCTGTGGTGTGTACTGTATAGGGCGTCCTGCAAGGTCTGTGGCGCCCTACTGCCGCTGTTGTCCGCTACTCCTCCCAGTCCGCCGCACAGTTGGCCACCGCCGTTGTCCACCTGGAATTTGGCCACCGCTGCACGGAGCACTGCTCTGTCCCCACGTTTCAGCGCCAGAGCGTCAATGTCTTCGTCAGACGTTAGCAGTAGTGCTTGCCTAGAGATGAATTTTTCCCTGATCATGGCACTCTGCACCTCTTCGTCGAGGCCCCAGTCACGGAAAATATGGTCCATCTCACTATTTTCTAGTAAAGCCTTCTTTCTCGCTGATTTGGGAGCCATTTCAATTTCTAGCTGTCGCCTGACTGCTGCTGCTGACTGGCGTATTCGGTCAGTACCGTTCCCTTATCACTCCTGTAACCGCCCACGCATTCACCTCCCACACACTTTCACGCCTCTCATACTCGCCTACGCACTCACCCCTACAGACTTTCCCACCCTCCATCTCTCTCTCTCAATCTCCATCTCTCATCATAGCATTCCACAGTCGGGAAATTCCCCCACCTACTCAGTACTTCCGCTACCAGACACCGCCCCCCACCCACGCATTCAGTCCTCTTTCCCTCCGTTTAAAATATGTTTATCACTCCTCCCTTGTCTAAACACCACGCTTACAATAAAGCCGGACAACAGGGCCAACTCAAGTTATGCACTGCCGGAAAAAGTGAACACGATCTTGCTGCAAGAGACATAGATACTCGGCGACTGCGGGGGCTCATGAGGATCTATGCCTCTTACTGAGACCCGTTTGTATCCATGTTTTTTTTGGATGGTTTGGATTTTGGTCGTTGAATGAACAGAGATTTCAGAATCACAAATGTATTTTCCGTGTACTTGCAGTGGCAGGAAAGGAGTTAAATGATTTTTCACCCCCTCCACTCTCTCTGTGACACATCTCTCTCTCTCTCTCTCTCTCTCTCTCTCTCTCTCTCTCTCTCTCTCTCTCTCTCTGTGTCAGTGTGCGTGCGTGCGTGCATGCGTAATTGCGGTGTGCATGTGTGTATGTGTGTTTGTGTGTGTGTGCGTGCGTGCGTGCATGCATGAGGTATGGTATGCATGCGTGCGTACCGGAGTGTGTGTGTGTGTGTGTGTGTGTGTGTGTGTGTGTGTGTGTGTGTGTGTGTGTGTGTGAGCGTGCGTGTGCGTGCGTATGTGCGGGCGTGCATGCGTGAGCGAGTGCATACATGCGTCAGCGTGTGGTATGTGTATGTTTACATGTCTATGTCATTTATGTAGTAGATGTAGCAACGGCAAGTTTAAAAACTGGTTCTGTTACCAATAACTTCTACCGTTGGAAAATAAAGGTTCATTGTTCATTGTTCATTGTTCTCTCTCTCTCTCTCTCTCTCTCTCTCTCTCTCTCTCTCTCTCTCTCTCTCTCTCTCTCTCTCTCTCTCTCTCTCTCTCTCTCCCTCTCTCTCTCAGCAGAGCCTACAAGAAGTATCTGAATGGTGCAGTAGAAATAGAATGATAGTCACTCCAACTAAAACAAAAAGCATGCTAGTCACAACACGTCAGAAACATCAGCTGCAACCCGCGCCTCTAAACCTTTCATTTGAAGCTGTCCCCACAGAGCAAGTACGGCAGCACCGTTTACTAGGGGTAATTGTAGATAACCAACTTAGTTGGCAGCCTCATCTCATACACATCGGAAAGACAATTTCAAAGAAATTATTTTTACTATCTAAACTGAAAGCGGTCATTAATCTGAACACGCGTAAACTATTTTTCAATGGATACATCAAGCCCCACATTGATTATGCCTCAACAGTTTGGGATGGCTGCAGCGAGGTCCATTTCAAGAAAATAAATTCGCTATACAGGAGAGCAGCCAAACTAATTATTCCTAGCTCATCTCTACCCACTGAGGCGAGGCTCGAGGCAGCTGGACTCCTTCCTCTTGACAAACACTTAGTATTTAACAAGTGCGTACTAGTGCACAAAGCTCTTAACGGTAAGGCCCCCGGCTACTTATCGGAACTCTTTACTCTTACTGAAAAGAGATACAGCACCTCTCGGAGCAACCTGAGCATAAAACGGCCCCGCATTGATTTGTATAAATCCAGTTTGTCATACTCAGGTGGTTTCCTGTGGAATTCCCTTCCTCTGCATCTACAACAAGCAGACGACAAAGTCATCATCCTTGGCAACTTCAACGCCAGAGTGGGCCAGGACTCTGAAGCCTGGAAAGGAGTCCTCGGCAAGCATGGCGTGGGGAACTGCAATGACAATGGCCGCCTACTGTTGGAGTTCTGTGCGGAGCAGCAACTGGTCATCACCAACACTACTTTTCAGCAAAAGGACAGTCGAAAGACCACCTGGATGCATCCTCGCTCCAAACACTGGCACCTTATCGACTATGTCCTAGTGCGGCAGAGGGACCGCAGTGAAGTCCTCCTCACCAGAGTGATGCCCAGCGCAGAGTGCCACACTGACCACCGCCTTGTCCGCTGCAAACTCAGGCTCCACTTCAAGCCAAAACCCAAGAAATTGGGGCCACCCAAGAAAAAGCTTGATGTTGCCAGACTTCAGCGTGACGATGTGAAAGCTGCCTTTCAGACAGATTTACAGCGCAGGCTCAAAGACACAGCAGACCCAGTAGACTCCTGCCCTGAAACACTTTGGGAACAACTAAAAACTGCTATTGCAAAATCCTCTGCAGAAGTCTTGGGTTTCGCCAGAAAGAAGAACAAAGACTGGTTTGACGAAAACGATGTAGAGATCCAGGAACACCTAGCAAAATAAAAGAGCCGCCCATCAGGCTCACCTAGCCCAGCCTTCCTGCCCTGTGAAGAAGTCTGCCTTCCGCCTCGTCTGCAGCAGTCTCCAGCGCAAGCTCAGAGATCTCCAGAATGAGTGGTGGACCAGACTTGCACAGAGGATCCAGCTTTGCGCTGACAGTGGTGACTACAGGGGTTTCTACGAAGCACTGAAAGCAGTGTATGGCCCCAGGCACCTGGTACAAAGTCCCCTGCGAAGCGCGAATGGCCAGGCACTCCTCACATCTTGAACCGCTGGTCGGAATACTTTCAGAGCCTCTTCAGCGCTGAGCGCACTGTTCAAGAAGCAGTCGTCCTACAAATCCCACACCTCCCAGTAAAGGTTGAATTGGACGAACCGCCCACCGCTGAAGAGACCCTCACAGCCATCCACCAGCTCAAGAGTGGCAAAGCAGCAGGCATTGATGGAATACCGCCAGAGATCTGGAAACATGGAGGCACAGCACTGCACAACAAGCTCCATGACCTCTTTCTCTGCTGCTGGGAGGAAGGAACACTACCAAAAGATCTCCGTGATGCAGTCGTTATCACCCTGTACAAGAACAAAGGCGAGAAGTCTGACTGTTCCAACTATCGGGGAATTACCCTACTGTCCATTGCTGGGAAAATCCTTGCAAGGCTGCTCCTGAATCGGTTGGTACCTGCCATCGCTGAAGACCAACTCCCAGAGGGCCAGTGTGGCTTCAGAGCAAACAGGAGCACCACCGATATGGTCTTTGTGCTGAGACAGCTACAGGAGAAGTGCCGCGAGCAGACCAAAGGGCTGTACGTAACATTTGTCGACTTAACAAAAGCGTTCGACACTGTAAGCAGGCAAGGCATGTGGCAGATCCTGGAGCGACTTGGCTGTCCCCCAAAGTTCCTCAACATGATTGTCCAGCTACACGAGGACCAGCAAGGCCAGGTCAGACTCAACAATGACCTCTCAGAACCATTCCCTATTCTCAACGGTGTAAAGCAGGGCTGCGTGCTGGCACCGACCCTCTTCACCATCTTTTTTAGCATGATGTTGAAGCAGGCCACAGTGGACCTCGATGATGACGATGCAGTGTACATCAGGTATCGTCTCGATGGCAGCCTGTTCAACCTCAGACGACTGCAAGCCCACACGAAAACCCTAGACCAACTGATTCGTGAGCTGCTTTTTGCTGATGATGCTGCCCTCGTTGCACACACAGAGAGAGCCCTGCAGCGCATCACGTCTTGCTTCGCAGATGCTGCCCAGCTCTTTGGACTCGAGGTCAGTCTTAAAAAGACAGAGGTCCTCCATCAGCCGGCACCCAAGACAGTGTACCGCCCTCCTCACATCACCATCGGCGAGTCTGAACTAAAGTCAGTGCACCAGTTTACTTACCTTGGCTGCATTATCACGTCGGACGCCAAGCTGGACAAGGAGCTTGACAGCAGGCTGGCAAAAGCGAACGGCGCTTTCGGGCGACTTTTCAAGCGGGTGTGGCACAATCAACAGCTGAAAACAGGCACCAAGATCAGCGTGTACAGAGCTGTGGTCCTCACCACCCTGCTGTATGGTTCCGAGTCCTGGGCCCTCTACCGCAGCCAACTACGACTCCTCGAACGCTTCCACCAGCGCTGCCTGCGTACCATCCTGGGCATTCACTGGAGTGACTATGTCACCAACGTCGAGGTCCTTGAACAGGCTGAAACTGTGAGCATCGAGGCTTTGCTGCTGCGGACACAGCTCCGCTGGGCGGGGCATGTCTCCAGGATGGAGGATCATCGCCTACCAAAGATCACCCTGTTCGGCGAGCTTGCTACTGGACACTGTGACAGAGGGGCACCAAAGAAGAGATACAAAGACTGTCTCAAGAAGTCACTTAGTGCCCGCCAAATCGACCACCACCAGTGGTCTTCGCTTGCTGCGGACCGTGACACCTGGCGCTCCACCATTTACAAGGCAGCTGTCTCCTTTGAGGACTCTCACAGAGCTAGCCTTAAGGACAAGCGGCTCAGGAGAAAAAACAGAGATGCCGCAGCTCAGAACCCTGGCCATACCTTCCCCTGCAGCCACTGCGGTCGAACCTGCCTGTCTCGGATTGGCCTCCGCAGCCACGAACAAGCCTGCAGACGTCGTGGGCAACTCCTATAAAATCTTCGTTCGCGAAGTCAAGCCAAGAGACAACAAGTTAATTCCCTAACTGCGTTTAAAGCAAAACTGTACAAGCACTTGTCAAAGGCAACGTAAATTTAATTATCTCGTGTTGTCTAAACATAATATATTTTACTCCCCAATTTCTTTTTATGCAACTATTATTTTTTATCATACCATTTGCGCTCATGTGCCGTTTGTGAGGTTGCTTCCCGTATAGACCTGGTCAGGGGATACCGTGCCGGTGCACAGTTTATTCGAACGATGTGCTTAGCATGTCGTTCGAGTGAAAGTATACTTGTGGCGTGCCCCCCGGGTGGGAGTGTCTGGGGAGGGCTCCCGCAAACGGATATTATGACACGTGCAAACATCTTTGTATGGGTACCTGTGTGTTTTGCTAAATCATTGTTGCTGTTTGTAGTTTTGTTGTAATTCGCATTACTTTCGATGATGTTTGTGAGTGTAATGTAGCTTTGCCTGTTATTATGTCAGTAGATGTAGCAAGGACAGATTGGAAGAAAGGCCTGTGCGCCTAATATCTCAATCCTTGATAAATAAAGTTTCAGTCAGTCAGTCAGTCAGTCAGTCAGTCTCTCTCTCTCTCTCTCTCTCTCTCTCTCTCTCTCTCTCTCTCTCTCTCTCTCTCTCTCTCTCTCTCTCTCTCTCTCTCTCTCTCTCTCTCTCTCTCTCTGTCGAAACCGATAGAAAGACACATTCACACACACTTACAACATTTTCTAGAAAAACACAAACTCATACATCCATTACAATCTGGCTTTCGGCGGAAACACTCCTGTCACACAGCATTGGTACACCTTGTTGACAGATGGCTTACTGCCATAAATAGCAGTCAAATGACTGGAGCAGTATTTTTGGACCTTTCAAAAGCATTTGACCTCGTCAATCATGAAACTTTAGTTCAAAAACTTAATGTCTATCAACTAAGCGCAGACACACTTGCCTTCCTTACGTCATATCTGCATGGGCGTACGCAGTATGTCTACGTGAATGGTAAAAACTCACCTGAAGGGGTGATAGAGCACGGAGTACCACAGGGATCGATTCTTGGTCCATTATTGTTCTCTGTCTTCATAAACGACCTTCCATTACATATATCTGACTCCAGTGTAACTTTCAGTCTTTTTGCAGACGATGGAACACTGGACGTTTCGTCATCAGACGTAACATGTATGGTGAAGATTCTCCAAGACAGTTTAAATGAGGTATCTGAATGGTGCAGAAATAACGCCATGATACCTAATCCCACTAAAACCAAATGCATGCTGATTACCACACGGCAAAAGCATCAGTTGAACCCCCCTCCCCTTCAACTAACACTTAATGGCCAGCCTGTGGAGCAAGTCAGAGAACAGCGCGTGCTTGGAATCAACTTAGACGACAAGTTGTGCTGGCAAGGCCACATTACTAAACTGTGTAAAATAGTATCTAAAAATGTATTCCTCCTGTCGAAATTGAGACATTTTGCTGATGAGCCAACAAGGAAACTCTTCTACTATGCCCATATTCAGTCACATTTGGATTATGCCTCATCTATTTGGGACGGTAGTAGCGATGCTAATTTAAAAAGTCTGAACTCGCTCCACAGAAGAGCCATTAAACTTATTGTTGACAGACCCTCAGAAGTCATTAATACTGACAATAAGTTCAAGCTGTTAGACATTTTGCCACTTGAAAAACAGTTTAAGTATAATAAGTTGGTGCTCATGCGCAAAATCACCCTCTCAGAAACACCAGCCTATCTCAATAGTTTGTTCCACTTTGCTCATACGAGGTCCAGTCGAACACCAGGGAACAATCTTGTTGTACCGATGCCTCGACTAGACATTTATAGGTCGTCGTTGTCCTATTCTGGTGCAAAGTTATGGAACTCCATTCCTGCGGATGTTAGAGCCGCGCCATCGCTTAAAACTTACAAGACCAAGCTGCTCAAACATCTAGACAAAACTTAATTTTTCTTTTATTTTGTATTTTTATTTTTATTTTTACATGTAGCACTCCATGCCTTATGCGGCATTTCCCGGATAGTCTGCATTCTCTTCTAACATTAAAAATTTATGAACGCATGTAATATACCGCTGGCATTCCAGCAAGCCGCATTATGTAATATCCATGACCCCATGGACTCGGCTGGCCAGACGGGATGCCGTCGATAGACACAGCATTGGGCGCTCGCGAGGCGTGGCAGTGCTGTGGTTTCTTCGCGTCGACCCGCGCGCGCGGTGGTTGCGGGATCGCTATACAAGTCTAGTCTAATTCCATGGCAGACTAGCATCTAGCTGTGCGCGGTTTAGTGGCGCGGGGAGGCCGCTATCGCATGTGTGTGTTTATCTGTGTCAGTGTGTGCAAGTGTATGTGTGTGCACGCGCGCATCCCTACGTGCTTGCGCACGCGCGCGCGCGCGCGCGCGCGCGTGTGTGTGTGTGTGTGTGTGTGTGTGTGTGCGAGTGTGTGTGTGCGTGTGTGTGTGTGTGTGTGTGTGTGTGTGTGTGTGTGTGTGTGTGTGTGTGTGTGTGTGTGTGTGTGTATGCCTGTTTATGTTTGTTGGAGTGAGCCGCCGTGTTGGTTTTTATGATGAGAACAATAGCGGTTTTATGTACAAAATCCATTATACTTTTTATATTTGCTGTAGTATAGTTTTAAGCGAAAGAATGTATGTGTACATGATATACTGATGTGTGTGTATGTGTGTGTGTGTGTGTGTGTGTGTGTGTGTGTGTGTGTGTGTGTGTGGAGGGTTGTGCAGGCTTGGCTTGGCGCCTGTAGGCTACAAGCTAATCTGGCACAAGCCTGTGCACGCGGCAATTGCACACCGGCGCGCGTGTGTGTGTGTGTACGTTATTTTGTTTTGTAGTGTGTAGCAAGGACAAGAATGAAAACAGGTCTGCGCACCTATTCTTTTATCCTTGGAAAATAAAGTTTCATTTCATTTCATTTCATTTCATTTCATTTCATTTCTCTCTCTCTCTCTCTCTCTCTCTCTCTCTCTCTCTCTCTCTCTCTCTCTCTCTCTCTCTCTCTCTCTCTCTCTCTCTCTCTCTCTCTCTCTCTCTCTCTCTCTCTCTCTCTTGCATTCAACAAAAGTGTTCTTCTTTTCAAGATTCGGAATGACAACACTCCGGAATATCTAACCCAGCTGCTAGTCAGGTCACAGTCCCGCTATGGCGATACAAACAGACTGTATGTAGTACCCAAAACCAGAATAGACTTATTTAAAACCAGTCTAGCATTCTCGGGGGCGACTTTGTGGAATTCTCTTCCATCGCAAACGAAGACCACTCCAACGGTATCATGTTTCAAGAAAAGTCTTTTTAAACATTTATCTTCGCAGCTATAACTATCTGCAAGCTTTGCTTTCTATAAGTAGATATCATTGTTAGTAATGTACTGTACCCATTCTACTGCTGTGTATGTCTAGTGCTGCTGTGTTGTTGCTTTTTTTTTCCCTTCCTTACCATTGCTCCCCCTCCCCCAACACATCCGTAGGCGTTGGTCCTATACATGTATTAATGTAATGTAATTGTTGTGTTGTAGATGTAGCAACGGCAGATTTAAAAAATGGCATTGCCTCTGGCATTGTTAATATCTTTACCGTTGTAAAATAAAGATTCATTGATTCATTGATTCATTGTATCATTCTCTCTCTCTCTCTCTCTCTCTCTCTCTCTCTCTCTCTCTCTCTCTCTCTCTCTCTCTCTCTCTCTCTCTCTCTCTCTCTCTCTCTCTCTCTCTCTCTCTCTCTCTCTCTCTCTCTCTCTCTGCGCCACCGAGGATACACTGTCCAGTCTACTTTTTCACACCTCCACTGGGAATGTGTATTTATTATATGCATCTGGAACTAAATTCTTGAAGTGCACTGTGTGCATGTGTGCAATAGACATGGATTTCTATTTTTGTGTTACATAATCCTGAACGATCGTTGTGAGCACTTGAAAAGCTATTTTTGTTCAACGACGATCGTTAACCTAACCTAACCTTGAGTGCATCACTGCACCAAGTGTGTTTCCGGATTCCTGGAATACTAGTTGTGCGTGTTTTTATTAGTGCTTGCTTGCTTGGAAAAACTCGCCTTCCTTCAGGAACAGTACTTTCGAGTTGGTCGGTGATCCTCACGATACCGTTTTTCCGCGGCATTCGTCTCTGTCCAACATCAGAGTCCTGCAACGGGTCTGTTGGGTTTCCTGACTTGACTTTTTGTGAGTTCAGTGATTCTTCTGACTTAGCTCGGCTTTTTCCAGGTGAGCGTGTAATCTTTATCTAAAAACAAATTTGTCCACAAACTAAAAGTTACTTTTGGCATTGAAAACATTGATTCAATGATTGTGTACATTTGCGTCACGCGTTCTTTGAGCTAGAGTGGCTGACGCGTCATATGGAACTAGAGTATCAAGTGCGTCACTTGGAACATGAGCGCTGACGTCGATCAATTACCTCCCGCTCGCAAGTGCCTTCCCATAATAAAAGCTCTATCCCTATCACGCACTGGTATCATGCTGGCATATAACTAATTCCTTGCACTGTGGTGCCCTTTCTGCAGTGCACTAACAGTGTATGACTGTCTAGTGTGTTCGTGTTGGCAAGATGGCGGACTAGATAACTCCAGTGAAGGACACTAAACTAAAGCCATGCCCCCGCACACGAGATCTATCAAAGCCAAATACTCCATTGACTTGGAAAAGTTAATAAAACAAAAGACTGGCATCAGATCACTTTTGATACAAACGGTCTTCACTTGCCGGTGTGGAGGCATGCTTTACGAGAACGATACCAGTTCGCATACAAACCCCCTGAGCTTTCCTCTACATGGGCTGACCACCAAAAGGACCATACAAAGACGCTCTCCCTCACCCATCCCCTGGCCACTGACCTTCCTCCTGAACTTTTTACATCAGTGCTTGATCTCTCGCTTGATGGAAATAAACTATTAAAAATCTCCATCTACTATACCACGGGCACAATTCTAGTCCAGGGGAAGGCGTGTGTGGACTGGGTGCAAGAGGCCGAATTCGGCAAACTGAGGTCAGTCGTGAACCTCCTCCTCCCCAGCTGTAGCATGTCTGGTAAACCTCCCGATCAACGGGCCCTGCCACCATATGCCAATATGCGCTCACGGCTCCCTAAAGCTGACGATACTGACACGGTTGGTGTAGGTCTCGAGCAGGTGGCAGGAAGTGCTAATGTCGACCAGGACCACGACAGCGCCAATGATATGGCTGCCAGTGCAGTTTCAAACAGCGCGACTGGCAGTGCCGATGTTGCTTCAGCCGGCATTGACCGCAGTGGCTGTACCTGTGACGCCTCTCCTTCGGTAGCCAGTGACCAGTGTGACAGCCCGGGCGGTTGCCCCCCTCTCGCGGTCACCAATTCTGCCTTGCAACCGTCTACTTCCATGCTCCAAGCTGACAAGGCCAAGAAGCTGACGGAACTCGGCCGTGTTGTTGATGGTCTCGGTGCTGCGATCGGCTCTCAACACGACACAGCCATGTGTGCAGTGTATGACTTACAGAAAGAGGTGCGTGAGCTGGTCCGGATTGAGATTCGTGACATCAAGGCCGAGTTCCACCAGCAGCTTGAACAACTTTGTTGTCGTGTCAAGTCACTGGAGGCCGAAAACAAAAAACTCAAGTCTCAGCTTGGTGACCACAACAAAATGTTTACTTCACTGCGCATCACTTCCCAGCCCTCCAAGAAGCAGATGACAGATGCACAGGTGGACGCCACTCCGTTGTCAACCAAGCCTGGCCCATCCCTGACCTCCTCTCAGCCCCGACAGGCCGTTCCCACTGACCAATCTCCGCCTGCCATCAACCTAGCCAAGACTCCCTCCGTTGGTATGGCTTCCCCGTTATCCATTCAAAGCTCAGGTCTCACTCCCTCCGCTCCCTCGCCGAGCCAGCCCGCACACAACACTGGCCGTGCCTCATACCGCGACGTTGTAGTCGCCGCCGTGCCTGTGTCCAATCGCTTTGCTGCCCTCTCTGTTGACGACTGCACAAACGGCAAGATAAAAAATATAGGCATGGAATCGCTCAGCAACACGTGCCGCCCCAAGCGTGATCAACATCAGGATCACCCTATCCCCGCTGATGTCTTGACCAAAGAGAGGATTTTGCCTGGGGTCCCTGCTGTGCTAATAGGTGATTCAATCTTGCGAGAGGTGGGTAGCAAGATTGTATCACCGACTGTACCAATGCAGAAGATATGCGTGCCGGGCATGTCCATTGCTGAATTGATGGCGTGGCTCGACTCGCAGCCTCCTGCACCGCACATTGTTTTAGCCGTGCTGCATGTCGGGATCAACACATGCAAACGCCGTCAAGTGATCAGTGTGGACACCTGGGCCGCCCTCCTCAAACTGGTGAAAATTAAGTTTCCATGCGCCTCCGTCAAAATGTCGTCAGTTTTGCCTGCTTTTGGTCGACACCCCGCCAACAGCGCCATCATTCCATCCAACAGGAACCTGATGGCGGCGTGTGATCAGGCGAGGGCTCTGTACATTGACAACGTGCCAGTGTTTCTGTCTCGTGGTGGGGCCCCACGTAAGTTGCTCTACAGACAGAATGATAATTTCCATCCAAGCACTGAGGGGGCCTCGCGACTTGCCTTCAACCTTAGGTCCACAGCTCGTGCGTCCCTGCCGTCTATGCGGTCTAGCTCTGCCCACCAGCCTGTGCTGCGGCCAACTATGTGTGACAACCGCCTGCAATACGGACCCCCCATGCCGCCTCTAGGAGGCTTGCACCGTAGCGGTCACCTACCCAGAGATTTCAACTGTAAAGTACCCATCCTCCCCACCCCACATTTTCCACCCCAGCCACTGTCCAATCAGCGTGTTTCCTACCCCGTGGCCCCTTCCCCCAAATTTTCCTGTGATCCTGGCACTTGGAGTGTTGCTTTCCCTGTGCCACCAGTTGCCCCTAGCCCTGGCCGGTACGGCTACATCCCCTGTCCAGAGTATCATGGGCGGCACTATGAGACCCTCGTTTGAGTGAATTTCAGTGTGAACCCACACTGTTTGCCTCCCTCGATTCTCACCAGTGGTTCGACCGGCACAATCAGTGTCGTCTATCGTTCGTCCCTTGACTGAGACTTCACTCAGACATTCTGAACCCACGCTCGTTGTCTCCCTTGATTCGTTCTGACGGAGCGACGGAGACAACTTGCGCGGCGTACCATGATGTCTCAATGTCGTATTTATAAGTCCACATGGGTTGTCTCCCTCGCTTCTCTACTGTGAATCGACGGAGTCAACCAGTGTGGCGCACACCTTCCCTCTCATACGGAAAGACAGTCACTCAGTGTAGCACAAACCTTACCTCTCATTAATTATGAAATATGAATCTGACAATCTGGCAAACTGTTTAGTGTCCGACATTGAATATATAGTTTTTTAATCAAATTGCACTTTGGATTTAATTCGTGACATGAATTTTTCTTCTGTGAATGGTGACGATTATTATCTTCCTGCATTTTCCTTTCTTTCAAAACGGAGGAAATATACTCTTCTTGATATAGCGAAGGAGCCAGTGTGTGTATCGTATATTATACGGTCTCCGAACAGTGATTCATTTATTTCGCTTTTCAGAACGTAACAAAAACATTATTTCCCCTACGTGGGATGTGACACTAAGGAGTCAATTTCGATATTTATATATATCGCAGATACGGTATTCGTTCAGCGACTCATTCGCCTACAGCACGTAACGACCTATTATTTCCCCTGCGTGGGGCGTGACGTTGTCTGCAGCGAAAGCGATAGACTGAGCTGAGTTTTCAGCACTGTAGTTTCTCCTGGGTTTTGTTTAACTTTGTTAGAGTTCAAAAGTTTTCATTTGTTCTTATTTGACTTTTGTAACCATTTTCCCCCCACGTGTTGCTTCATCATGCCTGCCTGTAGCCCACATGTACATCAGTGTTCGCTGAATAAGCATGATTTACGGATAGGGCACCTTAATGTTTATCATTTATACAACAAAGTGCCCGATGCCACTGTTTTACTTTCACAACCCCAACCCTTTCATATATTTGGATTTACTGACTCTAGACTCAGGGAACATATTAGTAACGCCTCGATCTCCATTTATAACTATACTGTATTCCGTAGAGATGCATCATCCCCCGGTCATACCGGTATAGCTGTGTACATTCATAACTCTATCCGCCAGTACGTTCCCCGCCGCATGGATTTAGAGTCTTGTCAGGTTGAAAGTTTATTTCTTGAATTGAAATGTGACAAATCTTCCCCCACACTAATTGGATTTATTTATCGCACCCCTTCAGCCACATTCTCATGGTATGATGATTTTGTCACCATGATGGATAAGGTGCAACAACGTCACAACAAAGATATACACCTTCTAGGCGATTTTAATATTGACCTGCTAAAGACTGGTAATGCGGCGTGGAATTGCACCACCTCATTATTTGGCCTGCAGCAGATGGTTCGGTCTCCCACTAGAGTTTCTTTGTCATCCGCCACATTGATTGACCACATCTACACTACAAATGCACCTGCTGTCTCACACGTCCACGTGCCGAATGTAGCCATTAGTGATCACTTTCCTACTTGTTTTAATCTTTCAGTTAAACGTGATAGATCCCAGCACAAACAACACACTACCATCACATACAGGTCTTACACAAAGTTCAACAAAGATGACTTTCTTCATGACCTCTCACTCACGCCCTTTCACCTTATTTATAACACTTCTGATCCCAATGAAGCCCTCTCGCTTTGGTACAAGCTATTTCTTTGGGTCCTCGATAAACATGCCCCACTCAGGACTAAACGCGTTAAACACCCTACCCTTCCGCCTTGGTTGTCAAAGGACATCATTCACGCAATGAAAATAAGAGATGACTTAAAACGGCAGAAAAAGTTTGCGGATTTTAAGAAACAACGTAATCTTGTAAAATCCTTAGTTAGAAAAGCACAGAAAACGCTTGCGGAAAAAGTTATCGCAGAGGGTAAAGATACCCGAAGTGTCTGGAATGCAATCAATTTGTTTACAAAGAAGAGGAGTTCCATCAATGCTGCTACCTCTCCAGGCATAAGTCCAGACGACTTCAATTCCCACTTTTTAAATATTGCTGAGTCCCTTGTACAGTCTTTTTCCAGTGGCACTGATAGTTACAGTTGTTCTGATAAACTGCGCACACACTGTGAGTCTGCGACTGGTGCGTCATTCTCCATACCTCTTATGACAGTGTTTGAAGTAGGTAAATCTATTTCTACTCTAACAAGTAAATCGTGTGGCCTGGATGGAATAAACAACATGGTACTGAAATTGTCCCTTCCATACACAGCTGACACCTTGACCTTTATATTCAACCTTTCTATCAAGCAGGGTATTTTTCCAGATGCCATGAAAGATGCTAAAGTTGTCCCCATTCCCAAATGTACAGATCCCAAAAGTCCAAACGATTTCCGTCCTATTTCAGTGTTATCACTATTATCGAAGCCACTAGAAAGGCACGTTCATAAGCACCTACTCCAATTCTTGGAGAATCACCGCCTCCTCGTATCTCTTCAGTCCGGTTTTAGGCCTAAACACTCATGTCATACTGCCCTCGTTCACATTGTTGACTCTTGGCTGTCATCAATAAACAATTCCAAATTAAATGGTGCAGTTTTTCTGGACCTAACCAAAGCATTTGATTTAGTCGATCACAACATTCTTTTAAAGAAACTTTCAGTCTACAAGCTTGATTCGAACTCTATAGCTTTTTTCTCCTCCTACCTCAGTAACCGCCGACAGAAGGTGTTCTCAAACGGAAGGTATTCGAAAGAAGGTATAGTCAGGCACGGAGTCCCCCAAGGATCTATCCTAGGGCCTCTTTTATTTTCTTTATTCATCAATGACCTACCTCTTTCCATCTCAAATCCTGAGGTTAAATGCGAACTCTTTGCTGACGATTCAACGCTGCATACATCTGACAAACGTGAAACGACGCTAAATTGTATCCTCCAGCAAAGTCTCGATGAGGTGTCAGATTGGTGTACGCAAAATCGCATGCTAATCAGTAGTTCTAAAACCAAAAGCATGTTGATAACAACCCGCCAAAAGCGCCAGCTACTTCCTGCCCCTCTGAAACTGTCACTTGGCAATAAGCCTATCCAACAAGTATCCAGGCACCGCCTACTGGGAGTTGTAATTGACGACCAGCTGAATTGGTCGCCGCATATCGACAGTTTGTGCAAAACCTTGTCCAGGAATGTATTTCTGCTATCTAAACTTAGACATATTCTTAGTACAAAGTGCTGTACATTGTTCTTTCACGCACACATTAAAAGCCACTGTGACTATGCATCCTCGTTGTGGGACGAATGCAGTGAACTTCACTTTAAAAAACTAAACTCGCTGTATCGTCGTTCAATTAAGTTAATTATTCCTAACCCTACTTCCACGGACGAGAAAATAAAATCCCTTGGCCTGCTTACACTAAAGGAACAACTCAAATTTAACAAATGCGTCCTCATGCACAAAATATTTCATTATCAAGCCCCGGAATATCTGCGCATGATATTTAACTTCAGCCCTCGGCATCACCTACATACGAGGAATGACTTGCTTCACTTACCCCACCCACGGATAGATCTCTACAAGTCAAGCCTTCTATTTTCTGGTAGTTCTGTCTGGAACTCATTGCCATTAAACATTAAATCATTTTCCGATAAAACCCATTTTAAACGTGCATTGCACACTCACTTCCAATCAGCGTGACTTCAAAGTTTGCCATATAAGAATAATACTGCTGATAACACGTAAACGTCAAATATTTTCTCTTTCTCCTTACATTTGCTAACTGATCATCTATTGTCTTGTCGGTGTCTCTATACGCTATTGATGCTGCTGGTTCTATGACACTGTCTTAGATGAGTATAATATTATTGCTGTGCACGCGATTCGTTCTCTTGCTTTTTTGCATCGGAGGCAGTTACAAATTCTCCATTGTCATTTTTTCCCCTCCTTTCGATGATTCCCCTATTGTGGGGTTTTTTTTTTTTTTCCCGTAGTTTTGCTTCCTCATCTTATTATTATTATTATTATTATTATTATTATTATTATTATTATTATTATTTGCATGCTATGTTTCTTTTCCTGTTGTGTTCTCTTTTGTTTACAGGACAGCTTGTAAGACAGGCATTGAGTTGCCTAATGGCTTTATCCTGAATAAAAAAAGATTCATCATCATCTCTCTCTCTCTCTCTCTCTCTCTCTCTCTCTCTCTCTCTCTCTCTCTCTCTCTCTCTCTCTCTCTCTCTCTCTCTCTCTCTCTCTCTCTCTCTCGCGTGCGTGCATGCTGTGTGTGTGTGTATGTGTGTGTGTGTGTCGGCGTGAGAGAGAGAGAGAGAGAGAGGGGTGGGGGGGGGAGAGATAGCACCTGCATTCATATTTGCCCTTGCTGTATGAACTTTAATGTACTTAATGATTCTTTGTTTATTGCTTTACTTTGTATTTTTACTCATTTTATACTTTTGTGCGTACGCGTATGCGGGTAGGTATGTCTGGAGTGCGTGTCCGAGAGCGTGTGTTTGTTTTTGTGCGTATGTGCCTGAGTGCGTGCGTGTGTAAGTGTGTGTGTGTGTGTGTGTGTGTGTGTGTGTGTGTGTGTGTGTGTGTGAGTGTTCGTGCGTGTGTGCATGCGTACTGAATTGCGGTGTACATGTGTGTGTGTGTGTGTGTGTGTGTGTGCGTGCGTGCATGCGCGGGTTGCGATGTGCATGCGTGCGTACCTGAGTGCGTGTGTGGGTATGTGTGTGTGTATGTGCGTGGTGCGTGCGTGCGTGAGCGAATGTAGCAGTGCATGCAGCAGTGTGTGGTATGTGTATGTTTACATGTCTATGTCACTTATGTAGTAGATGTAGCAACGGCAAGTTTGAAAACTGGTCCTGTTACCAATAACTTCTACCGTTGGAAAATAAAGGTTCATTGTTCATTGTTCATTGTTCATTGTTCTCTCTCTCTCTCTCTCTCTCTCTCTCTCTCTCTCTCTCTCTCTCTCTCTCTCTCTCTCTCTCTCTCTCTCTCTCTCTCTCTCTCTCTCTCCACGGCTTCATCAGCATTTGCTACAAATGCAAGCGTAAACTGCTTTTGTTTTAGAATGACGTGGTATTTTGAATTTGTCTATCTGATTGTTGTTGGGTTTTTTTGTGTTTTTTTTTTTTTTTTGGTTTTTTTTTGTAATCTTATGGTACACTTGTTAGATGGTAGCGCATGTATATCTCATTATGTGTATTAAATGTATTTATGATGTTTTTGTATATGATCGCCATATGTACACACTGGCTGTATCCCTGCTGTCGCCTTCGAGCGGCAGCTGATCGAGAGGGGCAGCCAGTATGACTCGCCTTGTTGGGCGCTTATGGTGTGTCAGTGCGTGCGGCCCCGTGAGTGTGTGTGTAAGTAGTTTAGCAAGGACAAGATGGAAGAAAGGTCTCCAGGCCTAAATCTTTTTATCCTTGGAAAATAAAGATTCATTGTCATTGTCATTGTCTCTCTCTCTCTCTCTCTCTCTCTCTCTCTCTCTCTCTCTCTCTCTCTCTCTCTCTCTCTCTCTCTCTCTCTCTCTCTCTCTCTCTCTCTCTCTCTCTCTCTCTCTCTCTCTCTCTCTCTCTCTCTCTGTCTCCCGGTCAAACTGGCATCGCTGTCTATATTCATAATTCTATCCAGCATTTAGTTCATCGACGCGTCGACCTAGAAATGATGGGGGTGGAGTGCGTATGGGTCGAAGTCAAGTGTCCGAAATCAAAACCGGTATTAATTGGGTTCTTATATAGAAATCCCGCCTCAACTTTTGAGTGGTACGATCAGTTTAGTCATAACCTTGACAGAGCTTTAAAAAAGAAGGCCGACATTCTTCTATTGGGCGATTTTAATATAGATTTACTTAAGCCGCACCCCGCCTGGGGCTCAACGTCATCTCTGTTTGGCTTAGTACAGTTAGTGAAATCACCCACCAGAATTACTCCAACTACTTCCACGCTTATTGACCACATATATACTAATAAACCCAAAGCCGTCTCTGACGTTGATGTCTCAAATCTTAGTGTTAGTGATCATTATCCTGTGGCTTGCTCCTGGTCTTCTAAACTCCCTAAACCAAAAAAGAACGGCCATACAACTATAACGTATAGGACATTCAAACACTTCAGGAAAGACGAATTTCTATTTGATCTAGAAAATACTCCTTTTAATGATGTGCTCCTGTCCTATGATCCTAATACCGCCCTCAGTATTTGGTACTCTCTTTTCCTAAATGTACTTAATAAACATGCTCCTCTACGCGAGAGGAGGGTAAAATCTAACACTCTTCCTCCCTGGCTTACTCCGGAAATCATGCAGGCGATGGCGCTTAGAAACGATCTACGTAGCAATAAAATGTTCACTGAATATAAGCAACAGCGTAACCGTGTTAAATACATGATCAGAGAGGCAAGAAAAAAGTTAGTTCGTGACACGGTTAAAGACAGCAAAGATAGCTCTACTATATGGCGCCTTCTAAACACACTTACAAGGGGGTCTCCAAGTACCGCAACTACCATTCCCACTAATCTTACTGCTGATACATTCAATGACCATTTTCTTTCGATTGCCAAATCTCTAATATCGCCAAGCCAGGATAACACTTATCACCGTTCAAATTTGCTGTCTGAGTTTTGTCAACAAAGAACAATGGGCACAGCCCCCTTCAACATCCCTATGTTAGCTGTTCATGAAGTGGGTTTACTTATAAGTAACCTTCCAAATAAAAAGTCCTCGGGGCCTGATGACATCAGCCCGAAAATACTTAAACTGTCTCTCCCATACATTGTAGAATCCTTAACTTATATTTATAATCTCTGTATCCAGCATAACACTTTTCCTAACGAACTTAAATATGCCAAAGTAATTCCACTTCCAAAAACAAAAGATCGTTCTGATCCTAATAATTATCGGCCTATTTCTTTATTATCTGTTTTGTCCAAACCACTGGAAAGGCACGTTCATAAACACCTGCTTGCTTACCTAGAAAACCGTAAGCTCTTCCACCCTTTCCAATCCGGATTTCGTCCGCAGCATTCATGCCACACAGCACTTACACGCCTTGTTGACACATGGCTCAAGGGTATGAATAAGTCACAGTTAACAGGAGTAGTCTATCTGGATTTTAAGAATGCTTTTGATCTGATTAACCATACTATTCTGACTGCTAAGCTTCACACATACCTCAATAACGGAGACGCAGTTGCTTTTTTCACATCTTACCTTACTAAAAGAAAACAAAAGGTTCTTGTTCATGGCTCATACTCCTCTCTCAAAGATGTAAGCTTCGGTGTGCCCCAAGGGTCTGTACTGGGCCCTCTACTGTTTTGCTTATTTATCAATGATTTGCCTCTACATATTACTTGAGGACTGTGCTGAACATGTGCTACGTTTCCTGAACTATTATGCTTCCTACAGAGAGTGGGTTTATGACGATTTTGAGATGGCCCATCGTGTGGGCAGACCGCAGGAAAACAGTAGACGTACGCGCCCTATGATTGTGAGACTGTACAGGTGTACGGACAAGTTCCAGTTACTTCGCAGTCGTGAAGCACGCGACGCGATGCGAGAGGATTGGTATCGTATTGCCTCTGACCTTACCAGGCGGCAAGCAGCTGAACTTAGAGTCCTGCGCGACGAGGGGAGGAGGGGGTTCTACCGTAACGGCCGACTCCACGTGGATGACGGTGGACAGCCCGGGGGTCGGGTTGCTGATCAGTACCGCCCCAGGAACGCCAGCCCTCGCAGGTCCCGCCGCAGAGACTCTAGCCACTTCCGCGACGACCACTACAACGACCAGCGCGACCGTCAGTACCCGACCCCCCGGGGGTATGATGGTCGATTGCCCCAGCGAGGCGGCAGTCAGCAGCACGGCGATTACGAGGATAATGCATGTGACGAGTACGAATACAGCATTTGGCAAACTCATCACCAAGACTATTACCAGGACTATCCGGGACTGCCGCACCGTGCCACAGGTCCCGCCCCCCTGGCGTTCGGGGACCCTGCGGTGCGAGAATCAGAATGGCGAGATACTCGGGCCACTGACTGGATAGACTTGGATCCTCACTTGGCGCAGCGTTGCCGGAGTGTAGTTTCGTCCACGTCCTCTCACCGACCCTCCCCGTCACCTGCTCCTAACCCCCACCCCCGGAACCGGCCCCCGTCCCCGCACCCGCGGTCATCCTCTCAGGACTGCACTGCCCGTGACAGCAGAGACGTGGCTGGTGTCGGTCCCGGCACTGGCGATGTTGCTGGCACTCACCTGCGTGGGGTCGATGACCGGGACCCCCAGGCTTCAGTTGTCAGTGTCACAGTGACCCAGCAGCAGTCTGGCATTACCACGGACGGCCAGACAGAGGATCGCTCATCGGCATCTGACCGCGATCTCCATCCTCCCCCGGCTGCTTGTGACAGTGAGGCAGCATGTCGCAGCGCCGCTCAGCAACCTGTCACCCCAGCTGGCTGTCAGACGGTGACCTCCACTCCAGCTGGTATTCAGACAGTGGCACCGCCATCTCCGATTAGTGGCGTTGTCATTGGCTCTGCTACATCTCCTGTGTCTGTTGTGTCCAGCTGTATGCAGCCACAGGTCACAATTGACGGCCAAGGAGAACCCGTCGTCAGTTCTCATGGTAGTGGCATTGTGATTGTGTCACAACCAGTGTCCCAGACTCCACGAGGCAGGCGGGCAGCGGACCCCCGGTCACCAGCAGCCAGTGTGGATAGCAGCGCACAGTCCCCGGCTACAGCCGTCAGTCAACAAGTGGTTTCCACAGCTACGGTCACTGGAGGTGCAGGCGGAGTGACACCCGTGCACCCGCCACTGCTAAACGGTACAGGTAATGACACTGACAGTCAACAAACTGCAAAACCAGCCCGTGCACAGGTTAATGTGGGTCAGCAGAACAGTAGGCAAGCACGGCTGACCGATTCCTGGGTTCCTGCAGCCACGCGCATGACAACTCGACAGCGTAAACTGAATAGATAGGACACAGGCCACGGCCCATCTGTTTCCACTTTTTGTGAACTGAAGTTCATAACGTGGAACATTGAAGGTCTGGCACCAAAACTATATGATAACGATTTCGTCTCTTTTGTCTCATTTTTTTATTTTGTTTGTTTGGTCGAAACATTTTTGATCGATTTGACCACTACCATTTTTGCCTTTCATATTGGCTTTGTTGCTCCGGCCAGGAAATTGAGCAGCCAGGGACGAGCGTCTGGTGGTGTTGTGTTGCTTGTGAGAAAATGCCTAGCTTCTTTTGTAAAGCGTGTTGATGTTTTTTATGACAACATCGTCTGTGTTGAAATTTCACGCAAGCTTTTTAACGTAGGGAGGGATATTGTGCTTATTTGCGCGTATCTTCCCCCGTGTGACTCTCCTGCTTACCATACCAGCGATTTTGATGATGGCATTTCTCTACTAGAGCAGTGCATGCTGGATATTACACAGAAACTGCCGGAAGCTCAGTTTATAATTTGTGGGGATCTTAACGCTAGAACAGCTGCTGACAGTCCTGCCAGTATTGACCTGGCATCTCCTGGTTGTCAGGTAAATACTGGTATGATAACTGATTACACCTCTGATGTTCACCATAGACAGCCAAAGGACAACGTTGTAAATGCCTATGGTACTTCCTTGCTACAGTTGTGTGCAGGGTTCGATCTCAACATACTGAATGGGGCATGTGACGGGGATATACCTGGCCACTATACTTTCATTTCCCAGCAAGGCTGTAGTGTAATCGATTATTTCATCATGTCCAGTTCAGTAGCGTTTTTGTGCAAAAAGTTAAATGTAGAAGAAAAGATTGATTCTTGTCATATGCCTGTCACATGCCACATGCAGTGTATTGTTGACACGCCCACTCTCCGGCGTCCTGACCCCGTTTTTGTGCACAAACTGAAATGGTCGGATGACTTGCTCGGCCAATTTCGTGAAGCACTGCACTCTGCAGAAGTAGGTAAACTCATACAGGATGCAGAAACCATGATCACTACAAATATTGATTCTTCTGTTGACATGTTTTATTCAGGTCTTAGCCGTGCTGCTGCCTGTATGCAGAAAAAAATCCGTGTTGACAAGACAGGGCATAGTCGTAACTGGTTTGATAAAGATTGTAAAAACAAACGTGCAGAGGTTAGAAAAAGCTTGAGAGTTTTTAAGCATTTTGGCCTTTCTGCTGACCGAACGGATTTTGTGGAAAAGAGAAGAGATTATAAAAAGCTGTTAAAAAGTAAACAAAAATGTCATAAAATACAGATGAGGAAGGAGTTAGAGAATAACATAACCGATTCGCGTACTTTTTGGGGAACAATTAAGAAATTATCTTCAAACAGGGCTTTTTGCGGAGCAATTTCCGAAGAGCAATGGTTTGTGCACTTCAAGAAAGTTTTTGGTGCTGATCAAATTGACGACTCAAATGGGGATGGTAATTTATCCAGTAGTTCTGACATGTCAACAGATGAAAACTTAGACGCAGATATTTCAGTAGAGGAAGTGAATGAGGCCATTAAGCACCTAAAAAATAATAAAGCTGCTGGTCCTGATGGTCTCATTCCTGAAGTCTTTAAGCATGCCTCTGATGTGATTGTTCCATTTCTTGTGAAGCTGTTTAATCACATTTTCTCCACAGGCCTGTACCCTGAGTCTTGGTCAGAAGCGATTATCCAGCCTATCCATAAAAAGGGCAATATGGATGTACCTGATAATTACCGTGGCATTTCACTACTCGCTGTGTGTAGTAAACTTTATAGTTTCATTTTAAATAAACGTTTGTCCGATTGGTCTGAAAGTCATGATGTGCTAGGAGAAGTGCAGGCTGGGTTCAGAAGAGATCACTCTACTATTGATCACATCTTCACTCTATTTTCTATGATTCAACGATATTTTACCCGCAATAAAAAAATTGTACGTTGCTTTTATAGATTTTCAGAAAGCTTTCGACTATATATCACGTTCTAAATTATGGACAGTTCTTAAGAAAAGGGGCGTTAATGGCAGGATGCTGCAAGCATTTCAATGTATGTACAAAGTGGTCAAAGCTCGCGTAAGGTGCGGCCAAAGTGTGACTAATCTCTTCCTCTGCCCTAGAGGCTTGAAGCAGGGGGAGATAACCTCGCCCGCACTTTTCTCCTTGTTTATTAATGAAATTGCCACTGAAATTATGAATAATGGAAAACATGGTGTTCAGCTTCTTCCAGACTTAGTTGAAGTTTTTATTTTATTGTTTGCAGATGACGTAGTACTTGTGTCAGACACACCACGTGGTCTTCAAAATCAGCTTGATATTTTGATTAAAAATGCTGATGCTATGGACTTGTCTATTAACCTGGCCAAATCAAACATTGTTGTCTTTCGTAAAGGAGGGTACTTAGCACGCAGAGAGAAGTGGTTTATTAAAGGCACACAAGTGTCAGTAGTTAATGCTTATAAATATTTAGGACTGTATTTTTCTACCCGACTATCATTCTCCAGAGCTTTTGGTGATATTTGTACTAGAGCACGGAGGGGCACTATAGAAATATTTAAGATCTTGTGGAAGACTGGGGACTTTTCCCCAACCATATTTTTCAAGCTGTTTGATTGCCAGATTAAGCCCATATTGTTGTACTCTTCAGAGGTATGGGGTCTGTACAGGCACGAAGAGATTGAGAAATTACATCTCTTTGCACTCAAAAAGCTGCTTAATGTAAGTCCACGTACACCAAATGACCTTGTTTATGGCGAAACCGGCCGATATCCACTATACATCTATGCCAGGGTTAGCTGCCTAAGGTATTGGTTTCGTCTGTTACAAATGGCGCCTCACAGACTTCCTTCTAAAGCGTATAAAATGTTGCTAGCTTTACAAAATAGTGGAAAAGACTGTTGGGTCACTCGTGTTCATGATGAACTGTACCGGTATGGTTTTGGTTTTGTATGGGAGAACCAAGGTGTTGGCAATGTTGACAGGTTTTTGCTAGAATACAAACAAAGATTGATTGATTCGTTTGGGCAGGCCTGGCATAGTCACTTGGCAGACAGTCCACGGTTCAATGTTTATAAGCATTTTAAAGCATCTTTATATTTAGAAACCTACTTCTTTGATATTCACAATAAACATTTACGGGACCTTCTTATACGGTTTAGAATTGGGGCTTCAGAAATTAATACGCACAAATTCAGATATACCAACGATACCAATTTCCCCTTTATTTGTCCATTATGCAACTGCCGACTTGAGGACGAAATGCATTTTTTGTTTCATTGCAGATCACTTGAAGACCTTAGACAAAAGTTTATTCCTATTAAATACACCCTTTATGCCAATTATGGGTCCCTTAGTCGTCTGCTTAATGACAGAGAGTCGGTGCAGAATGTTGCCCGATTCATTTATTTCAGTTTAAAACGCCGCCGTGAGGTCCGCTGATATTTGTGTGGCTCACGCGCTTGCCACCACTGCGGCCATATTTTGAAAAACGCAGCTGGTCCATTCTTGGCAAGAATAAACTTACTTCGTTTTTCATGACGCGGCATGAAATACGCATGGAGTGTGTAAATAACTTATTCGCATTTTGTAATTTGTGTTGTTGTTGTTGATGTACGTTTTTCCATAGTTTTCATGTGATGGGCCGATGGCCTTAACAATAAAATGATTGAGTCTTGTTGAGTCTTGAGTCTCTCTCTCTCTCTCTCTCTCTCTCTCTCTCTCTCTCTCTCTCTCTCTCTCTCTCTCTCTCTCTCTCTCTCTCTCTCTCTCTCTCTCCTCCCATCGTTTCTTTCTCGTTGGTTTCGTAGATGTACAACAATAAGGTGTGGAAAAGAATATTAGTACTGAAATTTGTGAGAAAGTAAACACTGAATGCTTGTTCTCTTGTGAAGTACCTTGTGTACACAGTGGGGGCTGTAGTCCTGGGTTCTTACACCCCGAGTCACAGTGTCCCGTCACCTTGTCACACGGAGCACCGTCACGACACTCCCCACACTCCTTGTCACAACCACTGTCCCAGTATCGGGCGCTGCAACCTACATGAGTGTATATAATATCCCGACATGATCGACTGCAGGATTCAAGTCACACCAAATAAGCAGAGAGAGAGAGACAGACAGACAGACAGACAGACAGACAGACAGGCAGACAGAGACAGAGAGAGAGATCATACTCACTCCAAACTTGAAATTCACACAGATTTATTGTAGCATCACCCTTTTCTGTGTCACTCGCTGTGGATATGTTCACATTCTTTTCCAGTCTAACCACACTGCCGGTGACCGTTCCCTGTGTACAGTTGATGTCGATGTTCCGTGACCAGCTGGTTGTGTTGTCAGGAAACTCATAGCACGTTTTGTTGTCCACAGTGATTTTACAACGGGCCATTCGTCCAACAGCTGTACAGTAGAAATTCACAATAGTAGTTTAGACTTCAACGGGAGTGGATCTAAACTGGCCCACATTCATGGTCACACCATCCTAGCTCCGTACGTTACAAACACGGGAAAGATTTGGGACAAGAAAGACCATTAACCTCTCTCCTTCCACTAGTCGGCGCAGAGTGTGATTGTGAAGTCTTTGTTAATTCAACGTCAAGAAGCCTCGGCCGTTCAAGAAACAGAGATACAAAGTATAACCAACCAGAGGCATAAATCTTCATGAGCCCCGCGACTGCAGGGGCTAATGATGGTCTATTCCTCTGCAGTTGGATGTGTTGTCATGTGTCATCAGTGAAAGAGTTAAATTGTCTGCTTGTTCTCTAAGGTGTAGAACGCTGCGGTAAAAAAGATATACGACGAAAGTGACAACGACAGGCAGACCTCATTTATCAGCAGACGAGGTACGGTGGTATTCATGTTTCACGACTTTGTTTGTTGTCCTGGCTACTTGTGTGTGTGTGTGTGTGTGTGTGTGTGTGTGTGTGTGTGTGTGTGTGTGTGTGTGTGTGTGTGTGTGTGTGTGTGTGTGTTTGTTTCATCTTCGATACTTACACCCTTCTCTCGCCCACACAGTGATGTTGTAGACAGGTTCGGGACGACCCAGGTTGACCTGCCACCAAGCATTGTGTGGACCAGTAGTAGTGGGGGCAGCAGTGTGAATGCAGTTGATATAGTTAGAAACGTTTAGGTTTCCGTCAGTATTGTTGTTGACCGCATAGCTTCCATTATTTGGATAAGCGTCGTGGTGCGAGCTGATTTGACAGCTCTTGTTGAACGCTACGTTTTCTGTTGGGAAATGTGTATATATATATATATATATATATATATATATATATATATATATATATATATATATATATATATATATATATATATATATATATATATATATATATATATATATATATATATAATTTTTCATTAAATTCTGAGAATGCTCTTGCTACGCTAATGCCATGGAATTCCAGGCTGGTAAGCTTAATAATAATAATAATAATGTTAATATATAGGCGCTTTTTCTCAATTTTTGGGCGAATCGACTCAACTGCGCCGCGAACTGAAACCCAACACGCACACTCACGTAACAGACACGGATTTACGCCATTTAAGACAAACACAGTACAAGGCAGACGAAGAGCCAGTTCAGCTACTGAAGTTACAGAGATTTTTGATCGCTTGTATTTGAAATTTGTAAAGTGGCCTGAAACCGGTACCAAAGAGTGGGGGGTGGGAGACGGGAGGGTGGGGGGTGGAAGAACCGGAGTACCCGGAGAAAGAACCCCCGACGGTCAGCCCGAATTAACGGTGACACTTACCAGAAGAGAAAAGTCCGGCGCCGGAACCCGGTATCGAACCTCGCACCTTTGGCATTGGTGGCAGGCGCCTTAACTCTTACCAGTTCGCTCCCTTGGCCATCGTATGTATACATACGAAGCCACGCCCATGGAAAATTCCATCGTGTTTACTGAATTAAAACCAATTAATTTTTACTCTCAGTATTATTGTCATAACTTATTGACATTAGAAAGTCACTTTCATATGATAGAATGAAAAAAATATTAATTTTGAGTTTGTTCGTGACCTTTGTTATCGATTGAGTCACTACGTCCGCCATCTTGCTTTCCCTACTGCGTTATTTTCACTGCTTGCGATTTCTCTCTGTGAATATTCGTCAAAATGAGTTCATCTGAGTCCGAAAGTGAAGAGTATCTCACTGAAGGGGAATCTTCCAGCAATAAGGCCACTGAAAATGATTCTAGCACCAGCGATGTGGAAAAAAAGAAAGAAAACCATCGCAGGTCATTGTGACACTTTCTATTTTGGTTTGACCATGTGCTATCCATGTGAGTCTTTGTTTACCTATTGTCTGGTTCAGAATTGTGAAACTTTATGAAGTACATAAACAAGTTTTATTACTTGCTGTGTATCGCCTCAGTGATATTTTCAGCAAGTCAGAGATTTTCAGAGAAGCACATGTTTGTTGTCTCAGTCATGCCAGGTGTTGACACGCCCACTTTTTCCTGCCCCTGACCGGTGTAGATTATGTAGTGTAACTCTTAGAAATTCAAACACATTTTCTTGAAACTTCACAAAAATGTGTAGAAATGATTTGTCCACACACTGGATTCACATTTTAAATAAAGGGGCAAGAAACAAAAAAAATTTCTTTTTAGTGACTTTCGTGAAAACTGTTTTTGGAAACCGGACACCATTTTTTCTTCGTCGCTAAATAAACAACAACTTCTAAACTACGTTAAGTACAGACTTTTTACTTATCCTGACTGAAAGATGACTCAATGCACTTTAATATGATGTATAATAAGCCAACTTTTGACCACTAGAAGAGCTTTCAGCACCATTTTTTCTTGGTCATGTGTGAGGGTAAAAGTCATTTTGTTCACTGGCCTCAAATAGAGCGAACTGGTAAGAGTTAACCACTGCGCCACGGACCGACCGCTTGCATTGTGTCATCAGGACATCAGCTGCCCTTTTTATGACTGCACCGCCTACTAGTTCTAGAAAGGAGAGGGTTAGTGGGAGAGAAGGAATGACAGACCTATCATTTTAAGCCTTCCACTGAACACCTACTACATAAAGTAATAGGGACTACCCCCAGGCGCCCCACAATCCGCTGGAGAATATCCAGTCCTCCCCCCGAGAGGGGAGGCTAGTGTATGAATATTCCCAAACAGATCTTGGACCTGCTGGATATAGATAGATAGAAAGATAGATAGATAGATAGACAGACAGACAGACAGACAGACAGATAGACAGATAGATAGATAGATAGATAGATAGATAGATAGATAGATAGATAGATAGATAGATAGATAGATAGATAGATAGATAGATAGATAGATAGATAGATAGATAGATAGATAGATAGATAGATAGATAGATAGATAGATAGATAGATAGATAGATAGATAGATAGAAAAATAGATAGATAAATAGTGTGGCCGAGTCGGTGGGTGGGTTTGGTGATGTGTTGTGTACGATTGTGGTTTGAAAGTGATGTGCAAAGGCGTTTTGTGTCAGGGTGGTCGGGTTTGTCGAAGTGGAAGTTAAAGTCGCCAAGAAGGATGTGTTTTCCGGGTCGTGTGCTGTAGTGGTCGAGGAGGAGGTCAAACTCGGTGAGGAACATGGAGTTTGTGAGTTTGTTTTGAGAGCTTGGAGGTGGGCGGTAGATACATGAGAAGATGAGGGACTGGTCAGGGAGTGTTGCTACGGCCTTGACAGATTCAAAGGAGGGATGAGCAAAAGGGAGAGACTGAGAGAACGAGAGGTGAGCGGAAAGACAGTCCCCGTAGATGATGGCAATGCCACCCCCTCTGGAGGCACGCGGGAAGGAGGCCAGGCGGTAGCCACTCGGAGTGACGCTGGCGATGATGATTTTATTACACTCACCCAAGTGTACCTGACAAGAGACGTGACCAACAGTCAGACAGAACCACAGAGTCCACACCAGAGCTGACCACGTGACCATCGTGCCGATGCGGGAACGCTGGCCTACAGAACAAACTGTCCGCGATCGTAGTCTGTGTAACGTCATTGCCTGTGGGATGGACTGTGCACGCTAACACAAATGTCTTCAAACAGCACATGTAAACACCCAACTCGTCAACGAACTATTCATTAGTGTCTGCTCTGGACTTGAAATTCAACTTGCTATGTAGCTCGCGTGTTCGCTGCAGTGTAAGCCAACAAGGAAGTGTGTTAAGGCGTACTATTTATACTACACTAAGCCGGTTTAAACCCCTTCAGTGCCCAACTGCAGGAAGTACAGATTCTCATGAGCCCCCGCAGTTGCAGGGGCTCATGAGGATCTATGCCCCTTGCGGACACAACTTTGAATCCATGTTCCTGGGACAGCTAAATTTCTTTCGCCTTGAATTAACGAATTTGCAGAAACACAACCCGTTCAGTGCCAGCTGACACAGGCTAACTCATTCTACCCCAGACACACCACAGCAAGATAAAGATCGACCATGATAGTTCAAGGGTGATGCCAGAATAGCTTGGCACCTATGGGCGCCAAGCTATTCTGGCATTACCCTTGAACTATCATGGTCGATTTGTGTCCTGCACTGCAACGCGGTCTTGAGAGGACGACTTCAAAATTTGGGGATTTCGGTCTTGGGGTAGAATGAGTTAAGTATGTGATTGCGAGCCATGTATGCTGGTCAGGAAAACGTTTCTGGCTGACGTGGTTTGCCACCACTAGGCTGACTTCAAAGACCAAAGAGAGTCTGAACAAATTTTCTACCCAACTCGGGTTCGAACTGGCAACCTTTCGGAACTCGGGTTTAAACTAGCAACTCTTCGGAATAGAGTCCGGCGCTGTACAGCCTCAACTGCCCAGGTTCTCAAACAGCACAGAATGCGTACAGTTTAACCCTATTACTTCCAGCGGACGCACGTTGTGTTTGTGAAATCATTGTTAATGCAACGTCACAGATCCCAGCAGTCCAGGGAACACGGATACATCATAAGTTATTAGTAGCAGGGGGTTGCTACACGGATCCTTGTAGGCCTGAGGGGGGTCAAAGGAACGTATTGTACCCCTCAGGCCTTCGGGGTACAATGGTCACTGTGACCTTAATAAGGGATACAATACAATACAATGCAATACAATACAATACAATAATACTTTATTAATCCCTCATGGGGAAATTCACATTTTTTGCCACCACAGGTGCTGCTTACATTCATTCACTCACTCGCTCATTCCACAAATTACAATAACAGAGCTACAAAATGGACAATGACTCGGAACGGGTGTAGCCCGTCGCCAAGGCATCTAATGGCCAGCGCTAGTGGCCTCATCCCGACCCGAACCTCCCTGACAAAAACAGAAAACTAAGACAGCCCTATGTCCCCTGAACACACTATTATAATGTTCTTTATTAAGTTCCTACTTGGCTAAAACTAGTACATAGAACAAGTTAACAACAGAAACAAAATACCCGCGTCGATACGGAGATGATCTCCGATCTAGGCAACATAAAAACTGAACAACGGCCAAACAGCACCTGGGGGCCCGTCGCCGCCATAGTACAGCGCCGGTGTTTAGACAATCGCTCCGGCATAAACAGTCACCACCTTAATTATACTGAACTTAACTAGTATATAACTTCATAGTTATTTTAAAAAACAAAACAAGGGTCCGTGCAGGAAATCTCTGCTACCAATAACGTATTTGTTCCTTCCTTCTCTAATTTCGTCAAAAATGGACAAGTTGTTCAAAATTCGAACGTCTGTGGCATCTCCTATAGTTGACCTAAATACAAGTTCTGAGCGAGCCCCTGCAGTTGCAAAGGGTCACGATCATGCGCAAACACCGCTCTTGCTGGCAGCTTCTCTATTCTAATTTGACTTTTGGAAAGCGCTTTTTCAGTCGCACTGACTACATATTGTCAGAGAAATGCGATTTTACAGTGAGTACGTATTTTTCCAATTGTCGTTCACTAAAATAATAGTTCAGAATCTAATATTCGGCATCGAAGCGACGATCTGTGACGGCGACCATTGTGCGCCATTTTCGATCCCGGGGAGGCCTGCCCTATTTTTAGTCTCTCGCGTTTCAACGGAAAATAGTGTTCAAAACTGGATGCTGTCGCCTTTAAAACAACTCTAGAGATATATGTTTGTGCGTACTGTTTCGAACCATGCGAAGAAGCATCCTCGTTTGCTGTGTGTTTTTTCTCTTTTAGTCGAACAAAGTTGGTACTCGAGAGTCGAAAACGCAGTCATAACGCGGCGTACAGCGGGATACAAAAAGTCCGCCATTAGTCGCTACAACTGAAGGTTTTGTTTGTAGCGAGGTCACGTGATACGGTTTGCGCTAAGCGGATTGGTCGTGTGACGTAGGGATGAAAACAAACTAGTTTCAGCAAGAGGCATAGATCCGCAGCGGCCCAGCAATTGCGGGAGCTCATGAGGATCTACGCCTGTTGCAGTCGGGCGGTGTCAGTTCTCTTTCAGTTCATTAGTGATGATATAATAACTTTAGAGGTGCAATATTTTATTTTAATCTGCCTAAGTATATGTGCTGGTCTGTGATTTTTGCAATTACGGCTCCATGCTGTAAGGTCCCAAATCACAGACCGGCACCGATCTCCGTAGCGCAGTGGTTAGCTCGTCGGACTGGCGGCCGTGAGATGCGGGTTCGAATCCTGGTCGAGTCAAGCGGGATTTTTCCTACCTGGGCCGGCTCCTACCTAGAGAGAGTGTGCCATGGACCCAGTGTGAAGGCTGATGCCGCGCAGTCGAAACTCACCCACTTCACGGGTGCGACTTTGGGGGAGCTACCCGGGTTATAACGCATCGCACGGTGTGAATGATTACACGGCTGGCACCGCAGGTGTCCGCAAGTTCCGGACCTGGTTATCACCAGGATATTTTGACAGGAAGCGTGGAATGCGGCGTTGTCACGCAGTTCCCAACCACATGGACCTCCGTGGCATCATCATATCATCATCCTCATCATCTTGTATAACGGAAAATGCTGTTCCAGGTTTCTGATCCCTCACTCGACTCCGCGACTAGCAAACAATGTCGAAAGTAGGGGAAATAGTAGGTGTGGTCACCTGAAGGTCACACTGAACTCCACCGAAGTGACTCGGCAGCAGTGCGGCGTTTCCTCTGGTGGGAGTCCTCTACTACCTAACATATAGCAGCAGGGCTGGGAGTCTGGCTGGAACAACTGGCGGGCTTGGGTGAGCACACTGGGGTTGATGGGGATGAGCGGCGTGAGAGGAAGACCTCTGAGATCGACAAAGTGTTAAGTGGTAGTCGTAGTCGTAGTATGATACAATCACACCAGACACACTCGCGTAGGGTTCTTCTAAAGAAACCTCACTCAGCTGCAACTCGTCACACCTGGCACAAGGTTGTAGACCACACTGGAGTAACAGTTCCAACAATACTTTATTCTAGCGATGCAATCTCAGCACAATGCATCCACAACTGCATGCACACTTTGATACACTGTTCCTCTTCAATGCATCCAGAATTCTGATAAACTGCGTCTCCCACTCAATGTACACACATTATTCGCTAACACCCTTTTTTATGCTATTACAGATTTCCAGAACAATCCCGCAAACTACACAACTCAAACAATCAGAAAAGAAAACGTAACCAAAACTCATTAATATTCATGAAAAAGAACACTCCAGATCTGTCTATAACCTTTAACTAACATCTAGTGGTCTAGGGGTCTCTGCCTGACTCAAAGGGTGGGGGCCCCAGGGGACGAGTTGCGTTGGTGGTGCGGGTAGTGGGGAACTCTTACAGCGCCTCCCCCAGGATCACACTAGTCTAGGGCCGCTTGGCCTTCGTGAGGCACCCTCGTGTGTAATCCCTCTGAACTAGCATAGCATCCCTCTATCCCAAGACCGCCCGTGCGTGGTCCCTGGCCACATCCTCTCCGAGGTGACCCCAAAAACTGGGCAGCACGAGCCCCCAGGCTAAACACGGCGGATCTAGAGGAGAGAACCTTGAAAATTAATCAACATTGTCCTGCTGCCTTGCAGGCCTGGCCGCTTGGCTGCGGGAAGGCTAAGGGAGGAAAACCCTGACTTCAAAGCCCCCGTGTCTCCGGGGAAGGTTTTTGAGCCAGAGACTATGACAGTCTGATATAAAACCTACGACCCGAGGACCTCGATACCATCGTCCCAGCTTGCTAGGCCATGGCAGACGAACCAAGGGTTTAAAGGGTGGGGCCAGTACTGCGCACACTGCACTCCACCAAAAAGCTCCACCGCGCAGGCTTTAGGAAACGCCCACGGACCATGACACAGACCATTCCAAGTCCTGTAGCGACGGGCGAGGGGCGAAAAGGCAGGTGAAAGATGTCACTGGAAGCCACAGTCTCAAACCTGCATGCAGGTGGTTCAGGATATTGGTCGCCTGATGTTGACCTGGGGATGACAACGTCACTCGGCACACCCTAAACGACCAAGCAGCCTTCTCTAGGGACAGCACTGCTTGCTCCACACGGAGAGGGGCCTAGAAAAGGTGGCCTAACCAAAGCTCATCCCCTCGTAACCCAGTTGGCTAGCCGCGGTCAACGGGCATCTTCTCCTGCGGTCAGAAAACAAGTAAAAACAACGGATCGACTCTCATGACGACCACGACCGGACTCAACATAGCATGCTGGAACATCCGAACCATGCTCCAGCTCGACACAGCAGACAGCGGACGTCCTGAACGTCGCTCCACCCTCATTGCCCATGAATTGCGGAGGTTAAACATCGACATCGTCGCGCTCAGCGAAGTACGCCTCCGGACGAAGGCAGTCTCCAAGAACTTGGCGCTGGCTACACCCTCTACTGGTCAGGCAGGTCTGCATCAGAAAGACGGCTCTCAGGCGTGGGCTTCATGGTCAGGACCTCCATTGCGACTAAGCTGGAAAACCTACCAACCGGTCACTCAGACCGCATCCATGCGCCTCCCACTGAGATACCAGCAACATGTCACCCTTCTCAGTGTGTACTCCCCAACCCTCCTGGCAGAGCCTGCAGAAAAGGACAAGGTCTACACTGACCTGCGCAGCCTCCTACAGAGCACCCCTGCAGACGACAAAATCATCATCCTTGGCGACTTCAACGCCAGAGTGGGCCAGGACTCTGAAGCCTGGAAAGGAGTCCTCAGTAAGCATGGCGTCGGGAACTGCAATGACAATGGCCGCCTACTGTTGGAGTTCTGTGCAGAGCAGCAGCTTGTCATCACCAACGCTACTTTCCAGCAAAAGAACAGTCGAAAGACCACCTGGATGCATCCTTGCTCCAAACACTGGCACCCTATCGACTATGTCCTAGTGCGTCAGAGGGACCGCAGTGACGTCCTCCTCACCAGAGTGATGCCCAGTGCAGAGTGCCACACTGACCACCGCCTTGTCCGCTGCAAACTCAGGCTCCACTACAAGCCAAAACCCAAGAAAGGGGGGCCCCCAAGAAAAAGCTTGATGTTGCCAGCCTTCAGCGTGATGACGTAAAAGCTGCCTTTCAGACAGACTTACAGCGCAGGCTCACAGACACAGCTGACCCAGCAGACTCCTCCCCTGAAACACTCTGGGAACAACTGAAAACTGCTATTGCAATATCCTCTGCAGAAGTCTTGGGTTTCGCTAGAAAGAGGAACAAAGACTGGTTTGACGAAAACGACGTAGAGATCCAGGAACTCCTAGCAAAAAGAAAGAGCCGCCCATCAGGCCCACCTAGCCCAGGCTTCCTGCCCGGTGAAGAAGTCTGCCTTCCACCTCATCTGCAGCAGTCTCCAGCGCAGGCTCAGAGATCTCCAGAACGAGTGGTGGACCAGACGCACAGAGGACCCAGCTTTGCGCTGACAACGGTGACTACAGGGGCTTCTACGAAGCACTGAAAGCAGTGTATGGCCCCAGGCACCTGATACAAAGTCCCCTGCGAAGCGCTGATGGACAGGCACTCCTCACAGATAATAACTCCATCTTGAACCGCTGGTCAGAATACTTTCAGGACCTCTTCAGCGCTGAGCGCACTGTTCAAGAAGCAGTCATCCTCCAAATCCCACACCTCCCAGTAAAGGCTAAATTGGACGAACCGCCCACTGCCAAAGAGACCCTCAAGAGTGGCAAAGCAGCAGGCATTGACGGAATTCCACCAGAGATCTGGAAACATGGGGGCCCTGCACTGCACAACAAGATCCACGACCTCTTTCTCTGCTCCTGGGAGGAAGGAACACTACCAAAGGATCTCCGCGATGCAGTCGTCATCACCCTGTACAAGAATACAGGAGAGAAATCTGCCTGCTCCAACTACCGTGGAATTACACTGCTGTCCATTGCCGGGAAAATTCTCGCAAGGCTGCTCCTGAATCGGCTGGTACCTGCCATCGCTGAAGACCACCTCCCAGAGGTGCTTCAGAGCCAACAGAAGCACCACCGACATGGTCTTTGTGCTGAGACAGCTTCAGGAGAAGTGCCGCGAGCAGAACAAAGGGCTGTACGTAACGTTTGTCGACCTAACAAAAGCGTTCGACACTGTGAGCGGGCAATGCATGTGGCAGATCCTGGAGCGACTTGGCTGTCCCCCAAAATTCCTCAGCATGATCGTCCAGCTACACGAGGACCAGCAAGGCCAGGTCAGACTCAACAGTGACCTCTCAGAACCATTCCCCATTTTCAGCGGTGTGAAGCAGGGCTGTGTGCTGGCACCGACCCTCTTCACCATCTTTTTTAGCATGATGTTGAAGCAGGCCACAGTGGACCTCGACGATGATGACGCAGTGTACATCAGGTATCGTCTCGATGGCAACCTGTTCAACCTCAGACGACTGCAGGCCCACACCAAAACCCTAGACCAACTGATTCGTGAGCTGCTCTTTGCTGACGACGTTGCACACACAGAGACAGCCCTGCAGCGCATCACGTCCTGCTTCGCAGACGCTGCCCAGCTCTTTGGACTTGAGGTCAGTCTGAAAAAGACAGAGGTCCTCCATCAGCCGGCACCCAAGGTAGAGCATCGCCCTCCCCACATCACCATCGGCGAGTCTGAGCTGAAGTCAGTTTACCTACCTGGGCTGCATCATGACGTCAGGCGCCAAGCTGGACAAGGAGAGCTGGACAGCAGGCTGGCAAAAGCGAACAGCGCTTTCGGGCGTCTATACAAGCGGGTGTGGCACAATCAACAGCTGAAAACAGGCACCAAGATCAGCGTGTACAGAGCTGTCGTCCTCACCACCCTGCTGTATGGTTCCGAGTCCTGGGCTCTCTACCGCAGCCAACTACGACACCTCGAATGCTTCCACCAGCGCTGCCTGCGTACCATCCTCGGCATTCACTGGAGTGACTATGTCACAAACTTTGAGGTCCTTGAACAGGCAAAATCTGTGAGCATCGAGGCTTTGCTGCTGCGGACACAGCTCCGCTGGGCGGGGCACGTCTCCAGGATGGAGGATCATCGCCTACCCAAGATCACCCTGTTCGGTGAGCTCGCCACTGGACACAGAGACAGAGGGGCACCAAAGAAGAGATACAAAGACTGTCTCAAGAAGTCACTTAGTGCCTGCCAAATCGACCACCGCCAGTGGTCTTTACTTGCTGCGGACCGTGACACCTGGCGCTCCACCATTTACAAGGCAGCCGTCTCCTTTGAGGACTCTCGCAGAGCTAGCCTTAAGGACAAGCGGCTCAGGAGATGCCGCAACTCAGAACCCTGGCCAGACCTCCCTCTGCAGCCACTGCGGTCGAACCTGCCTGTCCCGGATTGGCCTCCGCAGTCACGAGCATGCCTGCAAACGTCGTGGGCAACCCCTATAAAATCTTCGTTCGCGAAGTCAAGCCAAGAGAGGTGCATTCCGTAAACTATGTGCATTCCGTAAATGCTGCGAAAAGTAGCCAACATGTGTATTACAAAACTTTGACGTCATTTTGTAGGTCACTAGAACGGTCGTGACACTGACCGAACCGTCCAGTCTAAAGTATGTCAAACGTTGCAACATTGTAGCGAAAGTATGTTTCATTCTAGCTACACAACAAAAATCGATCGCAATTCTCCGTGCAAAAACAAACAAATCATACTAAAAAGGTACGTAATTCACATCCGAAATAACTGAACACGAAATCTTTCCTATGATTAACTCACACATGCCTTAAAAAGAATAACACAACCACAAACGTAACACAAAGGAAACTAAGCGCAGAAAACAAAATCATAGACCGGCACACATGTGGTCAGATCGCGCGTTTGCCAGCTAGAAACACTATTTTAATCATTTTCTCTGTTCAGATTCACTGTTGTAGGCAAGCACAGTATTGCAACACTTATGTAGCGCATACATGACGATGGGGGAAAAGCAGTTCTGTTTTCCAGCATCAAAGAGGTTAAACTGCTTAGTCCCACTTCGGCCTATCTCCACCCTGCCCTTTGTTTCTAAAATCCTCGAGAAGATTGTTTTATCTCAGATGTTGAAGTACCTCCAAGAGAATTATATCCTACATCCCTTCCAGTCCGCATACTTACCTGGCCGCTCCACTAAAACTGCCCTGATTAGAATCTTAAATGTTCTCCTTTGCGCTGCTGATAATAATGAGCTGTCTGTCCTGACTCTCCTCGATCTATCTGCAGCTTTTGATACTATCGATCATTCAAATTTTTGTCTCGTCTTCACTTTGACTATGGCTTCTCTGACCGTGCTTTACTTTGGAAGGAGTTATATCTCACAAACCGGCGTCTAGTTGTCTCTGTCAACGTCTGCCTCTCTCTCCTGCACGAGTGCGAGTAAGTCGCACAGTTACATCGCTCCGTCTCCAGTGACAATTGTGTTGGCAGTGTTTGGTTGTGATGTGTAATTTTTAGCCTCAGTGACTTGGGATAGTGACTTCTATTGGAATGTGATTTTTCCATTTGTGTAACATTCATTTTTCCAGAGTTATGAACGTTTCTTTTTCTTCATCACTGTTCTGTTGAATACTTCGAGCGGTGGAACATGGACTCTTCCGTTTCTGGGTCGCTTGGCGCCAGCCCGGCGTGCCTAGTACAGTCGTATTAAGCAATCCCGAGTCTGCCATGAACCTAGACCGGATTCTTATGGTTCCCGCAGATGCGAAAGCTCATGAGAATCCTGGCTGCGCGAGTAGATGCAGTAACTGTTTCCATCGGGTACTGATTAGACGTGTTGACAGCAGGTATACCGCTCTGCTAATGCGAGCTCACATTTCAGCGTATCATTCCAGATGTGTGGTAAAGTAAACCGACGCTAGCCGGGCCCCAGTGCTTGACAGTCGCTGCCGCCGTCACTCTTGAGCGCAGCAGTGAGCTATCATGGCAATCGGCATGACCGCGAGGCTGGCATCAGCTATGTAATCCGCCAACCACACCCACCCTCCTCCATGGGCCCCTCCACCTGCGCCAAATAATTGACTATCCTACCATCCTCCCCCCACCACCACACCCTCCCCTCAGTCCACCTTCCTTTTACCATGGGCTGCTAGCTGTATGCTGACACTTCATGTGTAGCATACCACCACCCCTTCCGTCTACCACCACACCCTCCCCTCAGTCCACCTTCCCTTCACCATGGACTGCTAGCTCTATGCTGGCACTTCATGTGTAGCATACCACCACCCCTTCCCTCCACCACCACTGCCCCCCTCCACCACCACCATGGGCCCTATCACCCGATCTGCCGCAAATGCCAAGCACGCCATGGACACTTCCATTGAGAAAATTCGCCATACAATGGATCCTATTCAAAAGACTTTCACTAGCGATAAACTCCCGCTATGGAGATGCATACTCCACACACGGTACGTCGCAGGGTGTCCAGCCGCCATTACCGCCGACTGGTTCGACTACGAGCAAACCAGCAATCAGCCCAGCATCATCACCCTCCCCACTCCACTGTGCAACCCTTCCCCTCCTAATCTCTACAAGACATTTCTCCAACTCTACCTCGAATCGAGCAAGCTCATCACTATCACCCTCTACCATACTGTGCTTGTGCAGGGGACCGCATGCCGACAGTGGGTGGATGAGGAGTTTGACAAGATGAAAACAATAGTGAGCACAATGTCTGACGAGACAACTACGCCTGCCATTGAACCCCCGATATCTAATTCCTCATCCGAACACCCACTGAGTACCCCGTCAATACCTGCCATTGAACCCCCCTCATCTGACTCCTCAATTTCACCCTCCCAGTCTCCACTCGCATCTCAGCCCGGCCATCCAATCTTAAACGCTGTAATCGCCACTAGCACTCCCCCCTTCTTCACCCCTCCCCTTTCTGCTGATTCTTCTGGTCCCCGGCACATATCGAAATCGGAACCCCTCATTGACACGATGACGTCATGTGTCAATCGTCATTTCTTGGCCATCAAGTCAACAGATGAGAGTGGCGTGACGATGTGCAGTGAAGCACACCCCAGCCCCCCGGGCATTGCTACCTCCTGTGCCCCGCGCTGCAACCACACCACAGCTGCCTTTGGGCCTAATCCCCCAACGCCCTACCCTTCGTCTCAAACACCCGTGCCTGTGACTAACATATCTGCAACTATAATAGCATCGAACCAGCCAACCATGAAGGCGTCAGCGCCCTGATTTCTCTCCCCTGCCAAGCTAGCGAACTCGCCCAGGGTGTGCCCTCAGCTGAGGTTAACACAGTTGTAATGGACACACCCAACACACAGAATACTACTTCACCGTCATCAACCTCACTCCTTCCTGTATCTGACAGCACGGCCATGAGACTGATCATCGCTCTGCAGCACCAACTAGCTGAGTCTTCAGCCACCATCACCACTCTCCACTCAGAGCTTCGCCAGTGCCGTGCTGAGCTGCAGGGAGTCAAGAATGAGTTTGCTGACCTCAAACAGGGTTACGACACCTTGACCTCACTTGTCCTGGACAGCGAGGTGAAGGCCAAGAATGAGATCAAGGCTGTTGAAACGAGTGTGAAGGAAAACATCGATAAAACTGCAGAGGCGCTGAGAAAGAGTCAAACAACGCTCAGTGAGAAAATCAGCAAACTTGTTTCCTCTAGAGACTCTCACACTGGGAAATTAGAGGAAATCTGCAAGCGACTAGATACGTGGACCCCATCACAAAAAAAGAGTGTGAGAGTCAGTACGACAGAACATCCACCCACCAATCTTTCTTCGCAAAATAAATCCCCTTCTCCGCCAGCATCCGGTACTACGCCTCAACCACATGGGTTCCACTCTAACAATAGCAGCGTAGGGCCAACTATTCCTGTTACTAACAGGTACCAAGCGTTAAACCCGGAGCAAGAACTTGACTCTCCTGGTTGTTCACCCATCCCCAAGAACAATGACGGAAGACCTGCCAGTCAACGCGACAATGAAAACCTAACACCGCTGGAGAGACTCCGCGCCATGAAAATTCGCCCTGAGGTCAACACTCTTCTCATCGGGGACTCAGTCACTAAATACATCGATGAGAAGAGAATGTCTACTCATGAGTCAATCATGCAAAACTTGTCGGTGTCTGATCTCAGGGTGGATCATCTGACGCAGTGGCTGAACACACAGCCCCACAACCCCAACATCCGTACCGTCACCGTTCACATCGGCATCAACAGCTGCTGGCATGGGCCTATTAGCCAGCAGACCTGGTTGAAGCTGTGCCGCATGCTAGTAGTGTGTTTCCCCAAAGCCAGACTGCAGATGTCCACCCTCCTCCCAACTCGCGGCCGCTACCACCCTCTCCACAAACCTGCCTACGAGTCAAATAAAGCCCTGCAGGCAGTCTGCAAACAGGAAAAGATCACGCTCATCGACCACACGTCATCTTTCCTGTCCACTAGAGGCGCTCCAAAGCAGGCTATGTACTTTGACAAACTGCACCCTAGCGAGCATGGCGTGCATGCGCTGGAGTGCAATATGAACCGTTTCGTCAGATCGCACTTGTCCTCAGGTGAGGAATCTCAGGATACGAGGCGTTACGATCACCGGGCCGTAAATCGTCGTCGTCGCTCCGAGTCACCGTCAGCAGGAGGAGGCGAAGAGAATCACCCTCGCCACTCAGCCGCGCGCGGTCACGCCATCAGGCCACCACCTAACACCCGTAACGACTCGCAATTTCCTCCACTGCAGCCGATCAGCTCTCCGACCATGTTGGCACCAAGAAACAGAGGGTGGGAGAAAAGCGGCTTAGCCGCCCCGGCCTCTCCTTTCGACAACATTCAAGCTCTGAGTGTCAGCATTGCACAAGCGATTGCACAATTTTACTGTTAACAGTAACCGGTTTTGTCGAGCTCACAAAGGAGAAGTAGCCTCCGTCAGCCAGCCTGTTCAGTTAGCAGGAGGAATACATTATCATGAGTCCCTGCGGATGAAGGAGCTCGTGACAATGTATGTCTCTTGTTGGAAATGGATTATGGGACATAATTAGTTCACTGACCGTCTTCAATCATTTCAACTTTTGTCACCGTCACTCGTCATTATGTGACCCTTTATCGCATTTTCGTCCAGCTTTATTTTACCTATTTTGGACGGACCCATTGACTCCTGATAGTGCGAGGGCGGCGCCCAATAGCGTGGTGCCTAAAGTGCTAGGCTATTCTTAAGCTGTCACGGTTTATGTTTCCTTTAATGTGATATGGTCCGTAGATCATAACTACTGTTCTTGGGTATTTTAGCAATGAGTCAATCAACGTGGTGAAATACTATTCCTGATTTTGTGGTGAGATAATATTTTTGATGTGGTAGTTGCTACACATGTAGCCAGTTTAAGCTTGTGCATTACGTTATTTTGTTTGCAGACAACGGACTGTACTCTTCCTTATTATGAAGTTTGTGTCTTATTATTATAGTTTTGTGGATTTCTGCATCATCTCAGTGACAATCCAACGCCGGATAACTGCCTGAGTGTGTTGCGCAATGTTTTCTCTGACCAGCACTTTAGTGAAACCTGGACAGTTGTACTTTCACATTGATGCGTCATAATTAAGCCGCACGCTGTGTGGACCGCGATCGTGTGGACTGTGGGAGGGACTTGTACTAAGCTATAAAAGTACTATACGGACAGCCTCAGCAACCACACGCAATATTCTCTTTCTGCGCATAAAAGGTGTTTACTCTCATTTTGAAAACGTTTTCGCCGACTGAATACTGGTTCTACTTCTTCTGCTACTGCAGCATCATAATTTTTGTTCTTCTTAAAATTATAGTTCTTCTTCAGTACTTCTAAGCCTAATCCTTGTTTGCTTTGATTCAATATTATTGTCGCTTTCATTGTTTGGTTTTATTATTATTTGTGTTTGTGTACTGATTACTATATTATCAATAGCTGTATTACGTTAAGTGTACTTATTGTTACTCTCAACCGATGACATCCTCGATCTCTGTGATGAGAGGAGAGCCTGGAAGAAAAAGAGAGGCCAAGACCTCACATCAGCAAACAAGTACAGACTTGTCAACAAGAAGATCAGGAAGAGGATGAAAGAAGCCAAAGAAGATTGGATTGAAGACCAGTGTTGTAGCGTGGAAGAGGGCATGGCAAACGGCAACAGCAAGAAGGCTTATGAAACGCTAAGGACCCTCACCAAGACTCAACAGCGAACAGCCACAGTCATCGAAGACAGCAGCGGCCAACTCCTTACGGAAAACACTGCTGTACTAAACAGATGGACTGAGTACTGCCGAGACTTGTATAACTACAAGGCTGAGCCAGACACCAGCATCCTCCAAAACAACCAGGCTGGGGCCAGGAAGGCTGAAGACCTGCCAGTGTTAGCTGAAGAGGTGGAAGCAGCCGTACGCGGCCTGAAGGGAGGAAAGTCTCCAGGTGTAGACAACGTACCTGCTGAACTGTTGAAACATGGAGGAGAAGTAACAACGAAGGTCCTCACTACACTCTGTCAAAAGATCTGGGAGCAAAAGAAATGGCCAGTAGAATGGACACAGTCTCTAGTGATCCCGCTCCCCAAGAAAGGAAACCTGAAACAGTGCCAGAACTACAGAACTATCAGTCTGATAAGTCACCCTAGCAAAGTAATGCTTAGAATCATTCTCAACCGCCTCAAAACTTTCGCCGAGGAACTGCTGGCAGAAGAACAGGCTGGCTTCAGAGTTGGAAGAAGCACTGTAGAGCAGATTTTCAACTGCCGCGTCCTGATCGAGAAACATCTGCATCATCAGCGCGAACTCTACCACAACTTCATTGATTTCAGGAAAGCATTTGATCGCGTCTGGCACGACGGACTCTGGCAAGTCATGAGATCGTTCAACATAGAGGAGGATCCAAATGATAGAAGCGCTTTACAAGAACGCCTGCAGCGCGGTTCTACTTAACAATCAGTCAGGCGAGTTCTTCAGGACGACGATCGGTGTCCGTCAAGGATGCCTGCTCTCTCCTGTCCTTTTCAACATATTCCTGGAGAAGATCATGCAGGAAACCCTCCACGACCACCATACTTCAATCTCTATTGGTGGCAGATCCCTGTGCAATCTTCGATTCGCAGACGACATTGACCTCATGGCAGGCAGCAATAGTGAGCTCCAAAACCTGACAGACAAACTTTCAACTAGCGCAGGGTCTTATGGCATGGAGATCAGTACGGATAAAAGCAAAGTGATGATCAACACCACAAGCGACAGCAGCAGCAACATTCACATGAACGGCCAGAAGCTAGAAGAGGTCAATAGCTTCAAGTACTTGGGAGCCACCCTGTCCAAAGACGGTAGTTGCATAGCAGAGATCCGTATCAGGATAGGTACAGCAACATCCGCAATGGCCAGGCTGGACAGGATATGGCGAAGTAACTCCATCAGCTTCACCATCAAGTACAGGCTTTACAAGTCCCTCGTAGTGTCTATTCTACTCTACGGCTGTGAGACTTGGACACTGCTTGCAGACTCAGAAAAGAAAATCCAGGCCTTTGAGAACAAGTGCCTGAGGAAGTTGCTCCGCATCTCGTACCGCGAGCACAAGACCAACGAATATGTACGGAGCATCGTCACTTCCCTGGTGGGCCCACATGAACCCCTTCTGGCAACCGTGAAACGGCGCAAGCTTGCTTGGTTTGGCCACGTGACCCGACACAACACCTTGTCCAAGACTATCCTCCAAGGCACTCTCGAAGGAAGTCGTCGGCGAGGTCGTCAGAGAAAGAGTTGAGTCGCAAACATAAAAGAATGGACCGAACTCGAGATGCCAGACTTGCTTGCCACCGCCCAAAATAGAACTCAGTGGAGAGCACTGTCTGTTGCTGCTGCCTTTCAGTCCCCCCAACGCCCAGTTCGGGCAAGGGACTGATGATGATGATGATGATTGTTACTCTCATTTTCGCCACCTTCGTTTCTTTCTCATCTGTCACGATGAATCAAGCAGACGTGAAAGTAAAAGATATCCGCATTGGGCATTTAAATGTATACCATCTATATGCCAAACTTGCTGATATTTCCGTTTACCTGAATGACTCAAACCCATTTCATATTTTTGGATTTTCTGAGACACGTCTTGGTTCTAATGTATCTGATGAATCAATTCAGGTTCCTGGCTTTTCTGTCCTGAGACGTGATCCAACGGCCCATGGACAAACAGGATTAGCTGCTTATATTCACACGTCTGTTCAAGCTCTTACACGTAGACGACATGACTTAGAAACTGAGCAAGTTGAGTGTATGTGGCTTGAGCTGAAGGCCCCCCAATCACCATCATTTCTTATCGGTTTTCTGTACCGCAACCCTGCTGCAAACTTTGAGTGGTACGATAATTTTCTTAGTATGTTTGATAAAGCCTGTAAACCTAATTCTAATGTCATACTTATGGGAGATTTTAATATAGACATGTTAAGTTCTCATCATGCATGGGACTCTACGATGACCGTTGCTGGGTCTTAAACAGTTAGTCACTTCGCCGACACGAATAACACCAACAACATCTACACTCATAGACCACATCTATGCCACAAAGCCGGAGTCTGTTCATAATGTGTCTGTCGGTAACCTTGGCATCAGTGATCACTTTCCCATCAGCTGTACGTGGTCCACTAAGTTCCCAAAAGCAAAGAAAGGATGTCATACGTATATCACCTATCGTTCTTTTAAAAACTTTAGTGAGAGCGACTTTTTATCTGACCTTAATAATGCACCTTTTGAGGAAGTGCTTAGTGAAACTGACCCTGACAGCGCTCTGTCTGTCTGGTATAGCATTTTTCTTACTATTTTAAATAAACACGCGCCTGTGCGGCGGAGGCGAGTCAAACACGCTTCACTCCCGCCGTGGCTGACTCAAGACATCATTCAGGCCATGAGGGTGAGAGATGATCTGAGAAAACAGAAGTGTTTTGCTGAATTTAAACGTGAGCGCAATCGTGTCAAATGTTTAGTGCGGCAGGCTAAAAAATCTTTTATTGATCGTTTGATTAAACAAGACAAAGATATGTCCATGCTCTGGCGCGCTATGGCCGTAGTGACTGGAGGCAAGAGTAGGAAATCCCCTGTAATCCCGACTACTCTGACTGCCGATAATTTTAACGATCATTTCCTTTCAATTGCCGAGTTCCTGGTCCCCTCTAAAACAAATTCTCGGCCTTATACCTGTCCTGACACCCTGATTGATTTCTGTAGAACGCGAACTGCGAGATTTCATCCTTTTGCTATTCCACCTCTGGCAGTTCACGAGGTTGGTAAGACAATAAGTTCCATGAAGAATAAAAAATCTTCCGGGCCAGATGAAATAAGCCCCAAAATACTGAAACTATCACTTCCCTATGTTGTAGAAACAATAACTTATGTCTACAATTTATGCATACAGAAAAATGTTTTCCCAAAAGAACTAAAAAAGCTAAAGTTATTCCCCTACCTAAAACAAAAGATCTGTCCGATGTTAACAATTATCGCCCCATTTCACTTTTGTCTGTCTTAAGTAAACCCCTTGAACGACACATTCATAAGCATCTGTTAGAATACCTGGGAAAACGCAAATTAATCCACCCCCTCCAGTCAGGTTTTCGCCCAAAGCATAGTTGTCATACAGCCTTATCGCGACTTACTGACACGTGGCTAAGTTCAATGAACAAAGGCGAATTCACAGGTGCTGTTTTCATAGACCTTCGGAAAGCTTTCGACATGGTAGATCATGAAATTCTCCTTTCCAAGCTCAGTATATATCTGGATGGTTCTTTTTCAAGTAACTGTTTTCATACATCAGACGGCAGTTCTCAGGCATCTATTCATTCCTTTAAAACAACCTCGTTTTTCGCTTCCTATCTTACAGACAGACAGCAGCGCGTGATAGCAAATGGATCTTACTCTTCAAGTGGTTTAGTAACAAGAGGAGTGCCCCAGGGCTCTGTCCTGGGACCTCTTCTCTTTTGCATATTTATCAATGACCTGCCACTACATTTCACGAATGACAGAATTGAATGTGACTTGTTTGCCGATGACGCAACAATCCACACCCCCCGATAAGTGTCTCGAGTCGTTAAATGATCGTTTGCAACAGGGACTGAGTGAAATTTCCAAATGGTGTGAAAATAATGCAATGATCCTTAATCCCACCAAAACCGAATGTATGACGATAGCAACCCCGTCAGAAGCATCAGCTCAAGCCACTTTCGCTTAGCCTGGAAATCCAAGACCACACCATTACACAAGTAACTGAACATCGCCTACTTGGAGTTATTGTTGATAACCAGATGAAATGGCAATCTCACATCAATGTTGTCTGTAAAACTGTGTCCAGAAATGTGTTTATGCTGTCTAAGCTAAAATATCTTATTGATGTCGACACTTGCAAACTATTTTACATGATGCCCATGTCAAATCCCACATCGATTATACCTCCACGACATGGGACGGCAGTGGTGACATACACATGAAGAGGCTTAACTCCTTGCATCGCAGGGCAGTGAAGCAGATCCTGCCTGATCCAGCTCTTTCTACTGACCAAAAATTTGAAAAACTAAAAATGCTTCCTCTTGACAAGCACCATCCCTTTAACAAAGGGGTAGTCATGTATAAAATCTGGAATGAAATCTACCCAGAATAAGTGTGTAATCTCTTCACCAAGGTAGCTTCAGGCTATTCAACATCAAGGCGAAACTTCATCACACCACGCCCGAGGATAGATTTATTTAAAACCACCCTTGCTTTCTCGGGCGCCTCGTTTTGGAATAAACTGCCAGCGCACATAACACACACTGGTTCACTCCCCTCTTTCAAGGAAAGCCTCTTCAAGTACCTGCTATCTAACAGCTCATTCACTGGTTCGGGTATCTCCATCGCCTAAAGCCTTGATATTAACCTCCGCGCGCACGTGCGTGTATATGGGTGTGTGCGTGCGCGCGCGCGCGCGTGTGTGTGTGTGTGTGTGTGTGTGTGTGTGTGTGTGTGTGTGTGTGTGTGTGTGTTTTATTTCAGTGAAAAAAGGAATTTTAAAGACTTTTTTTTTTTTTTTCTTTTCCCGTTCACATTGTTAGTAATCATAATTGGTGCCCTCCATTTTGCCTTATCCATCTCTTTTTGAACGACTTGTTATATTATGTGCACTTTCATGTTAGTAGCTTTGTACTTTTGTATCTTAGTAGCTTTGTACCTTTAGCAGATTTGTACCTTTGTAGTTTAGCAACGGCAAGCGTGAAAAATGGCACATGTGCTAACTGCTTCTTCCGTTCAGAAATAAAGTTTCATTTCAGAATAAAGTTTCATTTCATTTCATTTCATTTCTGTCACTCTGTCCCAGCCCCACTACTTTTCGGCGTGCCCCAAGATTCTGTGCTCGGTCCGATTTTTTCATTTTATTTACACAGCCGTTAGCTACTATTTTTTTCAAAGTACTATGTTAGACAATACAATACAATACAAATCAATAATACTTTATTAATCCCTCATGGGGAAATTCACTGTCTGCCCATACAACACATGGGGGTCGGGGGTTCATTCCCCGGGTACTCCGGTTCTTCCACCCCCACCCACCCCCCACCCCCCACACTTTGGTACCGGTTTCAGGCCACTTTACAAATTTCAAATACAAGCGATCAAAAATCTCTGTAACTTCAGTAGCTGAACTGGCCCTTCGTCTGTCTTGTAATGTGTTCGTCTTAAATGGCGTAAATCCGTGTCTGTTACGTGAGTGTGCGTGTTGGGTTTCAGTTCGCGGCGCTTGAGTCGATTCGTCCAAAAATTGAGAAAAAGCGCCTATTTAATAACGGTATTATTATTATTATTATTATTACATGGCATCACCATTCACTCATTCAATTAATTAAATAACCTATAACTCTCAGTTAAAGAGATGAACTGTAACAGACATGCTGTTACCTTTGTAACACTCTTATCATCAGAACACTTATGGTTTATGCCCCCCTGTGCTTCTGGTATCAGCAATGTTACAGTGTACTACTGAATGGGCTAGTACTAAACAACTAAAGAATGTTGACCGACACTATCTACTGATATTACTGTTGAAAAGGGTAACAGCCTGAGGGACAAAAGAGTTGGCATAACGTGATGTACGACTTTTGGGTACTCGAAGTCTGCCACTTCGTTTGATACGTCTGCTGTCAAATTCATATCTAAGTGGATGTGTTTTGTCATCAAGAATGTCAGCCAGTTTGTTCGTAATCCGTCTGTTGTACAGTGTGTCCAAAGTATCTTGTGTTCTACCAATCACCCCGCCCGCGGCTCTCCTGATTACTTTGTTAAGACGATCTTGATCTCTTGTACATATATTTCTACAAAGTGGCATCAGCAAGAGGCATATATCCTCATCAGCCCACGCATACTCGGGGGCTCATGAGGATCTATGTCTCTTGTAGTTTGATCCTGTTCTTTTTCCAGGCAGTGAAGGGGTTAACTGATGATGATGATGATGACGATGATGATGATGATGACGGTGAAACTGCATACTAGATAAAGTTGGAGACAATGATAATGAATGGATGATGACACCAACCAACTACCTGGCTGAACTCACTGCTCTACGAGAGGCTGCCAGCCTTGTCGGTGCAGACGATCCTCTGCCCTCACACGTCGTTTTCCTGACCGACTGCAGATCCGCCATCCAAAGCCTGTAGTCCCCCAATGAGCAGCTGGAGAAAGAAACACTGCACCTGCTGGTCGCCCTCTCACGCCTAACACAAGTGGCTGTTCAGTGGGTACCTGCTCACTGTGGACTATCAGGAAACGAGGAGGCAGACAGACTCGCCAAGTCCGGCAGCAAGTTTGAGCAGCCAAACCAACCGATGTCCTTCCAGGAAGTCAAAACCCTCATTAAGCGGCACTATCGTGCAGACTGGCAGACCCAAAACAACCCACCATCAGCTTCAGCGTCACCAACAGACCACCATATTTCGTCTAAGGACTGGTCACTGCCGACTGCGTGCACACTTGTACCGCCTTGGACTGTCACACACTGCAGACTGCTTGTGTGAAACTGGTTTACAGACCCCAGAGCATGTACTGCAGTCCTGTCCCCAGTACCAAGACGCCAGAATACAGCACTGGCCACATGGAACGACGCTGTCAGAGAAACTCTGGGGCTTGGGTGGGGTTAACTACTTTTTAGTTCCCAGGGTCACCCTGGTCAGCCCCACAGGGTGGGTTTTCTCCTCTATTTTGGGGCATGTGTTTCTGTCTACCCTTGGTCCATTCACCTGTATTTGCCTTTTTAAAACTCTCCCTACTGTCTGCGCTGCCTGTAGCTCTTGATATTGGATGTGTGTTGCTAAATGGTCTTAGCTTTATTTAGGCCCAATGTCGTAGGTTTATTTTACGTATTGGACCGGCTGGCGACATACATTCAATATTCTGTTTAGTTTTTTTTACAAGCAGTGCAGGCACGTCCTGAGAAAGTCTTGTTGCTGTCGGGACGTTAAGCAATGTAAATCAATAAATCAATCAATCAACAACCAATCTTGACATCTGAGGCAGAAACTCGGGAACGCTGAAGAAGAAGAAGATGATGATGATACTCCCTTTCAGCCTACTCCCCTTCCCTCTCCCCCCGATAGAGCCGTAATACTGACTTGGCTACATTGTCATCAGCAATACTGTAAGCCCGTTATGTAATGTGTCATTTAACCCCTCCATTGCTACACACGATACAGTTCTGGACAAAGAGGCATAAACACGGAGTAAACACGGGTATTTTTCCCCCGAGCGGTACCCGTCAGCAGCAGTCGAGAGCATGAATTGTGAGACAATACATCATTTTGACTTTGTACTTTGAAATCTTTACAACAGGATTTTCCTTCGTGCACAGGCCTCTTATTTGTATAAAGTGGCACTTGATGCGTAGCTCATGTTCCCAAGTGCTGTGTAAACGTAAAGCAAGACATTTAACCGGGTAAAACCGGGTAAACATTGCGCGACTGACGGGTATGGTTACACGGCCAAGGCCGCTGTTGTGTGTTTTGTGTGCACCAGGCGAATACATTCAGTTCAGGCCCCGCACAGCCGAGAAAACAGACCACGCACATCAAGTTAGTTAGTTATTGGGGTTTAACGCCGAGCAGGCGACTAAGGCCATCTCACGGCGGGCCGCACATCAAGGGGCATAGAAAAGAAAACTAAAAATAGAGGTTGAAAGGCCTTCAAGGAAGGAAAAAAACTAAACACGACGTTTCGTATCAGCTATCCTTCAGTGATATGTATATGGTTTCCATAGGGTGATATGGTTTCGGTATCACTGTGAATCAGGAACAGTTTGTGATCCGAAACGTCGTGTTTCATTTCCCTTATTTTAAGAGTTTTCAACCTCTATTTTAAGTTTTCTTTTCACACGAGAAACCCCTGCGGCAAACATTTTTACCATCAAGAGGTATAGATCCTCAGGAGCCCCCGCAATTGCGGGGGCTCATGAGGATCTATACCTCTTGATGGACCCATTTTGTCTGCAGGTTTCAGAGACGAACGGGATTTCCTTTCACTGTTGATGCTGTGCGATTTCAAATGGACTTTAGAAGCAGTTTTATCAGGATGACGTCATTATTTCACTAGAACTTTCCCGGTTTGTTACTGTAAACCTCAGGGTTAAATATGCCTAACCCCTTCACCGTCAGTGCACGCAGACTGTGTTTGTGAAATCATTGATAATTCAAAGTCACAGATCCCCAGCCTGCAGAGGAACATGGATACACAGTGGTTTCTGCAAGAGGCATAGATCCTCATGAGCCCCCGCAGTTGCGGGGGCTCATGAGGATCTATGCCTTGTGCAGTTGGGTGGTGTTCCATTTGTCTCGGCAGCGAATGGGTTAAAGCAACGCTTTACTACGCTGTTCTGTGATTTTGGATCTTATTGCTTTCGGCCGCAAGTTCCACATTCACTGACCAGCACACATGCAATATTAATGTGACAATCATATAATTCATCACAACACGACACACATCACAGACGTAAGACTTATAACACCAGGCAACACTGCATACATCACATATAACACCACACAACACAACACACATCACAGGCGTAGGACATATAACACTCCATCGCAACACGACACACGTCACAACATTAATAATAATCAATAATTATTATATTTTTAAAGCGCAAAATCCCTGCAGTGCAGACTCTAAGCGCTGAAATATGACCTCACCACTACACATATCACAGTCGTAAGGCCAGAATAACAGACCAGCACAAAGTTGGGGCATGCATGAGAACACATACACACGTCAGAAGATAACGAGTAGAGAGTGTTGATGCCTTTATTGCTACTCTATTTGCGCACAAGCTGACAATAATAGCTCACTGGCAGTGCCCAGAAGACTTCTCACTTCCATCCCTTAATCTGCGTAAAAGCGGAAACAGGTGGATCGACAATAACAGTTCAATGGCAGTGCCTATACGACTTCTCACGGTCATCTCTTAATTCGTGATGACAAGCTGCAGAGACGTGCCTGTTTAGCGTCCCAGTGTGCAAAGGTCATCGGCCCAAAGAACGAGTCCGAAATAGGTTAGGCGGTTAAGCGTCGGAGCAGGAGAGCGAAGGGAATCGCCGGGTCGTGGGTTCGAATTCCCGTCCCGGCCCCGGTAGCTGGACTCGCAATCCAGGGGGAAATGACGGGCTTGTTCAATAGCATGTCCGTTGAAAGGTCCTGGTATATCAAATTGGCACAGTTGGAGTGCGCCTGAGTTGATCAGTGTTCAGGTCGTACTCCATAGGCAATAGATTTCCCTGTCCCCCCGTCAAGTTAACCCGCCGTCAGGGCCGTCCATGATCACCTCGGTGCTGTGGACGTTAAACCCCGAACTAACCAACCAACCATCGGCCCAAAGATGGCCGCAGCGGGCCCATTGCGGCCAGCGTGGGCCCGCGAAGACGTTTCGCTGCGTGGGATGGAGACCCTGTGCATAGAGCAGCCTGATGCACTGGTGTACAGTGGACGTTGCTAATAACAAGGTGGGATGGAGACCCTTTTCATAGAGCAGCCTGATGCACTGATGTACAGTGGACGTTGCTAATAACAAGGTGGGATGGAGACCCTTTTCATAGAGCAAACTGATGCACTGGTGTACAGTGGACGTTGCTAATAACAAGGTGGGATGGAGACCCTTTTCATACAGCAGTCCGATGCACTGGTGTACAGTGGACGTTGCTAATAACAAGGTGGGATGGAGACCCTTTGCATAGAGCAGCCTGATGCACTGGTGTACAGTGGACTTTGCGATTAACAAGGTCGGGGGTAATAACACAAGAGGGATATGACAGCCAAAGTTCGGAGGTCACGACGACACTTTCAACCCATTCAGTGCGAGAAATGTGAACACCACCTAACTGCAGGAGGTATAGATCCGCATGAGGATCTATGTCTCTTGCTGACACCACTGTAAAGGAGGATACTCTGCTCTCCTATGGTTTACTGCGCACGTATCTATGCTGAAGTATGCACCAAATGTGAAAAAGGTTATATCCGTTGAGCTATTTATTACATGACCATCCGGATATCAGCAGAAATCAGAAAGAAAAAAAAAACTATAAGTTGTGGCATTTTTGCAGACAGGCTAACGCTGAAGAGGTCAGCTTCGCAAACTTCAGGCGTAAATCTAACCAACTTCATGAATCACCCAGCGAAATACTGAAAGCCAGCTTTAATTCACTCAGGCCTGAATGTATCCCGTGCAGTTTTGTGTTGTGGCTGTTCCAGCCCTATTTTGTAATCGGCTGGATTCAGTCCTGCGTGCATTCATGTTCGGGTTGAAATATACTGTGATGATTCACACTGAGTCTAGATATAATTGGGAATGCGGCATCATGGTCGCACATTTGCACAGCCCAATGCGCAAAAGGCCACCGACGGCGGCCGACGTCGGCCGAATGACCTTTTGCGCATTGAGTAGGTAGATTCACGCATAGGTGGATTCGTCTGGAGAGATTGATGCGAAGTAGATTTCGGGTCTGTAGATTATGTCGAAGTACAAGACCGCTTCAGCAACACTATCATGCGACGTCACACGAAGACAACGCGAAGGTTCGCAGGGGCGGATCTAGGAGTGATCCCAGGGGTTCCGGACAGCGGGCCGCACTCACCCCGCTCCGGCCCAACTGACGTAAAATTATGTCATGTGGCGGTTACATGTGTAACCTTAGTTGAAACTCAAGAGACCTGTGCTGGAGGGTGGGGAGGCGGCCGGAGTGCGGGGGTGGGGGGGGGGGTGGTGTAGGCTCTATGGTGTAAGCATAGGGGCCTGACTATGGTGCTTTGACTAAATGCAAATCCGCTGCGCCACCACTGACGTGCGCTCTACCGCATCTAGCTCAAACCGGCGCGCTACCGTCAGTCCCCTATGGGTGTAAAAGAGGAATGCGTGGGAATGAATGGAAAGCTGATGGTCAGTGCCAGAACTTACTAGGCCATTAGAGCAGCCTCATCGCCAGCAGTTATCTCGCTCCAAACGTCAAAACATCGCGACATTCAATTTGAAACGGGCATTCAGCAAGGAGGCTGTAACCGTCCTCAAAGACGAACGGTTCACTTGCTAGCCCGCGCTCCTAGTCAAGCTGCCGGGCGGAGGACGTGCATGGCAGACCTGCGGAAAAGGCACAGACCCGCCATTATCCCTTTGCGTGTCGGTATTAGTCGCGATGATTCCTTCATGATGAATCATCGCGACCAGTTAGTTATTTGGGTTTAACGCCGAGCAGGCAACTAAGGCCATCTCACAGCGGCCCATCGCGACTAAAACCGCTACCGACGCGCAAAGGGTTACTATTGCCAGCACAGAGGCGGCACGAGGAATACGGGAGCCTTTGTCCCCAGAGGAGCCGCAGTACAACCGAGGGACACCGGACACAGGTCACCACAGCGCTTCTCGGCAACCTGTTCGCCAGCCCTCCGGCCATTCCAGCGCGGCTACAGGCCCGGTAACAGCGACCATGGCCAGTAAGGGCCTCGACCCTCACATCTATCTCCTTAACCCATTTAGCCCTAACGCCCTACAGCAGAAGATGGATTGTCCATAATTCAAGGGTAGTGCCAGATGAGCTTGGCGCCTGAAGGCGCCAAGCTCATCTGGCACTACCCTTGAATTATCATGGTCGATCAATCTCCTTCAGCAGGTACATAGTCCTTACGTAGCACCTGCAAAATGTGGGAGATGTGGTTTGGGGGGTAAATGAGAGACTGTGAGTGCAAAGCCCAGCTCATTACAGATCACGTGCGAAAGGCTAAGAGGGACGAGCAGGAAATCGCTTCGGGTGCACTGTGACGTGGCGGGGACACGCTTCAGCTGCACACCGGCACTAAAACCAAACTCCACAGCGTGACCACCAACAGTGGATACTTAGTAAAGCTGAACTGGTATACCTTGCCCTGTACCTAGGTTAAATGCACTAGCGGCGACATTACTGCAATGTTCGCACTTATCCGGTCGGTCGGTCTGGTCTTGTGGACTAGAACTGCGTACGCGTGTAGGCTTCAACACTCGTAGTGTGGTCTCGTACGCTCTGGCTATAGGGTATTGCAAGGCGCCACGTGCAGTTAGGCTTGGACACTGGTAGTGTGGTCTGGTACGTCCTAGCTATAGGGTATTGCTAAGCGCCACGTGCAGGTAGGTTTGGACACTGGTAGTGTGGTCTGGTACGTCCTAGCTATAGGGTATTGCTAAGCGCCACGTGCAGGTAGGCTTGGACACTGGTAGTGTGGTCTGGTACGTCCTAGCTATAGGGTATTGCTAAGCGCCACGTGCAGGTAGGCTTGGACACTGGTAGTGTGGTCTGGTACGTCCTAGCTATAGGGTATTGCTAAGCGCCACGCTGTTTATCAACTGCAACACAATGATGTCACATGTCAACATGTCAGTCAGTATTGTGTGCAATTCTCAGACACACTTCAAAGAGATATGGATCGATCATGATAGTTATAGTAGAAGTGCAATGACTTGATAGTCAAACGTCACGTGATTCTTTCTCGGAGATTGCTCATTACGCAGAGGGCAGACGCTCTAAACCGCACATTTTTACATTAAATTGTTTAGAACTTAGCTATGATGGACGGGATATGGCCGCAACAAAATACTTATGAATGTGTTCAGGAATCATTTTCACATTTTTCACTTTAACAAAAAAAATAATAAGCATTGAAAGAAACAACGCGTCTTTTATTCATCGTTCCTTAATAAATTAATTAAAAAAGAAATAAATTAAAAAAATTAACTTAAACCCATGATGGACAGAAAAGGGCCATACAAAATACCTATCAATGTGTCCAAGAAGCTTTCCCACATTCAGAAATGATAAGCATTAGACCTCACAAAGCATCGTTCTGACAATCAGACAGTATTAACTGAAGCACGTACGTCTAGACAGTGTAGCCGCAAGGCAGACGCTCGTTCTGATATAATCGCAATATTTTTGGTCCATACACATATGAGGGACGAGATGGCGCTCTATACAATAGTAATGAATGTGTTCAGGATGCATTTCTACTTAAACTCGTTCAGCCCTGACACACCACAGCAAGACATGGATCGAGGGTGGTGCAAGAATAGCTTGGCGCCCGTAGGCAGTAATACAGTCCTTCAAATGGCAACTTTAAAATTTGTGGATTTCGGTTCTGGGGCAGAATGTGTTAATAAATGATGAGCACTAGAGGGCACAACGCATCGTTTTGCGATAATGCGGTATTGGCTGAAGCACCCCGACTCTGAGAACCCGCAAGGCGGCCAAACGTTTCTTAACTCCTTCTACCCCACACACACCACAGCAAGATAAAGATCGACCATGATAGTTCAAGGCTGATGCCAGAATAGCTTGGCGCCTATGGGCGCCAAGCTATTCTGTCATCACCCTTGAACTATCCTGGTCGATCTGTGTCCTGCACTGTAAAGCAGTCTTCAGAGGACGACTTCAAAATTTGGTGATTTCGGTCTTGCGGTAGAATGAGTTAATATTAGTGCAAAGAGTTTGGACTTTTAGCTTGAGATGGACGAAACAGCGCCATGTAAAGTACTTGTCAACCTGTTCCGGAGGCAGTTCCACAGACAGAAATGACAAGCATTACAGGGCACCACGCATCGGTTTGTCCGTCCGACAGTATTAAGAGAAGCACCTCTGTACTGCGAAGCCGCACGGAATACAATCGTTTCGTAAAGAGCGCATTATTTTGTACCTTTTAACCAATGATACCCAACAGGACCCAGCCCAGTGCGCAAAGGTCATCGGGCCTACATCGGCCCGATGGCCTTCTGCGCATTGGGAGAATGCTTTTTTCCTTTTTCTGGTCGCCACCTGAACGCAAACATTCCAGAGAAGACAGCAGAGCAGCCAGTGTAATTTTATTTGTTCTTCACACAACAAAACATATACAGTACGCCTGCGACATGACACGCATTTGCAGTAACATAAAAACAGCTGTCAGCAGCTGTAAAATGGTCTGTGAAAATGTGCCGGTTGTGATACTCCACCTAAAGCCCCAGGTCATAGGGTCGAAAATCTCAAGCCGGCAACAAAATGTAAAAGAAATATGCAGCATTAAGGATAAAGATATGTGTAGCAGAACCTGACCTCGCCTGTCTTGCAAGCAAATCAACAGTTTAACCCTTTGGCTTTCAGCAGCGGTTTTTGTCATGATGATTCCTGCATGAAACATCGCGACAAAAACTGCTATCGACAGCCGATGAATTAAAAGACAAACACTCTCAAAATGTCTGTCCTTAATCCATTTAACCCCATGTCTGCGTGTCCCAAATTGTGCGTCACCTAAGGACTATGTATCAGTTGTAGGAGATGGTTTGACCAGGATAATTCAAGGGTATTACCAGATTAGCTTGGCGCCATCAAAGTCAATCCATCTGCTGCTGTAGGGCGTTGGGGCTAAATGGATTAATGAAATTCTGAGTGTCACCTGTCACTCAAGACCGTCACTTAGGTGGCTCAATCGCAGCTTCATTAATGACAGCCACCTAAATGAGTGTCTTTAATGACAGGTGACAGGGTGGTCGCTCAACACAGCTTCTGCTGTATCAGAACTACTCGTATCACTGACAAGTGAAAGAAGGGAGATTATCTCACAATTTAACCCATATCATACTGAAGCTAAAAGTTTCAAATTTGTACACTTCCATATGCAAGCTACATTATAGTACTTACAGGTAAGGATATGGTTATAGACCAATGGCTTTAGTTCAAGGGTAGTGCCAGAATTGCTTGGCGCCTAGAGGCGCCAAGCTATTCTGGCACTACCCTTGAACTATTTTAGTCAAACTTATTTCACACACTGGTGTATTCCGAATGATAAGGGTTAAAACACTGATCAGCAAATATCAACTTTGCGCGTCGGTAGCGGTTTTAGTCGCGATGACTCCTACAGGAATCATCACGACTAAAACTGTGACCAACATCTCTCTCTCTCTTGGCTTGACTTCGCGAACGAAGATTTTATAGGAGTTGCCCACGACGTCTGCAGGCTTGTTCGTGGCTGCGGAGGCCAATCCGAGACAGGCAGGTTCGACCGCAGTGGCTGCAGGGGAAGGTATGGCCGGGGTTCTGAGCTGCGGCATCTCTGTTTTTTCTCCTGAGCCGCTTGTCCTTAAGGCTAGCTCTGTGAGAGTCCTCAAAGGAGACAGCTGCCTTGTAAATGGTGGAGCGCCAGGTGTCACGGTCCGCAGCAAGCGAAGACCACTGGTGGTGGTCGATTTGGCAGGCACTAAGTGACTTCTTGAGACAGTCTTTGTATCTCTTCTTTGGTGCCCCTCTGTCACGGTGTCCAGTAGCAAGCTCGCCGAACAGGGTGATCTTTGGTAGGCGATGATCCTCCATCCTGGAGACATGCCCCGCCCAGCGGAGCTGTGTCCGCAGCAGCAAAGCCTCGATGCTCACAGTTTCAGCCTGTTCAAGGACCTCGACGTTGGTGACATAGTCACTCCAGTGAATGCCCAGGATGGTACGCAGGCAGCGCTGGTGGAAGCGTTCGAGGAGTCGTAGTTGGCTGCGGTAGAGGGCCCAGGACTCGGAACCATACAGCAGGGTGGTGAGGACCACAGCTCTGTACACGCTGATCTTGGTGCCTGTTTTCAGCTGTTGATTGTGCCACACCCGCTTGAAAAGTCGCCCGAAAGCGCTGTTTGCTTTTGCCAGCCTGCTGTCAAGCTCCTTGTCCAGCTTGGCGTCCGACGTGATAATGCAGCCAAGGTAAGTAAACTGGTGCACTGACTTTAGTTCAGACTCGCCAATGGTGATGTGAGGAGGGCGATACACTGTCTTGGGTGCCGGCTGATGGAGGACCTCTGTCTTTTTCAGACTGACTTCGAGTCCAAAGAGCTGGGCAGCATCTGCGAAGCAAGACGTGATGCGCTGCAGGGCTCTCTCTGTGTGTGCAACGAGGGCAGCATCATCAGCAAAAAGCAGCTCACGAATCAGTTGGTCTAGGGTTTTCGTGTGGGCCTGCAGTCGTCTGAGGTTGAACAGGCTGCCATCGAGACGATACCTGATGTACACTGCATCGTCATCAAGGTCCACTGTGGCCTGCTTCAACATCATGCTAAAAAAGATGGTGAAGAGGGTCGGTGCCAGCACGCAGCCCTGCTTTACGCCGTTGAGAATAGGGAATGGTTCTGAGAGGTCATTGTTGAGTCTGACCTGGCCTTGCTGGTCCTCGTGTAGCTGGACAATCATGTTGAGGAACTTTGGGGGACAGCCAAGTCGCTCCAGGATCTGCCACATGCCTTGCCTGCTCACAGTGTCGAACGCTTTTGTTAGGTCGACAAATGTTACGTACAGCCCTTTGTTCTGCTCGCGGCACTTCTCCTGTAGCTGTCTCAGCACAAAGACCATATCGGTGGTGCTCCTGTTTGCTCTGAAGCCACACTGGCCCTCTGGGAGTTGGTCTTCAGCGATGGCAGGTACCAGCCGATTCAGGAGCAGCCTTGCAAGGATTTTCCCAGCAATGGACAGCAGGGTAATTCCCCGATAGTTGGAACAGTCAGACTTCTCGCCTTTGTTCTTGTACAGGGTGATAACGACTGCATCACGGAGATCTTTTGGTAGTGTTCCTTCCTCCCAGCAGCAGAGAAAGAGGTCATGGAGCTTGTTGTGCAGTGCTGTGCCTCCATGTTTCCAGATCTCTGGCGGTATTCCATCAATGCCTGCTGCTTTGCCACTCTTGAGCTGGTGGATGGCTGTGAGGGTCTCTTCAGCGGTGGGCGGTTCGTCCAATTCAACCTTTACTGGGAGGTGTGGGATTTGTATGACGACTGCTTCTTGAACAGTGCGCTCAGCGCTGAAGAGGCTCTGAAAGTATTCCGACCAGCGGTTCAAGATGGAGGTATTATCTGTGAGGAGTGCCTGGCCATTCGCGCTTCGCAGGGGACTTTGTACCAGGTGCCTGGGGCCATACACTGCTTTCAGTGCTTCGTAGAAGCCCCTGTAGTCACCATTGTCAGCACAAAGCTGGGTCCTCTGTGCAAGTCTGATCCACCACTCATTCTGGAGATCTCTGAGCTTGCGCTGGAGACTGCTGCAGACGAGGCGGAAGGCAGACTTCTTCACAGGGCAGGAAGGCTGGGCTAGGTGGGCCTGATGGGCGGCTCTTTTTTTTGCTAGGTGTTCCTGGATCTCTACATCGTTTTCGTCAAACCAGTCTTTGTTCTTCTTCCAAGACTTCTGCAGAGGATTTTGTAATAGCAGTTTTCAGTTGTTCCCAAAGTGTTTCAGGGGAGGAGTCTACTGGGTCCGCTGTGTCTTTGAGCCTGCGCTGTAAATCTGTCTGAAAGGCGGCTTTCACATCGTCACGCTGAAGGCTGGCAACATCAAGCTTTTTCTTGGGGGGCCCCCATTTCTTGGGTTTTGGCCTGAAGTGGAGCCTGAGTTTGCAGCGGACAAGGCGGTGGTCAGTGTGGCACTCTGCGCTGGGCATCACTCTGGTGAGGAGGACGTCACTGCGGTCCCTCTGACGCACTAGGACATAGTCGATAAGGTGCCAGTGTTTGGAGCGAGGATGCATCCAGGTGGTCTTTCGACTGTCGTTTTGCTGAAAAGTAGTGTTGGTGATGACCAGTTGCTGCTCCGTACAGAACTCCAACAGTTGAGGCGGCCATTGTCATTGCAGTTCCCCACGCCATGCTTGCCGAGGACTCCTTTCCAGGCTTCAGAGTCCTGGCCCACTCTGGCATTGAAGTCGCCAAGGATGATGACTTTGTCGTCTGCAGGGGTACTCTGTAGGAGGCTGCGCAGGTCAGTGTAAAATTTGTCCTTTTCAGCAGGCTCTGCCAGGAGGGTTGGGGAGTACACACTGAGAAGGGTGACGTGTTGCTGGTGTCTCAGTGGGAGGCGCATGGACATGATGCGGTCTGAGTGGCCCGTTGGTAGGTTTTCCAGCTTAGTCGCAATGGATGTCTTGACCATGAAACCCACGCCTGAGAGCCGTCTTTCTGATGCAGGCCTGCCTGACCAGTAGAGGGTGTACCCAGCACCAAGTTCTTGGAGGCTGCCTTCGTCCGGATGGCGTACTTCGCTGAGCGCGGCGATGTCGATGTTTAACCTCCGCAATTCATGGGCAATGAGGGCGGAGCGACATTCAGGGCGTCCGCTGTCTGCTTTGTCGAGCATGGTTCGGACGTTCCAGCATGCTACGTTGAGTCCGGTCGTGGTCGTCATGAGAGTGGATCCGTTATTCTTTCTTGTTTTTTGACCGCAGTAGAAGATGCCCGTTGACCGCGGCTAGCCAACTGGGGTTGCGAGGGGACGAGCTTTGGTTAGGCCACCTTTTCTAGGCCCCTCTCCGTGTGGAGCAAGCAGTGCTGTCCCTAGAGAAGGCTGCTTGGTCGTTCAGGGTGTGCCGAGTGATGTTGTCATCCCCAGGTCAACATCAGGCGACCAATATCCTGAACTGCCTGCATGCAGGTTTGAAACCAATAACCAAAGGCTTAAATCACAGAATAGCTATAGTCACAAACACACACACACAAATTTGAAAATACCAATCTCCTGTCACAGGCAGTAAAATCAGTCTGAATGTAAAGTAACATTATGATATGATATCTCCAGTAAAGTGTCAACTGTTCTTCTTCAGGAGAACGGGAAAGAAAGACAGCAGAATATGAGCACAGCTAGAACAAGAAATAAATGAAAGAAAAAAAAAACATGGGAGAACTATGCACATTTTCTATATAACAGAAATGAACTTTCTAAGTCCCATTTGTATTTGACAACTGTCACAACTGTCAAATGTCAAATACAAATGAGACTTAGAAAAGGTCATTAATTTTATGATCCTCTGTTAAACAAACGAACAAACTAAATTTGTACTACAAACAAATTTGCATTTCTAAAATTAAACCCATTTATTCAGAAAGTGATGGCTGTCCTTGACCTGATTCTGTGTGTGGAATAATATATTACTTTTATCAGCTCCACCTTCAGCAGTCTGTCAACCAGTTTCATGGTAGCATTTCATCATAAATCATTTACTTATGAACATGAAGACAGTTTTTAACAAGGATCATGCTTCAGTGGTCAAATATTAATATATATATATATATAAAATGTCAAATATTAAGACTTGGTCACGACACATGAAAACCATATCCTGTTCACACTAATAACACACGCACGCACACTATTACACACATCAAAATCTTGCTGCACACACTCAGGCACTGACACACTCTTAAATTGTTCAGCTGCAGTGTCCAAATTATCTTTGAAGAATAAGTGAGTGGTTTTCATAATTTAAACATTTTTTTAACCCATATCATACTGAGGCTAAAAGCTTCAAATTTGTACACTGCCATATGCAAGCTACATTATAGTACTTACAGATAAGGATATAGACCAATGGCTTTAGTTCAAGGGTAGTGCCAGAATAGCTTGGCGCCTAGAGGCGCCAAGCTATTCTGGCACTACCCTTGAACTATTTTAGTCAAACTTATTTCACACACTGGTGTATTCCGAATGATAAGGGTTAATATCCCACTTAAGTTTCCGCTTCAATGGTCTTCCTTACCTTACCTCTTGTGCATGCCGCCACTGGAAGTAGACCGATGAGCAAAAGATATGGGACGTTTTTGGAACCTTCGGAAACACTTTAGTGTATGTTGTAGAGGACACTTTAGTGTTTCTGATGATTCCAAAAATGTAGCATTCTTTTGCTCATCAGCATACAAGGGAGGTAATAAGAGTTTTTTCCTGGTTCACATTTTATTCCACAATTCCTCTTCACTATTATTTGACACAAATATAGTTTCGAAATCTTGTGACATTCAGCACTAAATAATCCCACCCATCCATGGCGCATGCCCAGAAACAAGGGCCAGCAAGTGGCACAGAACATCATCAGCCTCGACAGATGTGGGGGCTCATGAAGTACTCTGCCAATTATGGTCAGTTGGCGTTCTCATTTTCCTGGCAGCGATGTGGTTCAAGACACAACTGGTCAATGCCTCAACAAACAGCAATTGTGTGACTATATGTGGTGACAAAACAGAAAACAAAAATAAAAAGGTGCAGTGTTAGATTTGTCTGACCATTTAATTATTACATGTACACATAAGAATTTCCCTCCCAGTGCGGAAAATGTCACTGGGCTGATGTTGGTTGCAGTTGGCCCATGCACAGCCATGCGCGGGCCAATGGCAGCTGACACTGACCCCATAGACTTTTGTGCACTGGGATCATATAGGGTCTTAAAGAATAGATCTAAACCTTTGTGTGGTACAACCAGTTGAAGACCCTGTCTCCTCTACGTGGAATTATTTTTTAGCTGATTCCAGGTCGCCTCTAAACTTGAGGATGGCTTTAGCACATGCACCAGGCCGGTCCAAGTCCACTGAATGTCCGCAACGCTCCAAAATAGTCACGTCCTGACAGTTGGGCAGATTTTTCCTCAAAACTTCCGCTCCACTTGGATGTACAATCTATCAGAAACAAGAAAGGAAAAGCCATTATTCATTATAGCTCATGTGTATGACCGATATACATATGTGTGAACTTTGTGCAATAAGTAAAGGAATAGCTTCTGCACCAGCAAAATCCATGTTCTCTCAAAATGTAAGCATTTTTCACACATCTGTCAACCCCCCGTGACCCTTGACCTTTGTGATGAGTCGTCTAAATTAGTATGCATAAGAAGGTCTTAACATCAGCTGACTTTGTGACAAATTTGATTGAACAATTTGCAAAAATGTTGATAATACATACAATTTTATCAAAAATTGGCATTTTACATACACTTGCCAGCCTCTTGTGACCCTTGACCTTTCTGAGGGGTCATCCAAATTAGTATGCATAGATAGGTCTTCCCATCAAATATCTCTGTACCAAATTTGGGTTAGAAGTTGTGAATAGCATTTGAGAAGAAACATCTTTTGTCAAAATATGGCTATTTGGGAAATATTTCCTGAGCACTTGTGACCCTTGACCTTTTAGAGGGGTCATAAAAATTAGTATGCATAAATAGGTCTTACCATCAGGTATCTCTGTACCAAGTTTCGGTTTGAAGTTGAGAATAGTATTTGAGAAAAAACATCTTTTGTCAAAATATGGCTATTTTTTTAACCTATTTCCTGAGCTCTTGTGACCCTTGACCTTTTCGAAGGATCAACCAAATTAGTATGCATAGAAAGGTCTTACCATCAGTTATCTTTGTACCAAGTTTGGCTTTTAAGTTGTAAATAGTATTTGAGAAAAAAATAAATTATGTCAAAATATAGCTATTTTTTACTTATTCCTGATCCCCTGTGACCTTGACCTTTGTGAGAGGTCACTCAAATTGGTATGTTTAGAAAGGTCTTGCCACAAAGTATCCTTGGGCCAAGTTTCAAGACTGTGGCTTGTATAGTCTCCGAGAAAATGCCAACGATAAAGTTTACGATGGATGATGGATGACAGACGGACGACCACTGGCCCAAAACAGAGACTCACTTTTGCTTCGCACATGAACCCAAAAACAAAGAAAACAAGGAAAACTATAACCCTTTACTGCCGAAAAAAAATGCGAACACTGCAAGAGGCAAAGAACCTCATGAGCGCAAGCTGCAGAGGCTCACGAAGTTCTTTGCCTCTAAAAGTTCTTTGCCTCTGTATCTCATGGGATTTCTTTGCCTCATTGCTAAACCCATTAATATCCATATTCCTTGGCTCCTATATAGGCCATACGGTCCAACATCACAGACCAGAACACATTCAAATAATGTGTAACTGAAGACATGACTTACAACTGAAAGACATACCTGATCATGTTCCCCCCAGATAAGCTGTGAAGGAGCGCTGATGCGATGACAATTTCTCTCTAACAGCGTCACATTTTCATCAGATGCAAGGCTCCGGAATACTTGAAAGAAAAAAAAACCTTGTACACCAAACCCAATTGTGCTTCTCTAAAGAGCATGCACTATGTGAATCACTCACTCTTCATTTCAAAGCAAAATGACTTTCAGTTCTGCTAAAGAGGTCAACTTCGTCGTATTTAAGATCTGCTCAGCGAAAATTTACCCAGCATGAATCCAACCAGGCATGATTCCTCTCACTGCAAATTTGCACTGCTTAAATTTACACAAATGCCATCTGCGCTGCTGCATTTACACAAATGTCATCTGCACTGCTGCAATGTACACAAAATGTCACAGCCCTCTATCCAACTGAAATATAACAAAATTACCTTAAATATTTTACTGCTCCAAATATCAACCACAGCCCATTTTTTAAAGAATTTTTACCCCCCAAAAAATTTTAAATATTCGACCACTACCTAAAATGACATGTCCTCAAATATTCGACCAACTCCCAAACTGCGCCTAAAATATTCATCCAACGCCCTTAAAAAAAGTGTTTAAATCTCCACTCGTGAAGTCTGATTTCAGAACGATTACTGTAATGCAAGCCCATCGATGAATCCTTGCCATGTAAGCACTGCGACACACAGTGCGCAGATGTAGCCCCAAACCCGTACTACGGTACTGCTTATTCATAGATTTAAATATAGCCAATAGCCGGCATACATTGTCATGATTTACTGCCAGTGTAGCAGTTCTTGAGATTCTATGCCTGTTGCAAGAGAGACTACCGTTGTGATGATAGCAGCCGGGAGCGCAATCACGCCTCACTCTGCCTTTCACTAAAGACATGGATTCACATGAACCTCTGCAAGCTCTTACAATTTTGTTGGCCTCAGTCCTGCTTTACATCATCACATTCAAAATCGTATCTGGGTTTATGTCTTCGATAAGGCAACATCACTCGCTGGCTGCACACTGTGTAGATTTGGCAGCCGTTGATTGGCTAATCGGCTAGAATGAGGGCAGGGCTATCACTGCTAATCACAAACAGCTGTCCATTATTCATTGCCTAAAATAAATCCGAGTGGTTCTGCGGCATTGAGGATGCCGAGGCTAATCTGGCACTACCCTTGAATTACCATGGTTGATCCATCGCCTACTGGGCTAAATGTATAAATTAATGTGTACTGCATGTGTCAGCATCATACTTACATCTCAAATAATACTCATTCTTCTGTGAACGCAGTTCCATGAAACCCTTTAAAATCTGTTAGATACAAGCATACATGTAATTGCGTATAATTAACTCCTGGTGGAGTATATACAGTAAAATATGGAACATCACATCTTATAAATCCCTTCACTTCCGAGAACATGTTAAGACCACCCAGCTGCACGAGGTATAGATCCTCACAGGCCCCCGCAATCGCAGGGGCTCATGATGATTCATCCCTCTTGCTGGCACCATTTTGTATCCGTGTTCCTTGGGGACATCCATGGGAGTACAGAAGAATATGGCACATCACATCTCATAAATCCCCTCACTCCTGAAAAAATGTTAAGACCACCCAACTGCAAGAGGTATAGATCCTCATGGGCCCCCGCAATTGCATGGGCTCATGAAGAACTATACCTATAGCTGACACCATTTTGTATCCCTGCACAGCTGGGGCTCTAGGAATTAACAAAGACTTCAGAAACATAATGCGAGTCCATTGGCAGTTGATGTTGAAATTCAACAACAAAGTTGTTTTTAAATTTTTGTAGTCACTCATGGAACTATAATTTGTATAATTTGAGGATAAACATTGCGCAAAATACAAGTAAAAAATGGTCTTACAATGCTTCTGAATCAAAAACTGACCACTAAACTGAGAAGAACCCAGCGGAGGAAGAAACACGCTTAGAAAAGACAGTTACAACACTATTTATTAATATTTTGGGTAAATACCCTTCTTCAAAATAGACAAAATGTCTATTCTGAAGACGGGTATTTACCCAAAATATTCACAAATTGCGTTGTAATTTCCTTTTCTAAGGGTGTTTTTATGTCTATTTTGAGGAAGGGTACTTACCCGAAAAATTGTTACGTGTTGTTACTGTCTTTTCTATGCGTGTTTCTTTCTCCACTGAATTCCTCTGCATTTTACACGCTTGGCAGTCACCTTTTTGGTCTGGACTGACAACTAACCTGTTTGTTGACACTGAATTTGGAATAGACGCAGCTGTCAACCATCAGCTGCAGTTCATGGGGTGTGGTGGGCAGCAGACTGCAGTGTTCCATCTGTATCTGGTCAGCACCTAGTTCTACAGCTCGCTCCACTTGCTGGGAAAAATCACTGTCTACTGGGCACTTCACTGTCACAAATGAGAAAATGTGATCAATGAAATTAAACGCCACATCTGTACTATGAAACAATAACAAAAAATGTTAAAACATTATTGTTCTTATTTTTGCAGTTCAGATGTGTATTTTTTACTTACCACTTTTTTTTCATCAGTGAAGTGCCCTCAATTAAAAAAAAAGAGAAAAAAGGGAAACAACAAATCAACAAAACATCAAGGTAGGGCACAACGTTAATCTTGCACTATCCTTAAACTACATAATATATACTATCACTGATCCATCTGCCTCCCAAAAATCAAGGTAATCTAACAATACTCTATACCACTACCTTTAAACTATCATTGCTAATTCAACTACTACCACAGCAGGTACACAATCTAATATATGCCTACACAATAATGTGAGAGCATTGACCCTTTGCGCGTTGGTAGCAGTTTTAGTCGCGATGATTCCTACAGGAATCATCGCGACTAAAACCACAACCGACATGCAAATGATTCTTCAGGTCTGAGACATTTACCCCTTGACTGCAGAGAAAAGTCAACATGATCCAATCCAACTGCAAGAGACAGATCCTCACGAGCCCCTGCAGTCGTGGGGGTTCATGAGGATCTACGCCTCTTGCAGACACCACATTGAATCCATATGCTCCTGAGGCAGCTGGGGTACATTGGCATGGCATTAACAAAGTTTTCAGACGCTGGGACAACTGGCAGCAAAAGGGGCGAACAAGCACTGTAGACACGCTTTAGTCAATTCTTTTCATCTGCCGAATATATGCCAAAGAAAACAAATTACAAATCACAATCTAGTTATTAACCTGTTTAGCCCCAACGCCCTACAGCAGGAGATGGATTGATCATGATAATTCAAGAGTAGTGCCAGATGAGCTTGGCGCCTGAAGGCGCCAAGCTCATCTGGCACTACTCTTGAATTATCACGATCAATTTAATCTCCCACAACTGGTACATAGTCGTTAGACAACACGTCCCTAAATTAATTGTGGAAATGCGGCCGTTGGGTTAAATATACACCTGGTACACCTTGCAGGTATACGAATGTGAAAAAGAGAAGGGAGACAATTGTTAAATGATACTCACTTGCAGGGCAGATCATGGTTACTCGCTCCACCAGATGCGGGTAATTGGCAGCGAACATTCCCACAATGCATCCTCCAAGTGACGCCCCAACTATGTGGAATGGCTTCTCCGTCAAACCAACCATATCTGCAAACTACAAAGAATTTCAAACATTGGACTGATTAGTTTCCTAAACTTAAGCCTTGTTTGATCTCATTTTTGTCTAATACCTTTTTTTAACACACCTAATTAGGAAATGTATATGTGCATGAGACAGAATTTATGCCCTGTGACTGTGCAAAAAAAGTAAGTCTGTTTGTGTGAAGAAAAGAAATGGTCAAAGTGATACAGTGAAAATCTCATTTTTACTGTCTTTTGACTGCACAAGGCAGAATTCTGTAAGCCACAGTCTGACCATTTTAGGCATTTCCATAAATGCCTGGTCCCCCAATGTGACCACAGCATATTCTGCCTTCCTCAACTTCCTCTCAGAGATCTGATAACTCATTACATCCTGAAGATGACATTACCAAATGTTTAAAGACATCCTTTGAGGTCTGCATCACCATTCTAGAGACAGATCGACCATAATAGTGCAAGGGCAGTGTCAGAATAGCTTGGCGCCTACAAGCTATTCTGACATCACCCTTGAACTATCATGGCCAATCCAGATTCTGCCGTAGCATGTCCGGGCTTTGTGTGTTAAAATATGGCAGCAACAGTCCAAGCATACACACAAGAAATTCAAAGCGATAAATAAATGGTAACTGGGCCGACATCGGTTGCTGCTGGCCTGAACACAGCCATGTGCGGGCTGGCTGCAGTCGATGAAGCCTGGTGGATTGATGACTGCTTTTACTGTTTGTACAGAAACCACCTAAAATTGGGAAGCAAACTCCTATCAGAGAAAGCAAAAGGTACAACACCTCATTATCTTTGTCTTCTACAACAAAAAGGGTGCATTGCATCAATCCCGATAGAACAAAAAAGGCAAAGCCCTTATGGATCATGTGCATGACCGATCCACACAAGTGTGAAAATAAGTAAAGGGATGGCTTCTGCACCCAAAAAAAATCCAGATTTTCTCAAAATTTAATCAGTTTTCACACATTTGTCAAACCCCCGTGACCCTTGACCTTTGCGACGAGTCGACTAAATTAGTATACATAGGAAGGTCTTATCATCACCTACCTTTGTGCCAAATTTTATTGAAAAGTTTCAAAAATAGCTCTTAACATCAGGTATCTCTGTACCAAGTTTGGGTTTGAAGTTGTAAATAGTATTTGAGAAAAAACATGTTTTGTCAAAATATGGCTAATTTGGAACTATTTCCTGAGCTCTTGTTTCCCTTGACCTTTCCAAGGGATCAACCAAATTAGTATGCATGCAAAGGTCTTGCCATCAGGTATCTTTGTACCAAGTTTGGGTTTGAAGTTGTCAATAGTATTCGAGAAAAAAACATCTTTTGTCAAAATATGGCTATTTTTCACCTATTTCTGAGCTCTTGTGACCCTTGACCTTTCCGAGGGATCAACCAAATGAGTATGCATAGAAAGGTCTTACCATCTCTGTACCAACTTTGGGTTTGAAGTTGTGAATAGCATTTAAGAAAAAATAAATTGTGTCAAAATATAGCAATTTTTTTTTTATATATTACATGATCCCCTGTGACCTTTTGTGACCTCGACCTATGTGAGGTCATTGAAATTGATATGTTTAGAAAGGTCTTGCCACAAAGTAACCTGGGCCGAGTTTGAAGACTGTACCTTGAATAGTATCCGAGAAAATGCGAACGTTAAAGTTTACCACAGACGACGGCCGACGGACAATGGCAGACGGATGGACGACGGACGGATGACCACTGCCCCAAAACATAGACTCAGCCATAAATAAATCACTCATCACTGTGAAGAATAATAATCTAACCTTTTTTACAGTTGTCATGGCGAAGTTGATGGACAGATCCTGGTTGTCTGGGGGCGTGGAGCTGGCTCCGTGACCCGGCATATCCAGCGCTATCAGGTGATAGTCACTGGGAAGGTTCTACGCAACATCCAACACACACAAAGTCAGTAAGGAAACGTCATTCACTCATTCAGCCCCAACACACCACAGCAAGACATGGATCAAAGATGATAGTTCAAGGGTGGGGCCAGAATAGCTTGGCGCCCATAGGCGCCAAGCTATTCTGAAACCACCCTTTAACTATCATGCACGATCTGTCTCTAGAATTGTAATACAGTCCTTCAGAGGGAAACTTCACACATCTGTCAAACCCCCGTGACCCTTGGGACCTTGGTCCCGGGGTAGAATGTGTTAAGCCTGCATCGGCTGCAGTTGGCCATCGCATAGCTGTACAGAGGCTGACTGCAACCAAAATTGGCTTAAGAACCTTTTGCCCACTGGGAACAGGCAGCACTTTGTGTGATTATAGGCTAGGTAAGGATTATACTTTTAGAGACACTCGTGTGAAAAACTGATCAGGGAAAGGGCAGGCTGGCCTGGTGCCCGGTAGCTCTTTGTCAATGGATGTTGACTTCCGCCACCGTGAGATTACTCCTCCAAGAACACTATCAGCACTAAGACCCACCCAACAAAGGTTGGCTTACAGTGCATGTGCTTGGCTATTTAGCACTGAACGTTTCCTTACAAGCTGTTACTTTACAAGCACACTGGATAGAGAAATGAACTATGTATAATAAGCTAAATTACTTCGTGGCAGAGTACATAATAGAGAAAAGTTACTTAGTACGCAAAGAGTTAAATGTGTGCTGGTCTGTGATTTTGGACCATGTGGCTGAAGTGACGAGGTAAAAAAAACGATGTTATAAGTTTAGGTTCCAGGCAGAAATGCACAACTTTTTTCCTCTTGATTCAACCAAAAATGTTTTGGCAAAAACACAAGAAATGATCAAAGTTGTAATTAAATGAATAATAATAAAAAAAAGAGAGAAACAGTCATTAGTTTTATGAAACACAAACCAGCCAAAACTAGCAAAAGCCATTTGGGAACATAAACTTTGTTAAGACGAAAATCTTATTTTTCTCCCAAAAATATTTCACTGCATCATGCACAAAAATAACCAAACGGCACACTACCAGACAATCAAACGCAAAATTACACACCAACCCCCAGCCCCTACGCCAATCTCCCCCTCCTCCCCGGCCCACCCCCACCCCTCCCCCACTAAAAAAAATTACAAAAAAAAAACAAAATAAAAAACGACAAACAAACAGCAATAATTAAAAAACAAACAAATGAACAGTACTACATAAATGCATGATATATATATGTACCGAACCTTGAAGGAAGAAATCCACTGGTCTTTGGACGCTGTGTATCCGTGGATGAAGAGGATACTAGACTTATCCGGTCTCTTCTTTCCTTTCTCCGCATAGCAGAAAATGCTGTCAGCATCACCAATGAACTTCACCTGCATACCGCAGCTCGAGCGGTAAAATCTGAAAGTGACACAGAGTTCACAGTGAAAGACGCAAAAAGTGGGTATGATAATCACACAGAGATCAACACGAGGTCCAGTGATGTTCAGAAAAACACAAACCCCACAAACCCCTGACATGATACCATATGGTGTGGACTGACCATGATGGCTCAAGGGTGGTGTCAGAATAGCTTGGCGCCTGCAGGCGTCAAGCTATTCTGACTCCACCCTTGAAATATGGTGGACCTTTGAAGCAGACCTCAGAGGATATCTCCACAATTGGATAACTGGATAATTTCATCCTCAGGGCTTAATGAATTAAAACATGTAGTCAGTTATAATATTATGACTGCAGATGGACTGACCATGACAGCTACTGGGTAGTGCCTGTAGGTGACACAGCTTTTCTGGCACTACCTACAACTGGTATGAATGAGTTCCATGCTCTAATACAGTGAGGATTTGATTACATGCAACATAACACTGTAAACATGTGGTTGAGTCCTAGGGTTTCATTCAATGTGTAGTCATCTGATCAGTAGTAAAACAAGGATAAAATAAACCCTTCAGGTTTAAGCCCCAACGCCCTACAGCAGGAGATGGATTGATCATATAATTCAAGGGTAGTTCCAGATGAGCATCAAGCTCATCAGGCACTACCTTTGAATTATCATGGTCAATCCATCTCCTGCAGCTGGTACAGAATCCTTAGGCGACACCTCCAAAATTTGGGAAACGCAGCCTTGGGTTTGAATGGGTTAACAGCAATAATCATAACCCTGTTTGTTGCAGATTACCCCCTTGTTGCCAATTACCCCCTTGTTGCCAATTACCCCCTTGTTGCTAATTACCCCCTTGTTGCAAATTACCCCCTTGTTGCAAATTACCCCCTTGGTGCAAATTACTCCCCTTGACTGCTACTGCTACTGATGATTTGTTTCACAGAAAAGATAAACACGGTTACATGCATCTTGGTTGCCCACTGATACAGAGAATTCCGTTCCACAGTGGGAGGCGTACGTGTAGTGAGACTTTTCCGATGAACGGCATTGACAATAGCAGCCAAGGGGTCAAATCAATCTTATTTCACCTACTGAAACATGAGCTTGATGAGCATGCTGGGACAGCAGAAGTAGACGAGCACTGCGCCAGACACCACACTGCACACTCCCACTGCCGCGGCCTCCAGCACATAGGTCCACATCTTTACGGGTCAGAATATGGCAAAATGGTGAAACTTGTGGGACGTGACAGGCTGGAGTCTGAAAAAATGACCAGGAAAAACGCATTTACAGGATATGTGTGAACAAAAATGCAATATTTAACTCAGTGACGACCACTTCTGTGGCAGAACCGGTCTTAAGCAACCACCCTGTGATCACATGACATTAACTCATTACATTTACATCCTGAGGATGAAATTATCAGTTTTTGTACATGTCCTCTGAAGTCTATGTACATCGCTGCTCTGGACGGTCATCAACCATGATAATTCAAGGGTGGTGTCAGAAGAGCTTGGCGCCTGCAGGCGCCAAGCTCTTCTGCTACCACCCTTGAACTATCATGGTCAGTCCACATTCTGTCATGGTATGTTAGGGCTTTATGGGTTAAAGACCATCATTTCGGTTGCTTTAACCACCTAAATGATGGTCTTTAATGACAGGCGACACTTAATTTTGCCTATTAAGACAGCACATATCTTTCAAGACTATTTTTTTCTTGCAAACGTTTTCATTGTTCAAAACAAGTTCTGTCACACTACTGCTGACTGTTCACGCTTCCAGTCAGTAAACAATATTCCTGAAGCCAGTGCCAGCCACCGTCCACAGCTGTGCACGGGCAAGCTGTCGCCTGTGTCAGTCCATGGACTTTTTGCTGTGTGTCAGTCAACTGTTGAACACTAGGAAAGCTGTGTGATTGGAAGTTCTGACTATGCCAAATTTACATTGGGAATGAATGAAACATATGCACTCTACTGTTTACTTATAACTGGGAAAATACCTTTGCAAAATGTACCGTACATGGGAAAAGATGCAATTTTATCCCACTGTGGGCAATGTTTAATTTGATCTTTCGATCATGTGGCCGACTCGGCGACTGCAAGCCTTCCACTCTCTGTCTGCTAGTCATGAGCAAGGCTTCGGGAATGGAAAACATGTGCTGCACATTTAGATATGGATCAGAGTATTGGGAATCTAACTTACATTCCCCATAACAACAGGTCTCACATCTGATAAGCTATGAATGTGGTTGTTGCAATACATTGGTGTGTTGTGTGGAAGCACATGGTTCTGCAGGGTGCTAATTAGTTGAGGGGCTCTGTTTGACTGACATTTCAGTTCAAAAGTTGGTCAGTCCATTGTTGACAACACAGCTGCAGGACTTATCGTTATATGGCATTAGATAGTTAGTCGTTTTTGTTTAAGGTACGTGGACCAGGCAAACCATAAGGCCATCTCATGGCAGATTAATTTTATAGAGAACCTTTCAGGGTTAGTATAAGAAAAACCAAACAAAGCAAAACACTTGTGTTGGCTCTGTAGAGTCAATCCAACCGTCAAACTGGGATCATACGACAGTGGGATTAATACTGTAGCAGCGGAGATAATTTAGTTTAATGTTTTAGTGCAGTAGCACTAATTTCCCCCAGCACGCCCGCAGCTCAGTACATAGAGATGCTGCTAGGACATATAGCATACTTAGAGTTCCTGTAAAGGAATACTGTCCAGCAATGGACATATAGCATAGTTAGAATTCCTGTGAAAGAATACTGTCCCGCAACAGATGTGTAGTGTACTCCTAAGAAGTCCTGCAAAGGAATACAGTACCGCTATGGACATGTAATTTAGTTAAGAAATCCTGCAAAGGAATACAGTCCAGTGATGGACAAGTAATTTAGTTAGGATTCCTGACAGGAACAGTCAGCCTATAGTCTAGATAGTCTTGTAAAGGACTCAGTTGTGTTTTATGAGCGTCTTCATTTATTCTTTGTGAATTACGATGTTTCGCTTTGTGCTATAGTGAAAGGTCTTTAATGTGTTGGAGTAACTTGACACGTCTGACATCATGACCGATTATGAAATGTATACGCTGTAAATAAAACTAAAGCACTTTCATAAATCTCATCACCAAGTGTGAGACCGACGAATGCAAGAATGCGACTCAGTAAATGTTTGTACAAGGTTGTGTGAAACAGTGCAAGAATGTGTCCGGAGTATGAGAATCTGCTGAGAGTCTGTTGATGTGTTTAGTTTATCAATTCAGTGTTGTGCTTGCACTCAGGTCAATGCACGCTCAGTACGATCGTATCAACTAAGGTTTTTCTGGGTACTGTGGTAGGTCCATTGCGCAATTAGCATTTGAACACAACATGAGGCAGACACACATGGTATTTATGCTCATGCAAGACCAGTGTAAGACAAGTTACACAGAGACTAAATACAACTGTAGTTAGAACACAAAAGGGATGGAGAATAAATGGGCACTTGCATGTTAGATGGGCAGTTCTGACCATCTAATAATAATTAGACCCTTGCCCATGCAGTCCGGTTACAATACGTTAAAACCATGCCTGCTGATGATTCAAAAGCAGATCTGAGATCTCTGCTCAAAAATTATCAACGCTCATAGTTTAACCCATCTCATACTGAGGTTAAAAGCTTCAAATGTGTATATACTGCCATATATGCATGCTACATTGTGGTACTTACAGATACGGATATCTATAGACCAATGGCTGAAGTTCAAGGGCCGGTGGTGCCAGAATAGCTTGGTACCTAGAGGCGCCAAGCTATTCTGGCACTACCCTTTAACTATTATAGTCAAACTTATTTCACACACTGATGTATTCTGAAAGATATGGGTTAACATATTATTGGCATAACTGACTCAGTTTCATGACTCTCAGTTTCATCACTTGATGCACATTGACCTTTGACCACTGCAGACTGCATACTATTCGCAGGTTCTGAGCTGAAAGAACAGCTAACAGCAAACTTCTGCATGACTAATACTTGCATCAGAAGACGTGCTTGCACGATTCATTCATAAAACCGATGACTTACCAATGTCTGAAGTGTTATGGTCCAGGTAACGCCGTCCGGCGTAATGCCGCTTCCTTCTTTCGAACAGACGACCGGATATGACCACAAGGGAAGCGAGCTAGAAAGCTTACCTCCCTTAGAAGTTAAAGTATGAGGCTTCCCGCTCAGAGTGTACTGATTAATCATGCAAGACCAACCTCGTGAAATCAATGGGCCTACTTTCTGAGAATAAAATAATCAGTCATTTTTGGTGCTAAGGTCTGTGCGTCGCAGTTCTGAAGACAGATCGAGCCATGCATGATAGTTCAAGCGGCGTGAGTGTCGAAACTATCAGAGAGGCGGCTTCAGTACCGGCGCCTCAGTTGAGTACACTCCGACCGGTTGACGGCCGCGGCCGCCGAGGCCGGCGCGTCAAGCGCAAGCCGCGCTAGTCCTGACAATATTTCTATCATGATTATATTTGTATCCTGTCATAGTATGTCAGGATATTGTGGGTTAAGACTAAGTTGTGCGATCGTTGTATGGTAGGTATTACAAGAACTGAGTACTGAATTACACGGTAAGGGGCACGGCCGCTCACTGAGCGGTCGTGCCCACTCCCCCATCCCGGCAGTCCTGCCGGTCCGACACAGAACTTTCTTAGAACAACTCTGTAGGTTTACAATATATATTTAAAGACAGGTCCCACCCAGATATGGTTCTAGGCCCTAGGCTGGGCGGAGCTACGCGGACATTATTATGTTACGCCGGCCGTGAGCATGGCGGACTTATTAGGCATAGGAGGCGGCCGGGGGGCGGGGGAAGGGGGAGGGGTGGTGCCGCTAACGGCCGGGGTTCGTTCCGAAACCACCCCTCTCACACCCCCCTCCCCCCCACCCCGTCCCCCCCCCCCCCAAAAAAAAAGGTGAGTGTTTACACTGAATGGGGTGTTTGGAGACAACCCCTTCCCCCCCCCCCCCTCCCTATTTGATTTTTTGCGCGTTTCGACACCGACCCGGCACCCCCCCCCCTCCTACCTACCCACAACCACCACCATCACCAGTGTGACCCCCACCCTTTGCGTCGGCCGGAGGCCTTTTGTATCAGGTTGACTGAAGGTCCCAAACCCCGGCGTTGGACCTCGCCCCCCCCCCTCCCCCACCCCCCCCCCCCCCCACCCCCCCTCGAGGGAACTAATCCCCCCCCCCCCCCCTTAGCGGGAGTCTGTGGAGGTGGCCGCCGTGTCAGCCGGGAGTTCTAGTCATGAGACAGTGAGATGGCCGGGGGGAAGAAGAAATGGAGGTGGGCGTCAGTTCTCGACTGAGGTACTAGCACCGAGTTTGTTTTTCAGTTTAACAACAGTGACTCTATGCAGAAACTATTTATGTAGCTACAAACTGTCAGCCAGTTCGCTAACGTCGCTCACTTGTATAGGTCGTCTGACATCGGAGCGCACATCAAGAGTTCGGTTCCCACGTGTTGCAGACGTCACGTGTTGGTGGAACCCAGAACGTTCTTTAGATTACAGTGATTGACGTCACCCGTGACACACTTGATCGCATCGGGCGCGCGAGTGTCAAGATCATGCAGATGGTTAGCGATGATCTCGGCGGCATCTGTCTCGTTAGCTGATGGTGGTACGTAGACATTCGTCAAGTACTAAAACGTGTGAAAATTCCTGCGGATGTGTATGCGGGCGTGCGCTTTTACTGTCATGATTTCAACGTCTGGCGAACAGAAAGTGTACGTCAGCGACATGTTGTTCAGACTACACCACTTCTTGTTTACGTACCCTTTTTTTCCCCACACAATCTTTATGTCTGTCACATCTGAATGTGTAAAATCCATCAGTTGCAACACTATCATCTGTTTTGTTGCAATGTAGCTAGTCTCAGAAAAGCACAGCATGCTACACGTTCAAGAACGTTCAGTATGTTGTACATTCGTGTAGAGTTCATCGAGTTTGTTTTGTAATGACTGTCAGGCTCACGGGGTCAGGATCACCCAGATGTCATTATTCCCGATGCATGTGCTTTTTTGTGGACTGAGTGCTATGGCCGGCCCCGTCAGCACGGCCGGTGGCCGGATCATCCTGTCAGTGTGGCAAGCCGACACTGCATCTGCAGTGACCCATGTGAGTTTTGACTGCTACTTCGCCCGTAGCACCAAGTCATGCTGCCGGCCAGCACGACCAGGACATGTGCCTTGTGTACAGCAGGGGAGTCACCGATACCAAAGTAGACAGTCAATCTTAACCCTTTCAGCCCTGACGCACTAAAGCAGGAGATGGGTCGACCATGATAATTCAAGGGTAGTGCCAGATTAGCTTGGCGCATATCGACGCCAAGCTAACCTGGCACTGCCCTTGAATTATGGTCGATCCATCTCCCGCAACAGGTGCATAGTTGCTAGATGACGCCTCCAAAATTTGGGAAATACATGCGCCGGGCTGGATGAGTTAATGTCGTCGAGAACAAGACGCAGAGCATCACAGTGATTGTGACGAAACTCGGGACAGTGGCCTCTCCTCCTGACGAACGCATCAAAGTCACTGGACCTGATCCATATCTTATGCTCCTGCGCATGCTGTTCTTCCAACTGCCCTCACTGGCCGGCATCCTGATGGCATACCCGTTATTGAGAAAGCCAGGGCCGAACACTCGAGCATCAGGTTTGTGTCAGGTGACATGGATGTGTTCGTGGTCACTGGCGCATCACCTGCACCGCAGAACAAATTATGGAATTCCTCCAACTGTCGCTGTCACAATGGAATAAGCCTCCATGGGCGACATCTCAAGCGTGATAAACGTGAACAGTTCTGTGCAGGTGCACCAAAGACTGAGTCGTGCCCAACATACTCTGACAGGATGTGACAATGTGTTGAGAAAACGACAGCAGTAAAAAGCTTGAGTTGTTTGATGGCGTGCTGAAGCTGGGGAGCATTTCTGACACGAAACACGATGTGATCCACGGGAGCATTTCTGACACGAAACACGATGTGATTCACGCCTGTTTGCGGTATACAGCTATTTTGTAGGGCCAGGAACCTGACATAAGGTTGACAGAAATACGGGGCCAATATCATCATGCGGAAAATAGCTGGTAAAAGACACGTTGCGCCAAAGCTCTGCAGCCTGCCACCAACGGCACACCAAGCTTCGTAGCCCACTTCGTGCCCGTCATCAGATGTGGCAAGCCGCCAGCTCACCATCGCCACACGACTATAACCCACTGGACTACGGGTGGAAGGCAGAAGGCTCCGGTTTGTACCTGCTGAGGCTGAAAGTAAACCCGGACTCTGTCTTGAACTTGCACCTGCAAGAGAAACTGTGGAACGCCGAGCTGCACCTGCCAGAGAACCTGTGGAACGCCGCGCTGCACCTGCAAGAGAAACTGTGGAACGCCGAGCTGCACCTACGTTAACTCATTCGAGACGTGCCGCCTCCGGATACGCGGCATAAGCCGCGTATCCGGAGGCGGCACGTCTCGAATGAGTTAAGCTCCAGCTAACTTGCAGTCTTCTGCGGACACGAACAGTGTTGCAATCCCTACAGTGCAATGATCCAGGACACGGAGGAGATGGACTCGGAGTGAAGCGCGTGTAATCTTGGTTTTCCAAAGCAGAAACCGTGTATGATGTTGATTAGCAGTACAAGAGGCTGATTTTACAGTGAACGATCTCACGTTATGAACATTCAATCAGTGACAGTATATCTCATGAAAGAACTATATAAGCACTCGTATATATTGTCATGTTTCTGGGTGTGGGATCACCCAGACACACAACTCCAGACTGAAATGTTAAGATTTGTTTCTGCTGGTGGTTGGTGTGCACACATAAAAGTGTACTGTGCCTGCACAAAAAGTTTGTTTAGAGACTAGGCATGCCCACATGTAGGTAGTATCGCCCATAATTTCTGACTGTAAACACATAACGACCGATATAACCTTTGGAAAGAGTACACAAAAATGGGTAGTCATGCAAGCTTTCAAGGCATTATCTTTTATAGTTTATAAAAAAAAAAATCAAAGTTTAGGGTTGTTTAACTACATCATCTCTCGACTGACAATATCCTCACGTGTTGTACTGATTAAACCCGATACCTAGTTTGTAGTGATTTTTTTTACAGCTCCTATAATGTTATACTTTAGAAGATATGCCATCCCCCCCCCCCCCCCCCCAAAAAAAAAAAAAAAAAAAAAAAAAGTCGAACAGTGCATTTTGCTACACTAGTAGGCTACACTCGCGCTATGTTCCGTGAAGTAGGGGTAGCATGCTTGCCGGACCTCGACAAAAGGGGCGGAGCCTAAATAGTCGCACCAAAAAAGTGGATCGGTTTATTCTTTATCAAGTTCTACTATGATCTGAACATTGATCGGCTGCGTTCAACTACAGTGCTGTGCGTGAAATTACATCCATTGTGGTCCTAGTGTTAGTGTAGGTTTCCATTGGTCATCAAAAAATTTGAGGCATGGTCGCGGAACACGATGAAGAACTTTTCATGTTATCGGACACATAGGCAACACAAAGTGTACTCAGGTTATTTCTATGCAGAAGAGACGTATAAAGATAAAAGACAACTTTGCCGGGATAAAGTAGCATATTTTGCTGGGTACATAACATTTTGCGAAGGTATTTTCCAGTTATTAGTACACAGTAGGGCGTATATGTTTCAATCATTTGCAATGTAAATATTGCATAGTTAGAACTTCCAGTCACACACCTTTCCTAGTGTCACTGTCCCTTTTGCCCGCAAACTAGCGAAGATGAAGCTCACGTTGTGTTTCACTGTCCAAAGTATAGAGACTTATGTCCGGATTTTTTTTGTAACTGTAGATAACATCCGTGGAAGTGTTTTACTTACTCAGTTGTTTATCCTGTGAAAATGCATCTTGAACGAGACAGTTCGCGTGGTTTCTTTTCAAATGTTTTGAGAGGCGAAGAAGAGAAACAGCGACATGTTCCAATGATTGATTGATTACATCTGTGATACTATCTTTTTATGAGTAAAACTGTCATTTCAACTAAGAATGTCAATATACCCTAGGTTATTTATGTTCTTGTGGTATTGAACTGATATATGTATTCGCTCTCCATGTGAAAATGGCCGATGTGCCAACATCAATAAAAACTCTTGACTTGACTTGACTAGTGTACAACAGGCTTAAACACAGCAAAAAGTCCATGGACCGCCACAGGCGACAGCTGGCCCGTGCACAGTGGCTGGCGCTGGCTTGAGGAATATTTTGCTTACTGAATGGAAGCGTTAGCTCGTTCGAGACGCGCCGCATCCGGATACGCGGCTGAAGCCGCGTATCCGGATGCGGCGCGTCTCGAACAAGTTAACAGTCGGCAGTAGTATAACAGAACTTGTTCCGAGCAATCCAAACTTTTGCAAGAAACAAATGGTCTTGAAAGGTATATGCGGCTGTCTTAATAGGCAAAATGAAGTGTCACCTGTCATTAAAGACCAGCATTTAGCAAGCGAAATGATGGTCTTTAACCCATAAAGCCCTGACATAACATGACAGGAAGTGGACTGACCATGATAGTTCAAGGGTGGTGTCAGAATAGCTTGGCGCCTGAAGGCGCCAAGCTATTCGGACACCACCCTTGAACTAGCATGGTCGATGACCGTCCAGAACTGCGCAGCAGTACATAGACTTCAGAGGACATCAAGAAAAACGGATATCTTCCACAGGATGTAATGAGTTAGTGTCAGGTGATCAAAGGATGGTTGCTTAAAACACGTTCTGCCACAGAAGTGGTCGTCACTGTGTTCAATATTGTTATTTTGTTCACACATATCCTATTAAATGTGTTTCTTGGTCTTTTTTTTTCAGACTCCAGGCTGTCGGGTCATCCACAAGTTTCACCATTCTGCCGTATTCAGACTCGTAAAGATGTGGACCTACGTGCTGGAGGCCGCGGCAGTGGGGGTGTGCAGTGTGGTGTTTGCCGCAGTGCTCGCCTACTTCTGCTGTCCCAGCATGCTCATCAAGCTCATGTTTCAGTATGTGAAATAAGATTGATTGTCAATGCCCTTTATCGGAAAAAGGTCTCGCTACACGTACGCCTCCCACTGTGGAACGGAATTCTCTGTATCAGTGGGCAACCAAGATGCGTGTAACCGTGTGTCTTTTCTGCGAAACAAATCAAAAGTTGCAGTCAAGGGGGGTAATTTGCAACAAGGGGGTAATTTGCAACGAGGGGGTAATTTTCAAGAAGGGGGTAATTCGCAACAAACAGGTTTATGATTATTGCTGTTAGCCCATTTAACCCCAAGGCCGCATTTTTGGAGGCGTCATCTAAGGATTTTGTACCAGCTGCAGGAGATGGATTGACCATGGCACTACCCTTGAATGATCATGGCCAATCCATCTCCTGCTGTAGGGCGTTGGTGGTAAAAGGGTTAATTGTATCGCTGATCTGATTACTACTGATCAGATGACTACACATTAAAGCCCTAGGACTCAACCACATATTTGTAGTGTTGTGTTCATGTCACTTTTATGGATCAAAGTCGTCGCTGTACAAGAGCATTGAACTCATTCACATCAGGTGTGGGTAGTGCCAGGAAAGCTGTCTCACCTACAGGTTCTACCCTGTAGCTGTCATGGTCAGTCCATCTGCAGTCATAGTGTTGTAGTTGACTACATGTTTTGACTTATTAATCCCTGAAGATGAAATTATCCAATTATCCGATTCTGGAGATATCCTCGAAGGTCTGCTTCAAAGATCGACCATATTTCAAGGATGGAGTCAGAAGAGCTTGGCGCCTGCAGGCGCCAAGCGATTCTGACACCACCCTTGAGCCATCATGGTCAGTCCACACCCTATTGTATCATGACAGGGGTTTGTGGGGTTTGTGTTTTTCTGAGCATCCCTGAACCCAATTATGATCTCTGTGTGATTATCATACCCACTTCTCGCTTCGTTCACGGTAAACAACTCATCTCTTTCAGATTTTACCGCTCGAGCTGCGGTATGCAGGTGAAGTTCATTGGTGATGCTGAAAGCATTTTCTGCTATGCGGAGAAAGGAAAGAAGAGACCGGATAAGTCTAGTATCCTCTTCATCCACGGATACACAGCGTCCAAAGACCACTGGATTTCTTCCTTCAAGGTTCGGTACATGTATCATGCATTTGTGATGGTGTTTTGTTGTTGTTTTTATTGTTTGTTTTTCGTTTTGTTTGTTGTTGTCTTTTTGATTTTTTGTTTGTTTGTTTGATGTTTTTAGGGTTTTGTTTTAAGTCGAGTGGGAGGGGGGGGGGGATTAGTTTTGCGATTGATTGTCTGGTACTGTGCTGTTTGGTTATTTTGGGTGCATGACGCAATGAAATATTTTGGGGAGTAAGATACGATTTTTGGTCTTAAGATTTATGTCCCCAAATGACTTTCACTAGTTTTGGATGGTTTGCGTTTAATAAAACTGATGATTGTGAAACTCTTCCTTTCATTATTCATGTAATTACAACTTTGACCATTTCTTGTGTTTTCATGCGTGTCTCTAAAAGTATAATCTTACCAAGACAATAATCACACAAAGTGCTGCCTGTTCACAGTGGGCAAAACGTTCAAGGGTCAATCGGTTGCAGTCAGCCTCTGGACAGCTATGTGCTTGCCTACTGCCGCCGTGGCAGGCTTTACACATTCTGCCCGAGGACCGAAACCCCGAAATTTTGAAGTTTCCCTCTGAAGGACTGTATTACAATTCTAGAGACAGACCGTGCAGGATAGTTCAGTGGTGGTGCCAGAATAGCTTGGCGCCTGTGGGCGCCAAGCTATTCTGGCTCCATCCTTGAACTATCATGCTTGATCCATGTCTTGCTTTGGTGTCGGGGCTGAATGAGTGAATGACGTTTCCTTACTGACGTTGTGTGTGTTGAATGTTGCATAGAACCTTCCCAGTGACTACCACCTGATAGCGCTGGATATGCCGGGTCACGGAGCCAGCTCCACGCCCCCAGACAACCAGGATCTGTCCATCAACTTCGCCATGACATCTGTAACAAAGGTTGGATTATTATTCTTTACAGTGATCAGTGATTTATTTTTCTATTGGGATTGATGCAATGCATCGGCTATGATAGTTCAAGGGTGGTGTCAGAATAGCATGGGGCCTGTAGGCTCCAATCTATTCTGACACCGCCCTTGAACTATCATGGTCGATCTGTCTCTAGAACTGTGATGCATACCTCAAAGGATGCCTTTAAACATTTGGTAATGTCATCCTCAGGATGTAATGAGTTAACAGATCTCTGAGAGGAAGATGAGGAACACTGAATATGCTGTGGTCACGTTGGAGAACCAGGCATTTCTGGAAATGCCTATAACATGTTCAGACTGTGGCTTTCAGAATTCTGCCCTGTGCAGTCAAAAGACAGTAAGCCCATTTTCGCGAAAAATGAGATTTTCACTGTATCACAGTGACATGTTTTTTTCCTCACACAGACTTACTTTTTTTGCACAGTCACATGGCAGAAATTCTGTCTCACGCACGTATACATTTCCTAATTAGTTTTTGTCAACAACAACAAAAATGTATTTAGACAAAAACTTGTATGAGATCAAACGAGCCTTAAGTTTAGGAAACTAATCAGTCCAATGTTTGAAATTCTTTGCAGTTTGCAGATATGGTTGGTCTGACGGAGAAGCCATTCCACATAGTTGGAGCGTCACTTGGGGGATGCATTGTGGGAATGCTCGCTGCCAATTACCCGCATCTGGTGGAGCGAGTAACCATGATCTGCCCTGCAAGTGAGTATCATTTAACAATTGTCTCCCTTCTTTTTTTCGCATTCACATACCTGCAAGGTGTACCAGGTGTATATTAACCCATTTAACCCCACGGCCGCATTTGCACAAATTGTTTAGAGACGTCTTATCTAACGATTATATACCAGTTGTGGGAGATGGAGATCACGATAATTCAAGAGTAATGCCAGATGAGCTTGATCATCCCCTGCTGCAGGGCGCTGGGGCGAAACAGGCTAATAACTAGTTTGTGATTTGTTAATTTGTTTTCCTTCGCATATATTCGGCAGATGAAAAGAATTCACTAGTGAAGCTTGTCTACAGCGCTTGTTTGCCCCTTTTGCTGCCAGTTATCCCAGATTCTGAAAGCTTTGTTATTGCCATGCCAATGTACCCCAGCTGCCTCAGGTTAAATTATTTATGGATTCAATGTGGTGTCAGCAAGAGGCGTAGATCCTCATGAACCCCCACGACTGCAGGGGCTCGTGAGGATCTGTCTCTTGCAGTTGGATTGGATCATGTTGACTTTTTCTCTGCAGTCAAGAGATAAATGTCTCAGACCTGACTATCATTTGCATGTCGGTTGTGGTTTTAGTCGCGATGATAATAATAATAATAATAATAATAATAATAATAATAATAATAATAACGGTAATTTGTATAGCGCCTAATCACCATGGTGCTCTAGGCGCTTTACAATCACAGTAATGAAACACAAAGCAAAATACAAAAACAAACACATACAACAACAACAACATAACAACAAACATACATTGATTTATAAGGAGCAGAAAACTCACACACTTACACATACGCACACATGATGAGCCGGCAGACAAAATGGTCTTTAAGTATATGCAACAGAAAAAAAAATGTGTGTTTTAAGCTTGGATTTAAAAATGGAGAGAGATGATGATTCGGAACAGGTTAATACTCTCACTACATTTTTGTGTAGTCATCTATTAGATTGTGAACCTGCTGTGGTAGTAGTTGAATTGGCAATTACAATTTAAAGGTAGTGGCATAGAGTATTGTTAGATTACCATGATCATTGGGAGGCCGATGAATCAGTGATAATATATGTATAAATTTAAGGATAGTGCCAGATTAGCGTTGTTTTGTTGATTTGTTGTTTCGGTTTTTGTTTTGTTTTTTTGGTTTTTTGGTTGTTGTTGTTTTTTTTTATTGAGGGCGCTTCACTGATAATAATAACAAGAAAATGTGGTAAGCAATCAAGATGGGATGAACCATAATCCACAAAGTCTCTTCTGTATGAGAGCTATAACCCACAAAGTCCTTTTATATGCGAGCTGTCCTCGCTGTCAAGGGTCTCTACCTGTTGCCTTTGACCTGATTCTGACGTTGAAATATCTCCTATTGTCATGCAGTCCGATACTGTGACATTTTCCGACACTGATTAGTCAGTACCTAAAGGTCTCAGGGGGTTCAATGCCCCATTGCTACCTGCTAGAACCATTGCCATACCTGTAATTTTTAATCAGCTGGCCAATCCGCAATTCTCGTATTGTGCACGAATCTGTCCTAGGTCTTTCGTAAGAGCGCTTAGATCAGGGCTGTCCGGCACTCTACATCATAAATAAATGGAAAACACAAAGATCAGAATATGGTGGCAGACGACAGGGAAATTTTTTGTTTTGTTTTAAATGTGCCTTATTTCGAGATGACTCAAGCGGTGAGCACACCACACAAGTGCTACACAAATGTGTCGCAATTCAAACTGAACTGAGAGCTCGAAACGTTCCATTGTGCTTGTCAACATGTATGCTGTTTAGAAAGCAAAGTCTGCTGCCACTCGTGCAGTAAGAGAGAAAGTGAAATAAATAAAGAAAATTTGACAGATCTATGACATTTCAGGGTTGTTGCTTTTTAAGATCGAATAATTGTTGAATGAGGGTATGAGCTCAGTACTGGTTGGCAAAAGATGCCAATAATACATGCTTCATATGTATGAAATCAGACCTACCGTATATATATCCAGTCGCTTGCCACGCAGTCCTGCGCTCAAAAGTTAGAAGTTCTGTCTCTTGAATCCAGTGAGAAAAGTCCGCACTTCCTTGCTACAGATTCTGGAATTGATGCTGGCTGCTTAGAAGCAGCACCGCTGATAAACGTTTGAAATTCCGGCGGAAAAATTCAAGCACATTTATGCGACCAGGCATGGTATCCTATGCATAAAGAGTTTGTATTTCCCAGAAAAATCAGTCTGACGTCAGAAATATTTGGTGAGAGAGTGCGTCGATGTCCGCGTCGTGACGAAATTTCCGCTTTTACGTCACGGTCACTATCTGATTTTCTCAAGAAGTCAGGGTTTTTTCTGAATAGAATTATATTTTACTGAAAAAGTTCAAAAGATACAAAGCTTGCTAAGCGAACTCATGCAGTGTCTTTCTCTAATCCGGCTATATCCAAAACCGTAAGTGAAAATAATGAAAATAGCAGACTCTAATTTGGGTCAACCGACTTCCTATTAACGGTCATTTAACTCTTCAATGAGACATCCAATTTCATAATGCTGGGAGATTGATTGATTGATTGATTGTACATTGCTTAACGTCCCGACAGCAACAAGGCTTTCTCAGGACGTGCCTGCACTGCTTCTGAAAAAAATAAATAAACAGAATATTGAATGTATGTCGCCAGCCGGTCCAATACGTTAAATAAACCTACGCCATGGGGCCTAAATAAAGCTAAGACCATTTAGCAACACACATCCAATAACAAGAGGTACAGGCAGTGCAGACAGTTGGGAGAGTTTTAAAAAGGCAAATACAGGTAAATGGACCAAGGGTAGACAGAAACACATGCCCCAGAGTAGAAGGAAAACCCACCCTGTGGGGCTGACCAGGGTGACCCTGGGAACTAAAAAGTAGTCAACCCCACCCAAGCCCCCCAGGGCAGACCCGGGTGGGGGATAATGCTGGGAGAGGCACCTAGGCACTCACTGAATAAAGCACCGCCCCTAATTTCAAGCTTGTACATACGCAAACCTCGGAGATTGTGTTGTTTACATACATACGCACGCACACACACACACACACACACACACACACACACACACACACACACACACACACACACACAAACACAAACACACACACACACACACACACACACACACACACACACACACACCAGAAGTACTTTCCACAGCGAGTTTTGCGTAACTAGACGTGACGTAATTGTTCTCTTGTTACTTCACGGTCAAAGTTTTAGTCTAGCTCGCCTACGATGTCGTGTGTGTTCTTTTGAAATCGCTCCACCGCGTCCCGTCCTAAAAAGTCTCTTCTATAAATAGAAGAGATTAAAAATACACATCTGAACTGTAAAAACAGGGGAAAAAAACGTTTTAACAATCTAGTTGTTGTTTTGTAGTACAGATGTGCAGTTTAATTTTACTTATCACATTTTCACATTATTGACAGTGAAGTGCCCAGTAGACAGTGTTTTTTCCCAGGAAATGGAGCGAGCTCTAGACCTAGGTGCCGACCAGATACAGATGGAACACTGCAGGCTGCTGCCCACCACACCCCATGGACTGCAGCTGATGATTGACAGCTGTGTCTATTCCAAATTCAGTGTCAACAAACAGGTTAGTTGTCAGTCCAGACCAAAAAATGGTGACTGCCAAGCATGTAAAATGCACAGAAGGACCCAGCGGAGAAAGAAACACGATTTAAAAAATAGTTGCAGCACAATTTATACATATTTCGAGTAAATATCCTTTTTCAAAATAGACATTTTGTCTATTATATATCAATATTAATAAATCGTGTTGTAACTGTCTTTTCTAAGCGTGTTTCTTTCTCCGTTGCGTTCTTCTCAGGTTAGTGGTCAGTTCTTGACTCAGAAAGTTTTGTAAGACCATTTTTACACGCATTTTGTGCAATTTTTACCCTCTGTAAGATTATACAATTTATAGTTCCATGAGCGACTAAAAAAAAACTTTGTTGTTGAATTTCATTGTATAAACATTTTGACAAATCACACTGATCATGTAATATTTTATACTCGGTTACTGGGGGCCAGACAATTTGTTGATTGAGTGGAAAATGACAGCATCATGTGACAGCCACTGCCATCTGATATTAAATTGTACTGCACACAGGAGAAACTGTTTTGACCAACTACCTTGATGTAAAATTGATCATGGTGCTGTTTCGACACAAGTCTTATATGAAGTCATATCCTAGTTAAGTTATAATTAAGGTGGTGAATGTTTATGTCGGAGCGAGTGTCTAATAGCCGGCGCTGTTCTTATGGTGACGGGCCCCCAGGTAGCAACTGTGAAAGTATTCGTCTTTTTTTTTCTTTTCTTTTTTTTAATGGGTATTTTTTATTTGTGTAACTAGTCTCAGCCAAGCAGAAAGTTTACAAACATTATGTTATGTGTTACAGAGATGCTACGATAGGGCCGTCTTTAGTTTGCTTGTGTTAGGGAGGTTCAGGTCGGGTTGGGGCCGTTGACGCCGGCCATGAGACGCCTTGGCGACGGGCTTCACTCGTCCCGAGCCATTGTCCATTTGTTGTTTGTAAACTGTTGTGCGAGTGTGTGTGACTGCGAGTTGCACCTGAGGTGGCGAGACGAATTTCTCTTTTCGAGAAAATAAAGTACTTATTCTTATATGGCAAAAAGTGATGCCTGTCGCTAAAAACCATCATTTAGGTGGTTGTAACCACCTAAATGGTCTTTGATGACAGGTGGTCGCCCATAGGACAAGTCCCTCAAAACAGGTTCTGCTGTAATGATGCATTTTTCAAAGGCTCACCTAGTGCCTGTACAAGCTTAACCCATTAACTGCCAGTGGACTCACATTATGTTTCTGAATTCTTTGTTAATTCCTAGAACCCCACCTGTGCAAGGAACATAGATATAAAATGGTGTCAGCAAGAGGGATAGATCCTCATGAGCCCCCGCAATTGCGGGGGCTCATGAGGATCTATACCTCTTCCATCTGGGTGGTCTTAACATGCCTTCGGAAGTGAAGGGATTAATAAGATGTGATGTTCCATATTCTGCTGTACCCCCATGGATGCCCCAAGAAACATGGATACAAAATGGTGCCAGCAAGAAGGATCCTCATGAGCCCCCGCAATTGCGGGGGCCCTTGAGGATCTATATCGCTTCCATTTAGGTGGTCTTAACATTTTCTCGGAAGTGAAGGGACTAATAAGACGTGACGTGCCATATTCTGCAGTAACTACTCCACCGGAAATTAATTACACAATTACGCTTGTCTCTTACAGATTTTAAAGGGTTTCGTGGAACTGCGGTCACAGAAGAATGCGTATTATTTGAGATGTAAGTATGATGCTGACACATGCAGTACACATTCATTTAGCCATTTAGCCCCAGCACACTACAGTAGGAGGTGGATCGGCCGTGATAATTCAAGGGTAGTGCCAGAATAGCTTGGCGCCATCAGGCGCCAAGCTAATCTGGCTCTTCCCTTGAATTATTAAGGTCGATCCATCTCTTGCAACTAGTACATAGTTATTAGATGACACCTCTAAAATTTGAAAAATGAGGCCTTGGGGTTAAATGGATTAATCCCAGATTGACCCCTTTGTGCACGCTGCCACCAGGACCGTAAACAGCACCAGCACCTGCAGGCACAATGCAGTTAGTATAGGCTGCTCGTACAAGACAAGAACTCTAGCTGAAGTGATCAACATCTATATATTTAGCTGGAAATCTACCGAAGGTGAATCCACTCAGTGAACATATGTACCCAGAGCGAATCCACCCAGCCGTGATTATACCTAGTGTAGTTTGTGCAACCAAATTTCTCAGCTGAGTGTATTCCAACTCTGTTGTGAATTCATGCTGAGTTTATTTCTGATGGATAGACTTACAGCATGTAGATTTTTGGCTGTGACATTTGTGTAAATTGCAGTAGTGCAAATGACATTTGTGTAAATTGAGCAGTGCAAATTTGCAGCGAGAGGAATCATGCCTGGTTGGATTCATGCTGGCGAAAATTTCGCTGAGCATATCTTAAATACAACTTCTTTAGCAGAACTGTAAGTCCTTTTGCTTTGAAATGAAAGGAGTGAGTGATTCACATAGTGCATGCTCTTCAGAGAAGCATGGTTCGTTTTGGTGTAGAAGGGTGTTTGTTTGTTTGTTTGTTTGTTTGTTTGTTTGTTTGTTTGTTTGTTTGTTTGTTTGTTTGTTTGTTTGTTTCAGTATTTCGGAGCCTTGCATCCTATGACAATGTGACGCTGTTAGAGAGAAATTGTCATCGCATCAGCGTTCCTTCACAGCTTATCTGGGGTGAACATGACCAGGTATGTCTTTCAGTTGTAAGCCATGTCTTTAGTACACGTTACTAAAATGCGTTCTGGTATGTGATGTTGGACCGTATGGCCTATCCCAGAGAGCATTCCTTCGTTAGCGTATGGTTAGCTCCTGCCATACCTGTAGCTAGGTAAAGTCAACCTACTTTCACACAAATTATAGTAAGACTGCAATTGTACCGTGACGTTCTAGTTGTGTCACCATTCTCTCAAGCCTATCAAAGACAATACATTATGAATGTATTGTCTTTGAGCCTATGAAGCGAAAGTGAAACTCATATCACGTAAAATATAAAATTACATAAAAACTAAAACTTACGTCATGATTTTATAGGAAATCGTTTGACCCAGATTAGAGTCGGTAATGTTTGTCATATTTACTTGAACTTTTGCATATAGCTAGTTTGGAGAAAGACATTGGATGAGTTCGTTATCCTTTCTACTTCTTTAGTAAAAATTAATTCATTTCAGAAAAGAGTTAAAACACTAAAAAAAAACTTTACTTCTAGAAAAAGTCAGACAGTGGCGGTGACGTAAAAGAGGCAACTCCGTCACCACGCAGACACTGACATTATACTCTAAATGTGACGTCATTCTCTCTCTCTCTCTCTCTCTCTCTCTCTCTCTCTCTCTCTCTCTCTCTCTCTCTCTCTCTCTCTCTCTCTCACACACACACACACACACACACACACACACACACACACCCCCCACACAGTGACACACACACACACACACACACATGCACGCATTTCCAGGAGAAATAGATCCTCATGCCCCCTCCAGGCGCATGAGGATCTTTGCCTCTTGAAGATGTTTGGAACGCGCAAGCACGCACGCACTAACACGCACACACACATCGACGCGCTTTCAGAAGAGCATGCAGGTGACCCGTATAATTAGTACGTCATGCTAGCTAGGTAAAGTCAACCTGCTTTGACACAAATTATAGCAAGACTGAAATTGTACCGTGAAGTTCTATTTTTTTCACCATTTTCTCAAGCCTATGAAGCGAAAGTGAAACTCATATCACGTAAAATATAAAATTACGTAAAAACTAAAATGTACGTCATGACAAATGACGTTTGACAAATCAATGACGCGTATGTCCTGCGCCCTTTATAGAACTCACTGACGCATTTGCACATCTGCGAGACTTTTTCAATAGGAGATAATTCAACATCAGAATCAGGTCAAAGACAAAGGGCCTAGGTTGAGACCATTGACAGCGAGGACAGCTCTCATATAGAAGGGACTTTGTGGATTATGGTTCATGCCATATTGGTTTGGGTTTTTTTCCCGGATAGATTGTACATCCAAGTGGTGCGGAAGTGTTGAGGATAAGTCTGCCCAACTGTCAGGACGTGACTATTGTGGAGCGTTGCGGACATGCAATAGAACTGGACCGGCCTGGTGCGTGTGCTAAAGCCATCCTCAAGTTTAGAGGGGATCTGCAATCAGCCAGAAGATAATTCCACGTAGATCAGACAGGGTCTTAGACTTGTCGTACCACACACAGGTTTAGAGTGCGCAAAAGGCCATCAGGGCGACGTCGGTCGCCGTTGACCGGATGGCTTTTTGCGCACTGGGAGGGAAATGTATATGTGCGCATGTAATAATTACATGTGCAGACAAATCTAGTTGAATTGGACTGCAGTTTCTGTAGCTCTGCACCTCTTTTATTTTATTTTATTTTGTTTTCTTTCTCCACATGTGGTCACACAAGTGCTGTTTGTTGAGGCACTGGCCAGTTGTGTCTTTAACCCCGCCACTGCCAGGAAAATGAGAACGCCAACTGACCACAAGAGGCAGAGTACTTCATGAGCCCCCACATCTGTCGAGGCTGATGATGTTCTGTGCCTCTTGCTGGCCCTTGTTTCTGAGCATGCGCTAAGGATGGGTGGGATCATTTAGTGCTGAATCAGAATGTCACAAGGTTTCAAAACATAATTTGTGTCAAATGACCGTGAAGTGGAATTGTGCAAGAAATGGGTAGACAACACAGTGAACATGAAAAAAAACCGCTTATTACCTCCCTCGAATGCTGATGAGCAAAAGAAATGCGACATTTTTGGAACCACCGGAAACACTACAGTGTTTCCGATGGTTCCAAAACATGTCGCATTTCTTTTGCTCGTCACTCTACTTCCAGTGGCAGCATGCACAAGAGATAAGGTAAGGAAGGCCATTGAAGCAGAAACTTAAGTCGGATATTAAAAGACGTTTGAATTGTGAAAACCACTCACTTATTCTTCAACGATAATTTTGACACTGCAGCAGAGCAATTTAACCCTTTTAACCCCGAGTCACTACAGCCGGAAATTGATTGACCCTGATAGTGGCAGAAAGGGTAGTGGCAGATTAGCTTGGCGCCTTCAGGCGCCAAGCTAATCTGGCACTACCCTTGAATTATCATGGTCAATCCATCTTCTGCAACTGTACATAGTCGTTAGGCAACACCTCCAAAATTTGAGGAATGGGATCTTGTGGCTAAAAGGGTTAAGAGTGTGAGTGAGTGTGTGCAGTAATATATAGATATGTGTAATAGTGTGCGTGCGTTATTAGTGGGAACAGGATATGGTTTTCGTGTGTCGTGATCGAGTCTTAATATTTGACATGATATACTGATCAACAAAAGAAACGCGAAGTAGCCCCTTCAAATCACATTTAATCCAACATTTGAAAGTCGATTTTGTACAAACCATACAACGGATGTTAGCGACATTTTGGGAATGAAATCTTGGACACCAGCGTAATCAGTGTGGAAGTTTATTCTGTATTTGGAGCAAGAATGGCACAGCACAAAGTCAATATGGCGTGTGACCCCCATTGGCGTTGATGACGGTTGACAGCTGTCCTGGGGATGTTGTTCCAGGCCTGGACAATGGTATTCTCCAGTTCTGCGGCTGTCGTTGGTTTGGGGCGTACAGCGTTGACCTCCCTTAGCAGTTAGTCCCAGAGATGTTCGATGGGCGTGTTTATGTTACTGCACTGACTTGCATGTAATGTCGCAGGTGTACTGTAATTATGTTCTGCTGTGTAAAGAACAAATAAAATCAGACTGGCTGCTCTACTGTCTTCTCTGAATGTTTGCTTTCAGCTCAGATGGCGATAAAAAATATTTAAAAAATTTTAATGCTTCTAATGCGCAAAAGGCCATCCGGCTGCCGTTGGCCCGCGCACAACCGTGCGCGGGCCAACGGCGGCCGACTTCGGCCCGATGGCCAGTGCGCACTGGGCTGGCCCTGTGTTCATTGTCTTGCTTCTTTGTTCAGCTGTTCGTATGTTTCAGGACAATTTTTATTCTAATCATACTTAGTAGACGTGCGCACTGGTCAGGGTTTACAAGGCGCATGGCAGGCTCTTCCACTGATAACTGATTCTTTAATCCTAGGATATAATATTTAATGCTAGGATTAGATAAAAATTTATCCTAGGACTTATTTGATTTAATGCTCGGAATAAATGTTAATTCCTAGGATTAATTTCAACCAATCGGCCGTAACAAGCTAGAACGAAAAGTCCAATAGATGGATGTATTCGGTCTGTAAGTATCTTTAAAAGAACGTGTGTGCCTGGCTGTTTATTTGATTAATTCCTACAAAAAATTACATTTGTTCCTTTAAATAAATACATTTTGACCTCGGAATAAATACATTTTGTTCCATTAAAAAAATATTCTACGAAAAGGTCACATGCTGACTGGATCCAATTAGTCCTAGTAATAATTATTTACTCCAAGCATTAATTCAAACTAGCCTTAGTCAACCCTTTCGGTCTAGTCTTAGGATAAATTATAAAGTCATGGCATTAAATATTTTCTAGAATTAATGAATCAGTAGAACGGCCTGCCATAACGTTCATGGACTTACTGTAAGGAAAGCCAGAGTGCACTCAATTGTTAACTCATTCTGCCCGCGACACACCGCAGCAAGATATGGCTCGACCATGGTCGATCTGTCTCCTGAATTGTCATGCAGTCCTCCGAGGATGTGGGTATTTCGAACCTCGGGCACAGTGAGTTAACCTGTCACGCTAGAACGCAGCAGCAACGCAATTTGTTATATTAACACATTCTACCCCAGGACGGAAATCCCCACATATTATAGTTGCCCTCTGAAGGACTGCATGGGTGGGAATTTTCCGGCTACAGCCGGATTTGTTTTTTTTTTTAATCTTTTTTTTTTGGGGGGGAGGGGGATGCTGTGTTGTTGTTTTTTCATTTAAAAAGTGCCCCCCAGACCCCCGCTTCAGGATTCAACTGTTTTTGGTGTGTTTGTTTTTTGGGTTTTTTTTTCCAGGATATAACTTTTTTTTCTGTCCCACCCATGGGACTGTATTACAATTCTAGAGACAGATCGAGCATGATAGTTTAAGGGTGGTGCCAGAATAGCTTGGCGCCCATGGGCGCCAAGCTATTCTGGCACCACCCTTGAACTATCATGGTCGATCCATGTCCTGATGTGGAGTGTCGTGGTTGACTGATTTAAACGCCCGGTTTATCAGAAGAGCGGTGTTGTTTATAAGCAGGCTGCAGGTTCGATTACAGGCTTAACCCATTTAGCCCCGAAGCCCTTCAGCAGGATGGCTTGACCGTGATAATTTAAGGGTAGTGCCAGATTAGCTTGGCGCCATCAAGCGCCAAGTTAAAGTACGGCAAATACTCCCGAATTGTGGGAGGCTACAACGGCCGTGATAACTGCAGCTTATCGCGCGCACCACTCTCATTCAGTACCCCTGTAGCAAAACGTCTTCGTGCCCACGGCGGCCGCAGTGGACCCGCGCACATTCGTGCGCGGGCCCACAGCGGCCGTCGTGGGCCCCGAGGACTCTTGTTCACTGGGTAGGTTTCAAAAGCGTGATAGGTTTTGGTTTCGTGCTGCATTTTTCTGAAGTATACATTGAGGGGGTGTGGGGTTACAACTTTCTGTTTGGGACCTTCAACCTGACACAAAAGGTCTCCCCCACGCTAGTGACCTTCTTCCAGTAGCCAAACAAATCAAAGGTTAGGAGGGGGAGGGGGACTAGAGGAAGAAGAAGGCGTGTGTGTGTTGTATGTGTCAACACTCTCGCCACTCGCCAAAATATCAAACAACCGGGGTGTGTGTGTGGGAGGGGGGGGGGGGTAGCGGACTTGCCAAAATTCAAGAGGGGGGGGGGGGGGGGAGGCGGATCCGTCTTTGTTGTTCAACGTGTGGCAAAATCTCTGCCTTGCCAGCGAGGGTGTCCGCTGGATCATTACTCTGGACTCTATATAGTCACTATAGGGGCCTCGGACAGATATTGCTCGCGAAGTAGTATGCGAGGCAGTCTCCGCGCACGCAGACGCGCTCTGAGATAACAGTGGCACGTCACCGTTACAGCATAGAGGTGGAGTGTTCGTATTTAGTCATTTCTACTAGAACACAGACCGAGCGACTCATATTCTCAAACCGTTTGAATCATAGTCACCGAGAGCGAAGCTCTCGGTGACTGTTAATAAAACAGTTTGAGAATGGCGTATACTATCATTTCTAGACAGACATGGCGACTCCCATTAAAAAAGTCGAACTGTTAATGAGATCCAAAGTCACCAAGAGCGAATATATACGCAGGTTAGCGCGCACACACACACACACACACACACACACACACACACACACACACACATGATCACGCAAGCAAACGCGCCAGTCAGTTCAGCATTCACCAACATAAGTAGGTCAGCAGAGTCGTCGAAGTGTAAGAAATCGTCAAGTTTATTTGGGAACAAAACACTATTCCGAATACTGCGAACGACTGACAAGAAAATAAAGGGACAGAAGAATAATGACTCACAAAAAAACGTAGACAACTCCTTAACCGTTGCCAACAACAGAAAGTCCATTTTTTCTTAAAAGCGAGATTTCCACTGTAATACATTGAAAATCTCGCTTTTCACAAAAACGGATTTGTCGTCTTCTGTGCTCGCATGGCAGATTGCTTTGTTCGGCTTTGACATTCAGTAGACGTGCTGATAACATAATGCGAAATAAATAAATGGAGGAGGGAGGGGGAGGGGGGGGGGGTAGAGAGAGAAGGTCATAAATAAATCAGAAAAAGCAGCCAGTGAATTATTCCTTTAACCCACACAGCGCGGAAGGCAAATCCTGATTTCAAAGAGCAAAGTCAGTCATACGCCAGCCATTTAGAAAAAAATAGACGAACAGAAAATCGCTGTTGTTTTCTTGTGTGTTTAGCTTTACAGCGAGGATGGCAAATCCTGATAGCCACATCCTGGATAACCCTTTTTCTGCCGGGTCATGGCAAACGTCACCCAGCTGCAAGAGACATAAACCCTCATGAGCCCCCGCGACAGCGGGGGCTCATGAGGTTTTATGTCTCTTGTTAGTCCTGTGTTCACTACGCCTAATTTTGGTTCCATTAAAGTACCATTACGCATAAAACTGAAGACACATTTCAGCATATAGTTGTGTTTGTTATGCCTTGTCGACACACCTAATGAACTTTAACAGCAGTTTGGACACGCAGCAAAAGCACACGGGTGATCGCACTTATTTATTCCGCGCAGCTGTTAGCGGCGTGTCAATCTATTTTGATCTGTTTCTCGTACTGAAAGCGTTGTATTTCTAGAACGGAGTGGAGTCATTGTCAGGTTACTTGGTATTAAAACGGCGTGTGCTGAACTGGATTGTCTTGTGTCTAAATAAACCACAAATAGACCTGTGTGTAGCGTTTGGTAACGATCTGTTACAGAAGTGTATCTTTGAACAGTTAAGGCGGTAGTGGGCCTTTAACACCTGTCTTTTAAAGCGAATGTCGATCAGCGGAGAGTGGTTCAGACGCGAAATTCTTGATCAACAGCGGCGGAGGGGTTAACAATCATAAGCCACCCATGAATCAGAAAAAAGGTAGGTGAGGCAGAAATGTGTAAGGTTTTTGTTCTGATTATCGTTGTTATTGACGTATTTATCTGTTTGTCAAAAACTCAGTGCTTGAGAGGAAAGGCCATATTGTCCCTGTTGACAATCCACGCCACCCCGTCAGGTCCCAAATGTCCGGGGGGATAGCGGGGACGAGGAGGGCGTTTCCAGGGCCACCGTCTGCTGTTGCCTCCCTTGACGGAAGTAGGGGGATTTGTCGTCTGCTTCCACGTCAGTGTACGGCTGATTGGCATACCTTTGAATCTGTGATTAAGAGAAGAACTTGAAGGAAAATAGAAAAGTTATAACAGAAAGCAAAGCACATGTAGAGCGTACATTTGCACAACAAAGCTTACCCAATGCGCGGAAGGCCATCGGGCTGACGTCGGCCCGATGGCCTTTTGTGCATTGGGTAAATACAGCCTCCAACCTCACCCCATCTGTGACTAAGACTAGAAGAAGAAAAATACAAAACTTTCAACAGAAAGCGAATCCAAGCGCAGGGACCTGTAACCAGGTAGAGCCGCGCGGGTACTTATGCGCAAAAGGCCATCGGGGCGACGTCGGCCGCGGATATATATATATATATATATATATATATATATATATATATATATATATATATATATATAATATATATATATATATATATATATATATATATATATATATATATAGCTAGGGCAGTGGGCAGATGTTCACATCTGCACGGGACATAGACGACCCCGCCCTCCACGAATCCCCTGCTGCCTTGCAGGTTAGGTTTTGGATAACCAAAGGCTAGGGTGCTGACACCGTACCTGATTGGGTGTATGAACTTCCTTGATGAAGTCACCACCCAGGGCGAAAGAGTCGACCACGTGTCCAGGACCAAGGCGAGCCACAAGTTATGTGGAGTTTCGGGTTTGGTTAACAGCTTGGAGAGGGATGGGCTCCGCCAGGTTCTTTTGCCCAGGACTCACCACATGCAATGACAACCTTACTTCAATCCATACCGGATCGGTCATCGCCCGGAACAAGGACCGCGCCTTCTGTCTTGCGCCAGGGCAGAGGTGGTAAGTGTGTTACCACCATCAAAACTGCGTGCCAGAAACAACTTCAGCATTGGCACCTGGAATGTCAGAACATTAAAAACGCCTGGAAAGGTAGAGGAACTGACACACGAAATGAACAGATACCACTAGACCATCCTAGGACTGTGCGAAGTACGATGGATACACTTGGGGAAACATCAACCCAGCGAAACCACAAACTGTATTACAGTGGCAGAGAAGACAAACACGAACTTGGTGTCGAATTTCTCGTCCACAAAGACATCGTGAACACTGTCATGAGTTGTCGGCCAGTCTCCAGTAGGCTTATCACCATACGCTTGAGGGCAACCCCATTCAATATCACCGTTGTACATTATATACGAGACTCGAATCAAAATGTCCGAGTCGAAGACGAGGACATTTGATTCGAGTCAAGTAATCACATCTGTCTGTTTATCGGCATTATATCAAACAAAATTGTTGCTTAATATAATTTATGTACCCAGTCCAAAACAAAACTATGCCTCGCGTCATTCATTTTGCGGCTGAAGGCGGTGTTAAGACAAAACACATGAATGGCAGACGGCCGCCCATCGCTGTCGACTCTGCGCGTAGATTTCGTTTGACTAGGAAGACATCAGTGCATTGTAGTAACCATACGTGTTGCTTAGGAAATTAAACTTGTAACTAGATCACGTATAATTGCGGAAAATGCCAGCAGGTTTGTTTATTTTGTTCTTCTCTCAGGTTGCCGATCGCCAGCTGACATCTCGTCAATTTCACATGTCGGTCCAGCCCGACTCGCACGTTTCCTGGCGTCTTATCTCCGTTCGTGTGTGTGTAGGCTATACATTTCGAGCGTTCATACACACTAAGAAGTATGTCATTACTACTACACATAAGGAGCGAGTTCATGCTGCAGTGTGAGCACATTTCGCGTTTCCGTTTTGAAAATCCAAGTATCAGCAAGATCGAGTCTTCTTGGTGCGCAAGGGATTTTGGGAAGGAAAGTATACCTAGCAAGCTCATGAATATTAATTTGCTTGTTATACAATATATCAATACATGTGTCAAAGAAGGGAAAACTTTATGGAGTGGGTACACACACACACACACACACACACACACACACACACACATATATATATATATATATATATATATATATATATATATATATATATATATATATATAATATATATATATATATATATATATATATATATATATATATATATTCTTTACTTTTAACAAAGGCGTCACCCAAAGCCAAAAATGCACTCAATCAGATTAGTTCCAAGGGACGTAATTTTTCATTTAATTCTGAGAATGCAGCTCTCGCTGTGCTAATGCCATGGAATCCCACGCTGATAAGTTTGCATTGTGTCATCAGGACATCAGCTGCCCTTTTTGTGACTGCATCGCTCACTAGATCTAGAAAGAGAGGGGAGTGGGAGAGAAGGAATGACAGACCTATCATTTTGAGCCTTCCACTGAACACCTACATGCGCCCCGCCATCCGCTGGAGAATATCCAGTCCTCCCCCCGAGGGGGGATGCTAGAAAATATTCCCAAACGGACATTGGACCTGCTGAGTAGATTTAGGTTTTTGCCGCCTACGACCGGTTTCGCCCCGGGGGGGGCTCTTCAGGTAGGCATACGGCGTAACCTGAAAGGTTGGTTATTTCGGGTTTAACGTCCACGGCACCGAAGTGATAGTAGACGGCCCTGACGGGCGGGTTATGGGGGGCAGGGAAATCTATTACCTATGGAGTACGACCTGAACACTGATCAACTCAGACGCACTCCAACTATGCCACTTAGATTTACCAGGACCTTTCAACGGACATGCTATTGAACAAGCCCGTCCTTTACCCCTGCAGTGCGAGTCCAGCTACCAGGGCGGGACGGGGATTCGAACCCACGACCCGGCGATTCTCTTCGCTATCCTGCTCCGACACTTAACCGCCTGAGCTATTTCGGACTCGTGGTAACCTGAAAGTTGCAAACACAACGCATGTACTGGAAGCCGCCTCCAGAATTTACTGGTATCACCACCAGTACAGCGCGGATTGCATCCGTAAAGCTTTATGAGGTGTTGCAGTGGAAGAAGACAGACTAATTTTGAAAAGGCAACACCTAGGCAATTTTGTGTGCAATTACTCTTTACTTTTAACAAAGGCGTCGCCCAAATCCAAAAATGCACTCAATCAGATTAGCTCTAAGGGACGTAATTTTTCATTCAATTTTGAGAATGCTCTCGCTGTGCTAATGCCATGGAATCCCAGGCTGGTAAGCTTGCATTGTGTCATCAGGACATCATCTGCCCTTTTTGTGACTGCATCGCTCAGTGGATCTTGAGAGGGGAGTGGGAGAGAAGGTAATGACAATGTATGTATATAATTATATATATATATAAAGTCTCCAAACCTTCCGCCCGCCCGCCCCCCCCCACCCACCCACCCACCCTCACCTTCACACACACCAATTGCCCACCCCACCCCTCATCGAATATCGAATGATGCCAGTTACCTGTGCAGACAGACGCCAAAAAGAATCAGACAGACAATGACGGCTGACAGCAAAGCGCCGACAGTAATCAGTGACTGAAACACCTCAGGGGGAACTGAAATACACACAAGGAAACACCGAATACTATGCAATCATGGCATAGGGGGGCTGGCGGGCTGGGCGTGCTGATATGCGAGACAGCCTCCGCGCGCTCCGAGGCGCGCGCTGAGGCTGTCTCGCATATCAGCACGTCCAGCCCGCCAGGCCCCTATGATCCACTAAATGTAATAACAACTTCATAATCTGGCACTATCTTGAACAATCATGGTCAAACCATCTCCCACACTGTCTAGTTTATAAACGCCTCCGAAATTTGCAAAAGTCGTAGGTTAGATTTGAATAGATTAGTTCGGCATGACGGAACTAAAATGAAAGACGGAAGAAGAAATCGTCATAAGTATAGGGTTATGATTGCCGTGCATTGGAAAAGAATATAAAACAAAATTAAACTGACGTCAAGAGACATAGATCCTCATGAGCCCCCGCTGACGCGGGGGCTCATGAGGATCTATGTCTCTTGCCTCTTATTTGCCAGTGATCACTGAATTCCGCGTCTGAAACCACGACACACTAACCGACCTTCGAGTGAGAAACGCAGATGTAAATGGGACCAAGTCAGAATACAAGGGAGGAAACAAAAAATTCTAGCTGTGGCCGGAAGTATCCCAGACCTCTTTCTCAGCATCTAGAGTTAAACGTTAAATCCATTAGTAGAGTGCCGTGAAAAAGGACACTCTGCACTGCTCTGCATCCATTGTTTCTGCCGTGTTTACTCTAAAGTCGAAGCGAATTACTCGAAAAGATCTTGACAGCTGAGCAGTGTTTAAACCAGGCTCCACTAAAGTAGAGCTTTTCGGGCTGGGAGAAATACGTACCTAAAGCGATTGCTGCTTGCACGTTCATGTCGACAGTAAGATGCACTCTTGCTTTAATTTTATTGGATATGCTAAATTTACATACACCAATATAAAAAGTCCCTCATAGTGTCTATTCTACTCTACGGCTGTGAGACTTGGACACTGCTTGCAGACTCAGAAAAGAAAATCCAGGCCTTTGAGAACAAGTGCCTGAGGAAGTTGCTCCGCATCTCGTACCGCGAGCATAAGACCAACGAATATGTACGGAGCATCGTCACTTCCCTGGTGGGCCCACATGAACCCCTTCTGGCAACCGTGAAACGGCGCAAGCTTGCTTGGTTTGGCCACGTGACCCGACACAACACCTTGTCCAAGACTATCCTCCAAGGCACTCTCGAAGGAAGTCGTCGGCGAGGTCGTCAGAGAAAGAGTTGGGTCGCAAACATAAAAGAATGGACCGAACTCGAGATGTCAGACTTGCTTGCCACCGCCCAAAATAGAACTCAGTGGAGAGCACTGTCTGTTGCTGCTGCCTTTCAGTCCCCCCCAACGCCCAGTTCGGGCAAGGGACTGATGATGATGATGATGATGATGAATATAAAATGAGCATGAAGCGTATTTCCGGCTACATCAAAAATAAATGGACGTCTGCTAAAATGATGCTTGACTGTGCAAAAAACCTTGATACTAAACTATCAGTTTTGATCGGCGGACAAGGTTGGTATAGATTTGTGGCAAAATATCTATTGAGTTTGTTCAGTTCGAGGTTTTAGGCGGATAGGGTTTGAGGGTTGAAAACTGTTCTGGAATCACAGTGCATCGCCGCTTCGCATGCCTTTCGTTTCCTGCCTTGTATTCTGACTTGAGGTTGTGGCGCGCACGCGGTGGCGCAGCGGATTTGCATGTAGTCAAAGCCGCACCATGATCGTCAAGCCCCTATGCACATGAGCGATACAGGCTTGTGATTGCCACAGTCCGCCAGGCGACAATGTGCAAGTAATTATTATTATTATTATTATTATTATTATTATTATTATTATTATTTATATAGCGCAAACTCCCTGCAGTGCAGGCTTTAAGCGCTGTACAATGCAAATCAAAATGACAAACCAAGCACAAATCAATAGACAGCGGCCAGAAAATATACACATATGAAAATACAAATTTTTAAAAATAAAATTGACAGCACATAAACACACCCGAAGCACAGACAACCATCTCAACATGAACTGGCACAGGGCCATCATGCTGTTACTGTGAGACGGAAAAGGGACTGGAATCTGGCAAGGCAGAGCGCAGCATAACAGCAGCCGTGTCGCATGATGTCACTTTAGACTGTCCACCACGTTTACAATAGCGGCAAGACCCGGCAAGCTAGAATCAGTTTTGGTAGCGTATTGAGAGATCGATCGATCCGCTCGCCTGTGACCATCGGGCCGATGTCGGCCGCCGTTGACCCGCGCACTGCCGTGCGCGGGCCAACGGCGGCCGACGTCGGCCCGAATGGCATTTCAGTTGCGCATTGGGCAGTACCTATACATCAAACTGGGCCGTACTGCGCGGTACATCTGCGGTCAACGTCGGCCCGACGGCCGTTTGCGCACCTACCTCGCTGTATCACCGGCTGCACGTCGATGGCAACACACTGCAAGGGCGAAATCGCGGGGTCCCAGCCTCCCCTTTTGCATTCCACCAGGTTCGCTCCGTTGCCCGTCTCCTTGTAACCAGGGTCACAGCGGTATTCTACCAGCTCCGCCACCACGAGGCGATAGGAAGAGTTGCCGCCAGGTTGGGGGAACTGGCCGTTACATTTCAAGCTCTCGATGGGGTCTAATGTCGTCGTTGTCGTCGTCGCTGCCGCTGTTGGTGGTGGTGGCGAGGAGGAGAACGCTAGGGCCGAGGATGGCGTGGTTGTCATCAAAGACGATGGGAGAGTGAACGTGGTTGATGCGTTGTTGCCTGCTGCTTGGGGAAAAGCACGCAAGTATGAAGGCGTCAGACAAAAATAGATGACGCGTGGACAATTGTGAAAGGTGACGAGAAGACAAGAAAGGGCAAGGCATTGAATCAATCAATTAACTCCAGGGCGCGTGTGGCCATCCGTGCTGCTATCAGTACGGGCTGCTGCATGCGCCAGGGAGACCAGCTCCACTGATTGAAGAGAAGATCTAGACAATGATCATTTGGAACATAATAGACCTGTAATAGGTCAGTCCTTCCCCCGCCCCCTTGACCTCCACCCCCCCCCCCCAAACCACTAAATTAATCTAATTAAATTAAACAATAACCAATTAAGTCCCTTGTCACTCTCGGTGTCGTGGGACATTATACATTGAACGAAAGAACCACCAATTAACCCCTTCCCTGCCACAGGACGCAAATTTTGTTTCTGAAATCTGTGCTCATTCACAACGTCAAGGAACATAGATACACATTGGTCTCAGCAAGAGACATAGATCCTGATGAGCCCCCGCATTTGCGGGGGCTCATGAGGATCTATGCCTCTTGCACTTGGATTGTTGAAGGTGTTAAAGTAATTTTTTTTAATAACCCCTTCCCTGCTATTACTTTACGACTTTCACGTCTGACCGACATTCACCTGAAGAAACATTTTCAAATGGGACCAAAATAGGCAGAACGAACACAGGACTAACAAGAGACATAAATCCTCATGAGCCCACGCGACTGCGGGGGCTCATGGGATGGGGGTTTATGATCTTGCAGATGGGTACAGCGTTCGCCTTGCCCCGACAGCTAAGGGGTTATGATTGTTGTTGCAAAAGTGAAGTTGCGCCCTTTGATGGCAGAACACAGCAAAATCCTTTTCACGAAAAGCGAGACTGTCATTGTACTACAATGAACATCGTGCTTTTCGCAAAACCTGACTTGCTGTCTTTTTGCAGGGCAGAGTTCACGAACCTCACAAAATAGTGCTGTTGAAAGTATGCATTTTCAGTTTAACCTCTTCGCTGCTAAAAAGAAAAGTTCAATAAATTACTTGCTGTGTATTTCAACATTTATACAAGTATCAATACTTCACTTCAAAAGTTGTTTTTAACACATTCTGTCCCAGAACCGAAATCCCCAAAATTTTCAAGTTGCCCTCTGAAGACTGTATTACGCTTCTTGAGACAGATCGAGGGTGGTAGTTCAAGGGTGGCGCCAGAATAGCTTGGCGCCTATGGGCGCCAAGCTATTCTGGCACCACCCTTGCACCATCACTCTAGATCCAGGTCTTGCTGAAGTGCGTCGGGGCTGAATGAGTAAAATGATGGCAGTAAGATAATTACTACACTGTTCCGGCACGTCTGTACTGGAACCGCATTTTCACGGTGGCTATTTAGCAGGATGCCAGAGACTGGCATACAAATGTCCCGATTTTTAAGGGGTCCCCGGACACAGTGACCGGCTGCCAAAATGACTAGCGGGAGTGCTTACGGTGAATGCAATCCAGCTGAAATAAACATAGATCCTCATGAGCACCCCCCCCCCCCCCAACTGCAGGGGCTCATGAGGATATATGTCGATCATTGACTTGCTTTGACTATCTCTGGAAGTAACCAAAAAAAAAGTGTGGGTCCTCTCCAGTTTTGTTATACCCAGTCTTCAATATGGAGTAAAACCTATTTCGAGCAAACGCCTTTTCGCCTTTTCGCAAGAACACAAACAAAAACAGTAGTCTTTAAAGACAGGCGCTCTCTCAAGACAGGTTTTGAAGGGCGCAACGTGCCACCTGTCATTAAAGACCATCATTTAGGTTGCTACAGCCACAGTCACTGCTACAGCCACCTAAATGACGGTCTTTAAAATGACAGGTGATTTCTCAAAGTATCTTCTGCAGTACTGAATTATAGCACTGAGTTAACTTACGTGTGATCAAAAAGGTAGTCGTTGTGAAACTCGTCGCGGTTATCCATGGTGTGGTAATGGCCGTCGTGTAGGTCACTGGCGATGATGCGATAACAGGAAACAAGGAGGATGACGGCGATAACGGCACAGTTGACGCTGCTGCGAAGCATCTAGCCATTAACACGATGATGACGAATGGTCGCATGTTGAAGCCGCAGGGAGCAGTACTTCACTGTGGTTATGTCAGTTAAAAGAGAAATTAAACAATAAATTATCTCAATCAGCCCCGACACACCACAGCAAGACATGGATCCAGCGTAATAGTTCAAGGGTGGTTGCTAGAATTGCTTGGCGCCACGCTATTCTGGCATCACCCTTGAACTATTACGTTTGAACTGTCTCCAGACGTGTAATACAGTCTTCAGAGGGCAACTTGAAAATTTGGGGATTTTTGTCTCGGGGCAAAGTGTGTTAAACCAAAAGAGAAAAGCATCACTAGCAGCTCCACCTTTATTGGCGACACATCCTCATTTTTTTAATAACCAAAAGTACAAAACAACCCCCCAAAAAAACAACACAAAAACAAGCAAGCAAAGCACAGCCACACTCACAAACACACACACACACACACACACACACACTCATACACACTAAATACACACACACACACACACAGCCACACACACACACACACACACACACACACACACAAACAACCACACACACAGACACACACTCGCACACACACAACACACGCACTGACACACACACACACAACAACAACAACAACAACAACAATCCAAAAACAGACAAACAAACAAGGAAAAGAAACCCCAACAAAAACAACAACCTGCTTTGATGTGTGGCATTTGTAGCATACACTGGTGCACTCCGTTTAGCAAAGATTAGTCACCAAATGAGTATCAAGGATTGTCCCCCCTGTACTGATGTTGCGTAGCGATCGACTGAATCACGCATACTCAGATCCCTGCCCCCCTCCCCCCCCCCTTCCTGACGCCCCTCCCAACCACAACACACACACACACACGATTTATTATTTATTTATTACAAATTATCGACTGTATTTAACCCTTTTAACGCCATTAGCGCATTTCCGAAAATTTTAGAGGTGCGCTTGCCAATTATGTACCAGTTGCAGAAGATGGATCGACCATGATAATTCAAGGATGGTGCCAGATTAGCTTGGCGCCATCAGGCGCCAAGCTAATCTGGCCCCACCCTTGCATTATCATGGTCGATCCATCTCCTGCTGTAGCCCGTCGGGGCCGAAAGGGTTAACTGGATCTGTCTAGGATATCATTTTTTTTTTTTAAGTCTTTTTGCAGACGCCGGCACCAATTGATCAAAGCAAGTCTGTGTACTGGTTGTGTACTGCGCGTCGGCCCGAGGGTCCTTTTGCTCCCTCGGATTGAGCATAAATCAACCATGTAAACACACAGGCCCGACTAGTTAGGTTCGAGTGCGCGTGTCTTCACACTGCGATCGGGTTTATTTCAGGAACACTCTCCGTGGGAAAGTACAACTTTACGTGACACATGTCTAATTTATAAACGTGTGCAGGTATGTGATTTTTGTCCTTACGGCTTCAAGCCATAAGGACAAAAATCACAGACCTGCGCACAGTCCCTTGGCTCTTCGTGGAGTCCACAGGCGTTTGAAGACGAAGGAGGGGGTTGGGTGGGGGAGGAGGGGGGAGGGTGGCGAGGGGATGCACAGTGGAAATCAAACAATACCGAAAACAACGCAATAAATTGAACTTTGACAAACGTCAGCAAAGATTAACCTGTTCAGTGCCAATTAACGCAGACTGAGTGTCAGTAGCACCAACAAAAAAAAACTAGCTGACCCAGGAACATAGGTGCAATGTGGCGTCCGCAAGAGGCATAGATCCTCATGAGCCCCCGCAACTGCGGGGGCTCATGAGGATCTATACCTCTTGCAGTTGGGTGATGTTTAAACTTTCTCGGCACTGAACGGGTTAATTTCTGCTGGTGACTTGAAACACTGCCAATTTTCAACAGAAACGATAAAATCAGACTTACCGTGTATCCTGTCTGTGAGCAAAGTGTCCAGCCATTAACCTCAGTCTCTCCAGTGTCAGTGCGGCATCGCACATATTGTTCTAAAAGCTATCCAATCCATGCCAACGAACCCCAGACGTTCACGGAACATGGATACAAAGTGGTATCAGCAAGAGACATAGGTCATCATGAGCCCCAGCAAATTATTTGGTCCTAGCATTAAATAGTCTGTCCTAGAATAAATTAATCAGTTATAAGTGGAACGGCCTGCCATAGTCGGTGGAGGCATAATGACGAAGAAATGGACAATCACAGTTGGTCAATTGGGGTCTGCTACGTCCCTGGCCAGCAAGAGGCATAGATCCTCATGCCCCCCCCCCTTCCACCCCCTCCACCCCTCCACCCCCCCCCCCCCCCCCGCGCAGCGGCGGGGCATGAGGACCTATGCGTCTTGCAGTTCGTCACCGTGTCCCGCCTTCGAGTAAGTACCCAACGGAGAAGAAACACGCTTAGAAAAGACGGGTACAACACAATTTAATATTTCGGGTAAATACCCTTTCCTTCAGTCGCCACATTCCTTCTGCGAATGAAGATAAGTAGCGGCTAATCTCTCTGTTTGTTTGTCTATTTTGACAAAGGGTATTTACCCGAAATATTAATAAATTGTGTTGTACCCGTCTTTTCTAAGCGTGTTTCTTTCTCCGTTGGGTGCTTCTTTGCATTTTACACGCTTGGCAGTCACTTTTTGGGTCTGGATTGCTTATTCAGCATTCAAGGGGTTAGCCAAAAGGAAAAAAGGTCAAATCTGACTTTGTTTGTAGGTGTAGTAGATGCGGGGCAAGGGCGCGGGAGGTGGGCTCCGGTCAGGCGTCTTGTGATAGGAGGCGAGTTTCCCCGCCCCCCTCCCACCCCCCCCCCCCCCCCCCCCCCCCCGCCCACCCCCACCTCACTAGCTTATCAACTGGGGACATTGGGGACAGCGGTGGTTGGGCTAGAGAGTTGCTTCTCGGCAGGCCGTAACGAGTATCACAGGGAGGGCGGCGTGGGGTCGATCCCCGCTTTTGCCAGCTGAGTGTCAGATACTGCACAGTGAACCATGACGGGTCGACGTGACTCAATAAACAACTACGTGCACAGAGAGCAAAGATGTTTGTTTGTTTGTTTGTTTGTTTGTATATGTCTTCTGTTTCATGTGTCGTGGTTAAATTATATATGTCTGGGTGCCCGTGTTAATGAAAAATAGTGGCCATTCTACGGTATGCTTTCAATTCTGCTTCATATTTGTACACGTGTGTGTATGTGCTTGCGCGTATGCGCATGCGCTCCCACGCGTTTGTTTGTGTGTGTGTGTGTGTGTGTGTGTGTGTGTGTGAGTGTGAGAGAGAGAGAGAGAGAGAGAGAGCGTGCGTGCGTGTGCACGTGCGTGCGTGCGTACATGTGTGTGCGTGTGTGCGTACGTAAGTGCGTGCGTGTGAGTGTGTGCGTGCGAGCACTTTGAGTTGTTCGAAACAACAGGCACACTACTGGAGACGGCAACGTCATGAAAGATTTTAAGTTATGTCGTAAATCTATTATGTATAATTAATGTATATTTCTTTGACGTCAGCCATGTCTGGCGTTATCCATGTCGGCAAAATTTTCCTTGATTTCGTTTATGAAAATTGGAATGAAAACAAATACGTTATTGGTAACAGCTGCTTGCTAAACGGACACTTGTAGGCCTTCGAGAGGTCAAAGGAACCATTGTACCACTCAGGCTTTCGGGGTGCAATGGTTCCTTTGACCTCCCTCAGGCCTACAAGGGTCCGTGTAGCAAATCCCTGCTGCCAATAACTTATATTATCCCGCGAGGGGCAATTAAAAGTGGTCCGACAAGCTCAGTCACTGAGATATACACAAAACTTACATTAAAATATGCACACAATAATGATGCAAACAATCAGTTCACAGCCACTGTCTGATCTGACTCTCTCTAGAAGTCAAGGTTTTTTGCTGTTTTAAATCTGTTCTGAAAAAAAAATTTAATCAAGAAATTGAAAGGATACAAAGCTGGCTAATGAACTCATTCAATGTCTTTATCCAAACTAGCTATATACAAAATTTCAAGTAAATATAACAAAAATTACGGACTCTAATCTGGGTCAACAGCCTTCCTACAAACGGTTGTTTTTAATGAGACATTCAATTACAATAATTATGCTTGGAGGCTCTCTTAGCCACCTCTTTAAGAAAGGATTTCGCCAAGTTTAAAGCTTGTGTGTACAAAAATATCGGACATTCTCTTCTTTACATACATACTCACACACATACATAAATACATACATACATACATACATACATACACACACACACACACACACACACACATACATACATACATACATACATACATACATACATACATACATACATACATACATACATACATACATACATACGCACATACGGCGCTTCGCGCCAAATGTACATTCAGTAGCGAGGTTAGCGTTATAACACATGACTTAATTTTTATTTTGTTACTTCAATTGTGGGAGGTTTAGGCCTGCCCGCCTTTGACATAATAGACCAGACATGCTATTAAATTCGCCCCACCGCGACCGGTCCCAAAAAGTGCCTTCTATAAATAAAAGGGACTTAAAAACGGTAGTTTTTATTTAGTCGGTAGTGTTGATCCTTTCCCATCGAACAATCAGACTAGCATGCAACCATGAACATCTCTCTCTCTCTCTCTCTCTCTCTCTCTCTCTCTCTCTCTCTCTCTCTCTCTCTCTCTCTCTCTCTCTCTCTCTCTCTCTCTCTCTCTCTCTCTCTCTCTCTCTCATTTTTGTCGATTCCTGTTCTCACGATTGTCTGTATACATCTACACCTCACAGGGTGGACATGACAGTCCAAATTTATTACTGTGACATCGGTCATGATATTTCTCTTCTCACAAGCGAACGTGTTGAAAGCGAAATATATCGCTATAGTATAGCAGCATACTGAACCTTCTCAATGTCGGAACACAAACGATCAACACCCCAAAGCCGCAAGAGGCATATTCACTCAGATATGCACAGATCCTCGTGAGGCAAGAGACATAGATCCTCATGAGCCCCCGCGGATGCGGGGGCTCATCAGGATCTATATCTCTTGCAGTTGAATCTCGTTCAGTTTTCTTGGCAGCGAAGGGGTTAATACTACAACCACGTTCTTTCACCGCGAAAACTGATTTATGACGGCACTCCAAAGGGTACGCGTCGGTCATCTGAAGAATCAGCCAATTAAAGTGTAGAGTGTAGATTAACTGTGAGAGGTGTTAACCGTGCCACTTCAATAAAAACGCTCAAACCTTAACCCCTTCCCTGGACAGGTATTTTGTTTCTGGCCAAGCAGGCAGAGGTCACACAGGGACTACTACGGACGCCGGGCAGGTCAGACGTGGTGAGAAACCTGAGAAAGCGTCTCCAGGAACAGAGCCAAGGGCACCGCGCAGTCGATCGCCTACGGA
>BTPG01000003.1:209799433-209806933 GCA_036245525.1 Semisulcospira habei | reverse complement strand
TTAAGGTCGAAGCGCTCACGTGTACTGTGATTTCAAATCCATGACAATGCTTTAGAAATGACTTCACGTTCCCTAGGGTCCCAGCCATTCACTAGACAAACACCAAACAGTCAAACAACTGAGACTGATCTTAGCTTGCGGGTTTTGATAATACACACTAAATGCAACCGCATGCCATATCCTGTAAAAACACAAGAATACGAATGCATACTTACTTACTTTAAACGATAATAACGAATGTTAGGAGAGCATTGGCAGGGTGGACATTGTGTCTAGTGAAGGACTGAGACCCTAGGCAATGTAAAGAAGTCTTCCTGAAGCATGGGAATGGGTTTGAAATCACAGTGCGTGTGAGCGCTTTGACCTTAAAGTGAATATTATGGACAACAGACAAAAATCAGAAGTAGGTCAAACAACAATTTTATTGCAGGTGTTTCGACTAAAACAGTGGATTGAAGCACGGAGAAACATGCGATATTGTTCGGAAATCAGAAGTAGGTCGAAACTGCACATGTTTCGACGAAAACAGTGGATTAAAACCCCGCATCTCTGACCGGACTTTTTAATCCATTGTTTGCGTCAAACAAGTGCAAATGTTGTCCTATATCTGCTTTCTGCTGGAATCGTTCTTATCTCCTAGAAGTTTATTTTATGGGATAGATCTATTTGAGGGTCAGTCGGGTTCGTGTTGACATCTACACGACAGGTCTCAACATCAAAAATAAACTTTCACCGGAAGGAGCTTTCGATATTGCCTTAAACAGGACGCTCAGTCTGAGGAAAGACACATTTTACAGTTGTACACATACGTCAAATACTGCATTTAAAATAATAATAATAATAATAATAATAATAATAATAAATAAATAAAATGTTAATATTATATCTACGGTACCTTTACAGCATAAGACGAATAACCAATTCGCATAAAGATTCCCTTTTTAAAAGATATTTTTTTAAATATTTGCTATTATGTTTCACAGAGCTGGGAGAGGGTTTTCTGGACGCGTGATACGTGTGTTACCGAGACAAGAGACAACAAAGCCCCCTACTTCCGTCAAGGGAGGCAACAGCAGACGGTGGCCCTGGAAACGCCCTCCTCGCCCACGCTGTCCCCCCGGACACCTGGGACCTGACGGGGTGGCGTGGATTGTCAACAGGGACAATATGGCCTTTCCTCTCCAACAATGAATAAGGAAAGACTGAATTGAAGAGGTGAAGCTGCAACAACCGGTAGTCCACTGTCGGGTCAACACGCAGCGCTGGTACCGCCAATGATGAGGCTACGTCCCAATGCGTAAAAGGTCATCGGGCCGACGTCAGCCGCCGTGGGACCGCGCACAGCCGTGCGCGGGCCCACGGCGGCCAAGGTCGGTCCGATGGCCTTTGCGCCCTGGGACGCCGACTGCCGGGCATCAAAAGCCGCATTAAATCTACGCTCTATTTATATATACGCTGGTTGTCCCTTTAATCCTTTTGCTGTCGGTAGCGGTTTTAAAGTTGTTTTGGCCTCGTGATTTTCGCTGTAGTTTGTAAAATGTATCATAGTACATAAGTGCCCGAAAATAAAGTTTGCTTCCTACCAGAAGAGCGCGATTTGACTTCAGTTGAATGGATCGGTGCGTGTACTCATGTTTTTGTGTGTTTTCGATGCGCGCATGTGCGTGCGTGCTTCTTTGTGTTTGGGATGCCTGCCTTTCCGTATTTTTTATTTCGCCATTTTTGTGTGTTTTTGGGTGCGTGCGTACTTGCGTGTGTTTGATAAGAATGCCTGTCTGGTTTTTGTGGGTGGAAGGGGGGGGCTGAGGGGGGGGGGGGGTGGGGGGGGGGTTAATATGCATTGTGCAGTCAACGATACACATACAGTCACTGAACACGACAACTGAACTACAATAACCAACCATGCAAAACACACACACGATGAAGCAAAGAAACAAGCATTTAAAACAACAGAAAGAATTCACCAATAACAACAGAGTACATACAATGAATGTAATAGTATTAACTCATTCCAGACGTTCCGCGTCCGGATACGCGGCGTAAAGCTTTGTATCCGAATTCGGCACGTCTCCAGTGTGTTAATGTTCCGTTTAGTAACACATCATTCAACAAATATAAAAGATTACACTGATTTATACTGCTCTATTTATCGACAATCGAATTCTTTTGCTCGTTTGTGAAGTAAATCAATAAAGACTGCCCGTTAAATCACTATTGAACTACGATCTCACACCTATTTAGTCTATACGTCTTGTAAACAGAAGACCGTAGCACCTCCTCAAGCCCAGTAGCACCGACATAACTCGGCTTACCAACTTGACATACTTCCCTAGGAAGGCAAAGGGCAGTGAGTCCAGACTGGTGAAATGCAAAGTTTTATTTGTAATACAATGAAAATCTCGCTTTTGACAAAAATAGACTTGCTATCTTTTGCCTCCCACGGCAACATAGACGTTCGTCTTGAAAAGGTTTGCTGGTGTCTCACGAAGGTATGTGTCTCTTGCAAGTGGACGGGGGTTTGCAAAAGAAGGTGTGTGCGAATTCTACAGTGACTACAATCGTATATCTACTGAGTCTCAAACGCTCGCCAAGATCTAAGCCTTTCACCGCTGTGCTGACCATATCCCTCAGTGGAAACGGCGGGAAGTTACGCGTCTTTTCCAGCTGAGCGGTATGGTCCGGTTAACCCGTTTATATCCCTCAGTGGAAAAGGCGGGAAGTTACGCGTCTTTTCCAGCCGAGCGGTATGGTCCGGATAACCCGTTTAGAAAATATGAACACCACCCAACTACAAGAGGTATAGATCCTCATGAGCCTCCGCAGTTGCGGGGGCTCATGAGGATCTATGCCTCTTGCTGGCACCCACATTCAATCCACGTTCCTGCGACAATAATCACAAACCCGATAGGTGAGGCTAGCGCTGGTAGAATTGTACACGAACCAAGGGGAATTACTCAGCGCTGGACAGATAAAGAGTTAGATCCCCTATCAGGCACCAAATCGCCAGCCCACAGAAATATACGCAGGTTTAGAACCAGACGATCATCTACATGCCTCAAATGTAGATGTAGACAACAAATCTAGGGATGTAGATGATCGTCTTGTTCTATACCTGCGTATTTTTCTGTGGGCTGGCGATTGGGTGCCTGATAGGGGATCTAACTGTATATCTGTCCAGCGCTGAGTAATTCCCCTTGGTTTGTGACAATAATGTTTTTCGAGTTGAATTAACGAACATAGACTCCGCCAACTGGCACTGAATGGGTGAAGGTGACTTCACGCAAGGTGTGGAAAATATAGCCACCATGAAAATCAAAGTGACATGCTAATTTGGTAGACTTCCATAAATTCGCCTGACTGCACTACAGTTTTAGTAAGGGGGAGGTCAAGGGGGAAGTTTACATGACAATAAATTATTTCCCTTCTTTGCCAAGTGTCCTGGACAAACTGTTGTCAATTAACAAGTTGTAAACCTCTGTTGGAGATCTTTTAAACACAGGCTTGGCCTACGGAACGGGTATTTTTTCAGAATTTGGCGGCAGTATCAAAGTCTTTTATACTCTGGTTGTTTCCCTCGATTCGCTAACGCTGATATCAGCGGTAGCAAATAGAGGGAGATAACCAGTGTACGTCTTCTGTTCCATGGAACATACGTGATATTAATACCGCAAACCGATACACAACTTGAAAAACTAATGGCTCGACCGCAGCCTGTCTTTTACAGCCTCTGGAGTCAAACCAGGCATTTAGCAGATTTTTCCTTTGGTCTTTGGTCTTGCCGATTTAGCGAGCGTTTTTATTTGACAGTGGCTTTCACTTAATATTGTTGCAGGTAAGGTGTCTTTATAATTCTTATTAAGAGTCAAGATTTAACGAAAACTTTATTGTCTGTTATAAAATAAATAATACAGAAAATTGTCCGGAAGTTCAATGCGCACTGTTGTTTTTAAAAGACTTAAATATCATAAGACATAACAATGTGAGTACAAGTGAAAAAGGCATATAAATTTAATTATTCTAGTATTACAATATTAAATTATGAATATTAATAACTCTTACCTTACACACACACACACGCACGCACGCACGCACGCACGCGCGCACAAACACACACACACACACACACACAGACACACACACACACACACACACACACACACACACACACACACACACACACACACACGCTATCAAATTCGGTATATCAGTAAGAGACAAATTAAAATAGATTAACTCATTCTGCCCGCGACACTCCACAGCAAGACATGGCTCGACCATGATAGTTCAAGGGTGGTGGCAGAATAGCTTGGCGCCTACAGGCGCCAAGCTATTCTGCCACCACCCTTGAAATATCATGGTGGATCTGTCTCCTAAATTGTAATGCAGTCCTCAGAGGATAACTCCAAAATGTGGGTATTTCGTACCTCGGGCACAAATGAGTTAAACTCGAAACCTTTATCTTAAAAACGAAAACCTGTGTTTGACACTGGCGACGAACTTATTAGTGTGGAGACGAACTCATTAGGTGGAGACGAACTTATTAGTGTGCTGTATCTGGCGGGTATCGTTTTGCCCTGAGAAGACACGAGACAGCAGGCGCAGTGCATTTGTGCGAAAAGCAAGAATTTATTGTATACTCAGGAGCGAAGAAATGCGATCTTTTGGGAACCACCGGAAACTCTAACATGTTTCCTAGGATTCCAAAAGTGTCGCATTTGTTTTGCTCGTTAGTATATTGCAATAAAAAAAATCTCGCTTTTCAAACAAGGACTTACTATCTTTTTTCATTCACTGGGCAGCGTTGCTCCTACTTTACACTACACACGCGCTCTTTAGTTGAAACAGTCATGATTTGACCTGATCACTTACAGCTTCTAGACAAATGCGAAGAGTATATTGGGAAACGAAGTTTCATGTTTGAGCATACCATGTTGCAAATTTAATACAAATACGGGTTTTTGTTTTTTTTTTGTTTTTTGTTTTTTTGTTTGTTTGTTTTGTTTGTTTTTTTTTTTTTGTAAAGGCAAGAACAGTGTATTTATCAATGTGTAATCAATGAATGTATGAGCAGTAAAATCCTCAGCGAGAACACGAAACGTATAATAAGACGTGGCATTGCGCAAAGGCCATCGGGCCGACGTCTGCCCGATGCCCTTTTGCGCATTGGGTTATTCTCATTCAAGTGGTTCACACACTACCTTTCGTTTTCAGCTATATGAGCGAAGACCGGACAGTAATGGCATCTCCGAGTCTAGTCCTATGTCACCATGTGTTCTTGGTTCTCCTCGCCGCGCCGCACTGTGTCGCTACAACTTCTGCGTTCTCCGACTTTTCTCTGACAAGTCAAAGTGTACAGGACCCCTTTACAACAACAATATCGGCAAGTCTTGATGGTGCTACTGCAACCATCCCTTCTTCTATCATCCCGACCGTTTCCGTGCCGGAAACAGCCTGGACGCATACTCCACCGGAAACGGAAACAGTTCTGTGGACATACTACGATTCAGGAGTGTTTGGGTCTGCGTCTTCCCTGAATGCCACTCCTGATGGTATCGTAGTTTATTTATAACCATGTGATTTTCTTTTACAAATGAATGCACTTTTCCATGATTCTGATAATCCGTTGTGAATGTGTGCTAGTTTCATAGAATCTTTGTTTCTATTACGTAGGATCGAAATTGGTAAAATAAATAAATAAATAAATAAATAATTACACACATGAATGAATGAATAAATCAATAAACAAATAAATATATAGTACATTCAGACAAGAGGAGAGCGCTTTTCTTGTCTGAACATATTTATTTCTTTATTTATCTATCTATTCAATTTTTATTGAATTATCCATAAACTGATCTGTGATCCGTAAAGGCAAACAATTAAAGACCAGCGCACATTTGTATGACTCACAATCGTGTGGCTTTTAATTTTCCGCAGGTACCATGGCTACACGTATTTGCCGTTGTTAATATCTTCTCCACAAGATAAATGTTTGTCGAATATTTATTCACAGTAACGACCTGGACAGCTGTTCTCACGGCAACAATAAACGCCACAGAAATGTTGGATCTATCTGAAACGCTGTCCCTGCCTTCAACGCTGATGACAGAAATGGCGGATGTCTCTGAAACTGTGTCCCTCCCTTCAACGCAGATGGCCTTGTCCACCTCGGATGCAGGCACCACCGCCACCACCACCACTACAACACCGAGGTCAACAACCACACGGGCTCCTAAACCGATCGATGACTACCAGTGCAAGTAAAACATTTACCTCATTCTGCGCGCGACACACCACAGCAAGATATTGCTCGAGCATGATAGTTCAGAATAGCTTGGCGCCTATATTCTGCCACCACCCTTGAACTAACATGGTCGAACTGTCTCCTGAATTGTAATGCAGTTCTCAGAGGATAACTCCAAAATGTGGGTGTATCGTACCTCGGGCACAATCAGATAACGTCACTGATGTCGTCACTTTGTGGTAGATTTTGTAATCAGATAACGTCACTGATGTCGTCACTTTGTGGTAGATTTTGTAATCAGATAACGTCACTGATGTCGTCACTTTGTGGTAGATTTTGTAATCAGATAACGTCACTGATGTCGTCACTTTGTGGTAGATTTTGTAATCAGATAACGTCACTGATGTCGTCACTTTGTGGTAGATTTTGTAATCAGATAACGTCACTGATGTCGTCACTTTGTGGTAGATTTTGTAATCAGATAACGTCACTGATGTCGTCACTTTGTGGTAGATTTTGTAATCAGATAACGTCACTGATGTCGTCACTTTGTGGTAGATTTTGTAATCAGATAACGTCACTGATGTAGTCATTTTGTGGTAGATTTTGTAATCAGATAACGTCACTGATGTCGTCACTTTGTGGTAGATTTTGTAATCAGATAACGTCACTGATGTCGTCACTTTGTGGTAGATTTTGTAATCAGATAACGTCACTGATGTCGTCACTTTGTGGTAGATTTTGTCTGTAACAAGGAATCGACATTAAATGAAAACGTATGTCGCGTGAAAGCAAAACACAGTAAGTGCATTTTTGTGAAAAGCTAGATTTTTAGTGTATTACAATGAAACTCTCGCTTTTCATAAACATGGACTTAAAGTCTTTTGCCTTCACAGGGTATACATGGAAAAACCCAGCAGGCAAAAGGCTATAGGGCTAAAGTCCCCCGCAGTGGGCCTGCGCTCGACCGTGCACGAGCTCACTACGGCCAACCTCAACCCGGTAGCCTTTTGCACACTAGGAAAGCCGTCATATGCAAAACCATAGACCCACATACAAATATAAATGTCGCATACAGTATACAGTAAGAGAGTAGAATGTACAAGGTCCTCTTCATATACCCAGACACAGTACCAACTATATATAGAGTGCCCTAGTTTGTGACAAGATGTTGCTTTCTGAGTCATATTTCTCGTGTTTGTTAACAGTGACATTTATAACAATCACTAATATTGTGGTGGATGTTTCAGTCTTCA
>BTPG01000003.1:209519433-209794433 GCA_036245525.1 Semisulcospira habei | reverse complement strand
TTCCTCAATGGGAGCAGTTGTCAGGGGGGATACAATTCATGTTTATTTGCAGGGGACACAACTCGTATAGGTTTCCTCCCAGAGGACACAACTCGTAGAGGTTACGGCAGAGGCTCGGAGCACCTGTCAGGGGACACACGTGCTATAATTTTCCTGAGCCTGCGGGAAAGGGTAACGGGAAAACCTGTTTGTTTACTTCTTTGTCGAGCACTGAGTGACTGCCCTTTTCACATGTACCGTAGGTGGTTGACGTGTGGCGCTGTGTACGGCTGGTTCCCCAAGCAGGGTATGATCGAGTGTGAGGAGATCAGGTGGGAGAGGACCAAGGAAGGTGAGTTTTGGACAATTTACCATAAGTCTGTTTATATAATATATATTTCCCCTTTTTCGACACATGTACTGATATAGTTTATCACAAGCAAATTAATATTCATAAACTTGCTCGATATGCTTTCCTTCCCATAATCCCTTGCAGACCAAAAAATCAATCTCGATGCTTGCCTCTGTCCGCAATGCAAAAACGCTAAATATGCGGCATACTGTCACATTAGCAAGCTCCTTATGCTCACTAGTAATGAAATACTTCTTACGCACGCTCGAAATTTCTTTCCCATACACACACATACAGAGAATAGACAGCAGCAAACACACGAATCCAATCGCCGCATTATTGAGAGAGACGAGACTGATGCCCGCTAGTGATAGTGACAACCTTAGAAAAGGACTAACTAAACAAACCTGCTGGCATTTTCGTCATTATTTTTGTTCTAACTGCAAGCAGACTTTACTCAACAACACACACGATTATAGAAAGCACTGATGTCTACACAGTCAAACGAAATATCCGCGCTGAGTCAGTTGACAGTCCAATACGTGGCACACAACAAGTCACCATTTGGACAGAGATAAACATACCGGCATCGGAAGTGTCACACCCAGATTCATAACTTTAGTTATTAATGTCTGTGGTCGCACCTAAAGGGAATTTGCGTGAGATGAAACATGTTCAGCATTGTCAGATTTGCTGGGTTCTGTATGTTTGATGCATATATTTGGCGTTGGACTGTTAAGTTCCCTTCAGCCTATGTGTATGTAAACATTACGCCACGACACCTCCTTTGAAACATTTCAGAAAAGTCTGACGTGAACTCCAGCATGTGCGGGCCCTAGATTGTGACGCTAAAGAGTTTTGTGGTGACGTGATTTAGTTTAGTACGTGTAGTACACACAGAGCCACTATCAGTGGCGCTGAAGGGGTAAAATTCGCTATATTTCAGCTGGGAAAAAAACCACGTGAAAATGTCCAGCGAAAATCTACACAGCTTGAGTGAACCTGGACGTAAATCTACCCAGTGTAAATGTGCGCTGTCGCTATTCCATTAACATATTTTTATTTGAGTAAATTCAAGCCTTTGTCGATTTATGCTGTGTTGAATCATGCTGTGAAGATTCACGCTGAGTTTATTTAGTTCTAAAAATAAATGAAAAATCAGATAAACACATTTGTACTGGGTAGATGTACGCTTAGGTGGATTTGCGTTGAGTACACTTCGGTTAGAAGCGTCAAGCTGGGAAGTTGTCCAAATAGAGAGCGAAATTGACCACTTCAGCACCAATGGCGGTAAACAGAAGGACTCGGGTAAAGTTTTGTATTGGACTGGGTACATACGAGGGTGAGTCAAAAAGTAATGCCATTTCCTTTAAGGCAGGTATAATTACCAACACAGGAACATGTATCATACACCAAAATGAAGCTGGTCCTCTGTGGATCACATCCCTTCTTCTCAACATATTCACCGTGTCTCTCAATAGCAATGTTCCACCTTCGAATGAGAGCATGTATCCCTGCCTCGTAAAATTTTGTTGACTGTTCTTTAACCCACTGCTTCACTGCAGTTTTCACTTCCTCGTCACTGGAATAATGTTTGCCTCTCAAACCATCTTTCATGGGGCCGAAGAGATGATAGTCTGAAGGCGCTAAATCTGGTGAGTATGGAGGATGCGGTAAAGTTTACTGGCAGGATTCACAGAAGAGGACGGACGGCCAGAACAGGTTTATCGGCTACGCTCACAGTTCCCACCTTTTCATCTTTCAGACGACGGACCCACCTGCATACATTGCTATAATCTAAAGTATTGTCCTCAAATATATTTTGTAATCGTCTGTGAATGTTCACAGGGGTGTCCCCCTCAGCAACAAGGAATTCAAGCACTGCTCTTTGTTTTTGACGCAATTCTAAACGGGCAGCCATTTTGAATTTTCCTTGCGAGTCTAAAACCTTTAAAAAGTGAAAAACAAAATATTTCATAACGTAAATGATATAATCATTTATCACTGCGATACATTTCAGGTATTTTTATCAAAAACTTCACCTGATATACAAAAGATGGCATTACTTTTTGACTCACCCACGTACATTATATTGAGCAACATTTTGCTTGATATAGTGCCGATAAACAGACAGATGTGATTACTTGATCCGAATCAAATGTCTTCGTCTTACGACTCTGACATTTTGATTCGGGTCTTATAATTATTATATGCATATTCAGGACGTCGACAGGGAGACGGGAGTTACATTGAAAAATGACCAGTGCAACAGCTCGAAAATTTTCTTGGCACAGAGCAGTAGGTCCATTTTTGTGAAAAGCAAGATTTTCATTTTATTTCAATGATTATCTCGCTTTTCACAAATATTTTAATACTGTTTATTGTCTTTACAAGACAGACTGTGCCAGATGAATTGCATAAATAGCAGGATTTTGACATAGCAGGTTTTAAGTTCAAACAGGCGCCAGCTATTGATCGGTTTGCTAGGTTATGTTTTGATAGGGAAGCGCACACCATCTCACACATTTGTCAATGTTGAGGGCGTACACTCAGTCCTGACAAATGTTGTTACAGCCCTTATAAATGTTATGAGATAGTTTGACAATGACAGGGCAAGAGTAGTTCCTCATTAGCTTGAGGGGTGTGAATCAAAAGTCCAGAATCACGTGACAGACCAGTCTCCCGCCGATCTAATGAAAACCCATCGTGATATATTGTTTTCTATTGCATTGTGCTCTACTCCGCTCTCCTCCACTCTACTCTGATCTCATCTCATATCATCTCCTCTACTCTACTCCCAATGCGCAAAATACCATCGGGTCGAAGTCGGACGCCGTTGGCCCGCGCACACCCGTGCGCGAGCCAACGAAGCCGACGTCGGCGCGATGACCTTTTTTGCATTGGCCTCGACTCTATTTTACTCTGCTCCTGCTCTACTCTACTCCTACTCTTGCTCCTGCTTTACTCTACTCTAATCCTACTCCTGCTCCGTGTGTACTCTACTCTGCGCCTACTCCTGCTCCTGCTCTACTCTAATCCTACTCCTGCTCCTGCTGTACTCTAATCCTACTCCTGCTCTACTCTAATCCTACTCCTGCTCTACTCTACTCCTGCTCCTGCTCTACTCTATTCCTGCTCTACTCTACTCCTACTGTACTCTACTCTACTCCTGCTCCTGCTCTACTCCTGCTCTACTCAACTCCTGCTCTACTCCTGCTCCTGCTCTACTCTATTCCTGCTCTACTCTACTCTACTCCTACTCTACTCCTACTCCTGCTCCACTCTACTCCTGCTCTGCTCTACTCTACTCCTGCTCCTGCACTACTCTACTCCTGCTCTGCTCTGCTCTACTCTAATCCTACTCTACTCTACTCCTGCTCCTGCTCTATTCTTCTCTACTCCTGCTCCTGCTCTATTCTACTCCACTCCTGCTCTTCTTTACTATACTCTGCGCCTACTCTTTTCTACTCTGTTCTGTTTCAGTGCCAAGCTGGCCGATGACCTTGCTGAACGCCCTGAAATGGCTGCTGGTGGCGGCGCTGGTCTACCTTGTCCTTCTGGGCCTCCTGCTATGCTGGTGAGTTCGTCCACGTCCAGACGTATTCATCACCAAGGCTCTGTGTTCTGGTCTGTGACATTGGACCTTACGCTCCAAGCCTTAAAGTCCAAAATCACAGACCAACACACACGAATTTTCTCATACTTTATTTGACCTCGTCTGCACTTTTGACTAGACTTCAACTGCGAGACCTATGATTTAAACCATTTAACCCCGACGCAGTACAGCAGGAGATGGCTCGACCATGATAATTCAAGGGTAATGCCAGATTAGCCTGGCGCCGGCAGGCGTCAAGCTAATCTGGCACTACCCTTGAATTATCATGGTCGTGCCTTCTCTTACAACATGTAATAAGTTAATACCTGACAACTCCAAAATTTGGGAAATGCTGCCTTGGGATTAAATGAGTTAATTTATAGTGTCGAGAATCCATTTGCTTAGCCCGTATATCATGTTTCGCCTATTACTGTGTCGGCCAGAGGTGGAGCTACGTTTGTGCGCTGTTTTGTGATTTGTGCTCATGTCAGTTCCTTATTGTAGTGTGCTGGTGACTCTACGGATGTTTCAAGACCTGAAAAGGACCAAAACACTGACTAACTATCTTTCAAGAAAGCTGATTTCGAAATGAAATGCCAAAGTAAAGGTCGTGTCTTACGTTTTATTTATTTATGTATTTATTTATTTATTTATTTATTTATTTATTTATTTACTTACTTACATATTTATAATTTTTCAGTTTAAGGTTCTTCAGAAATATGCAAGGCCCCTTGGTACAAACAGCAACGGCAAAGCCCCCTACTTCCGTCAAGGGAGGCAACAGCAGACGGTGGCCGTGGAAACGTCCCCCTCGTCCCCGCAACCCCCCAGGACATTTGGGACCTGACGGAGTGGCGTGGATTGTCAACAGGGACAATATGGCCTTTCCTCTCAAACAATGAGTTTAAACAAAGGTTTGGCTTGAGAAATGCATTGTCACCATATGTATCGACGTACAGTGCCCTTGTGTATCACTGTCAATGAAGATTACTTTAACTCATTCCAGACGTGTCGCCTCCAGTTACGCGGCTTATGTCGCGTATCCGGAGACGGCAGTTCTCATCGCGGAATATTAAATGTGAAATTGGGAGCATCTGCAGAGGGCACAGCTGAAAACCAACCAGGTGCAGCGTCACTAGGGTCCGTGTGAATGAAAATCCGGCCTGCCTGGTCTTGACTTACGTTTCCTTTATCAAAGGCACATAAATAATCAACATGACAAACAAACTTGAAAATCAAAAGGTTGTTTATTTTTAGATTAGCGGCCATATTCAGCAATGACACACGACAACAAGGTATAGATCGACCATGATAGTTCAAGGGCTGTGACAGAGCAGCATGGCATCTACAGGCGCCAAGCTGTTCTGTCACCGCTCTTGAACTATCATGATCGACCTATCTCCATAGGCGTATGATAGTGTTCATAGAACAACACTTAGATTTGTGAAATACCTCGTTTGGGTTTAATGAGTTAAAGGGACCCGCTCCAGACAAGAAAAGCTTAATAGTTTTTAATATCTCCTATATAATTGTGCTTAAGGTGTCGTACAATACTGCTGTGAACGTATGAAGCTTCAATGTTGTAAAATGAAAGACGTTTCCGTTCTTCTTCCCCATTGTATGTAAACTTTGAGGCAATAAAAACGCGAATTTTTCACCAAAGCGCTTTTCTTCGTAAATATGCTTTAATCCGGGGTTTGGGGACGGCATTTATTGGAAAATGCTACGAAGAGTGTTTTATTTCGCGTGTAAATGGAATGTTTAATCTTAAAAAGCTCACATCGGTGACTTATGACTTCATCAGTGACACTATCGTCGCGGAATATTACATGTGGAATCGGGAGCATCTGCAGAGGACACAGCTGAAAACCAACCAGGTGCAGTGTCACTTGGGTCCGTGTGAATGAAAATCCGGCCTGCCTGGTCTTGACTTACGTTTCCTTTATCAAAGGCACATAAATAATCAACATGACAAACAAACGTGAAAATCAAAAGGTTGTTTAGTTTTAGATTAGCGTCCATGTTTACCTAATAAATGGATATGGGTGTGTTGTTTACCTCTGTGTCAATCACTGGAGCATAAAAATGGTTCGAAAGTAATTCACATTAAATAAAATAAGATTTATTAAGAAAATTATGTGCACCGTAAGTTCTGGTTCTTTAACAATTTTTTTTAGTCAAATTTCTTTTGAGGAAGTTAATAACATCATAAGCAGTCCACACAACATGTGTGTTCAAACGTTTCACAGAAAAATTGCTTGTCAGTGTCCCGTTTTGCTTATTTTCACCACTAATGAAACCCTGTGGTCTCCAAGGTAGCCACGGGCGATAACTCTTCCAATTTTCTGGTGAAGGTAGCTCAGACAGTAGATTGAACATCTGAAGTAAACAACATAACATTTCTTGTTTTATTGTCAGGGTGACTCTTTGTTTGCGGGAACATTTACCGACACTTTTCGCGCTTTTATCACCTCTGAGTAAAGAAGAGTTCCACTGATGCACACACAGGACACAAAGGGCAGCAGAAAACCTCTGTTACGTATGTCTCCTCGGGTGGATGGTAACAGGACTGGTTAAAAAAAAAAGTCTCTCTTGATGCGTCCATGCAAAACGACGGACTTGTTTAGAGAGCATGTCCGTTGTCCCGGTAAATCAAAGTGGCACAGTTGCAGTGCGCCCAAATTGATCATTTGTTTATGTGGTGCTCCGCAGGCAATAGCTTGTCCCTGTCCCACATACCCCACCAGTCCATTATCACTCCGGTGCCGTGGACGTCAAATCCCGAACTAACTAACCAACTATTATTATCTTAGTTGAAGCAAAACAGCATTAAGACAGGCAGTATCGGCAATTTTTTGCGAGCGAAGCTCGTCCTGGACCAGATCTGTTTAATAGTGAACAAAAGAGGTAAATATTGTACTACATTGAAGTTGTGTAGATATCGAGGTTGCGACAATTTTGGAGGGGGAAAAAAAAACAGTATTTCTTGGATTTTATTTTCTCTGTAAGATTTTATGTTTTGTCTATTAAATCATTCAGCCCCAACACACCACAGCAAAACATGGATTTAGCATGATAGTTCAAGGGTGGTGCCAGAATAGCTTGGCGCCCACAGGCGCCAAGCTATTCTGGCACCACCCTTGAACTATCATGCTCGATCTGTCTCTAGAATTGTAATACAATCCTTCAGAGGGCAACTTCAAAATGTGCGGATTTCGGTCCTGGGGTGGAATGTGTTAAGTGGAGAATATATATATATATATATATATATATATATATATATATATATATATATATATATATATATATATATATATATATATATATATATATATATATATATATATATATATATATATATATATATATATATATATATATTTATTTATATATATATATATATATATATATATATATATATATATATATTTTTTTTTTTTTTTTTTTTTTTTTTTTTTTTGAGGGAAAAGATATTATAAGATTTTTTTTTAAAATTTATTTATGTTTGCGTTGTTAATCAGCACTGGTATACCTGGGCAGACAATAAAGAGTTGTGATGTTTTGCGTTGCGTTGCGTTGTATTGTGTTGCATTGCATTTGCATTGTATTGTATTGTATTGCATCGCATTGCATTGCATCGCATTTCATTGCACTGCATTGCATTGCATTGTGCTATGTTACATCGTATTGCATTGTATTGCATTGTTCTGCTTTTGCTATACCACTCATCAAAATGCGAAACATCCAGGTCTTAATTTCAGCACAAGTCGAACGAAAGGACACAAGGACTCAAAGCGCAGTTTGAAATTTAAAATCGCTCATTGTTTCTGATGCATAGATGTGTGCTGGCTCAAAGCCGCAAGGTCCAAAATCACAGGATAGGTCACATTTGGGCCGTAAAGCACAAACACACAGACCAGGCACAGTCTTGTATCGTTTTCACCGACCCAAACAGTTGGAACCCCCCACCCCCACCCCACCCCACCCCACCCCCCATCCCCGCCCCCCTCACCCACCCACCCACCCACCCACCCACCTCCCTGATTTAGCACATTGTGCCCCCAGACCGAAATGCCAAATTTATAGTTGCCATCTGAAAGACTGTATTACAATTCTAGAGACAGATCGAGCATGATAGTTCAAGGGTGGTGCCAGAATAGCTTGGCGCCTATGGGCGCCAAGCTATTCTGGCAACACCCTTGAACTATCACGCTAGATCCATGTCTTGCTGTGGTGTGCCCGGGACTGAATGAGTTAATCGATCCTCCCCAAATCTTTATTGCTTACTGTGAATGTCGCGCGCGCGCGCGTGCGTGCGTGCGTGCGTGTATGTGTGCGTGGGTGCGTGCGTGCGTGCGTGTGTGTGTGTGTGTGTGTGCATGCGTGCATGTGTGTGTGTGTGTATGAGTGAGAGTGACTGAGTGAGTGAGTAAGTGAGTGAGTGTGTGTGTGTTTGTGTGTGTGTGCGCGCGCGCGCTCTAAAACTAGGATGTTAAAACGACGTTAAAACGATGCCGACGTAGCGAATGTTGCACGTGTAACACTCGACTCTGCCAACTACCGGGTACATCGGTTTCCTGAGATATAGAGCGTATCTGATATGATCGAGTTTTTTACCAAAAATAAAAAAATAAAACACGAGTATATTTAATTAATGCCGGTAGGAAACGGGCCTCAGGCGAGTTTGCTATGGCCAACATTGAATCCACGAGTGGTTTAGCGTTTGTAAATAATCAGATCATATCAGCTGAGCTATTTACTACACGACCATTTCCGATTTCTGCTGGCAATTTACGAACAATTATAGGAAGTCGCTTGGACGTGCCTCCTGGAATTTGTATGGCCAGCGACAGCATACTTCCCGTGTATTGGACAATACACTGTTTTTGGTTCTACGTGCAGAAAGTAAACTTCGGACGCAACATATCGCCAGGGCCCCAAATTATTTTGGTGTTACGAGCGGAGTTTTTCCTGCCCATCTTTTCACAAGCCACGTGTGCGGACGCACTTAGCCCTTTGCGTGTCGGTAGCGGTTTTTGTCGCGATGATTTCTACAGGAATCATCGCGACAAAAACCGCTACCGCCACGCAAAGGGTTAAGTGATGTGCGTTACTGCCCCTTTGTATGCAGGGAGAACATTGTTCATAACGACAACGGCAACAAGAGCAGAAAGGTCTTTCGTTGCACAACATTCAACTTTAGGGGAGATGGGTGGCTCGGTGGTACAGTGTTGGTCACTCGACCGAAAGGTCCCGGGTTCGAATCCAGCTTGGGTCAAAATTTGTCCAGTCCCTGTTTAGGTGCCCCCGTCTTTGAAATCACCTTCGTGGTGGACAAAAGACGTTAAGCCCTAAACGTTTTTAACATTCAACTTTAGCACAAGTTACAGGCTGTCCGCCCACACCCCAAATATCAACCTATCGGTGCCGAACGAGTGGCAAATTCCGCAATATTTGACCTTACGTGAACTGAACCTTCAACCAAGGTCGTCAGTCTACGAAGTTATTTTTTTTTTTTTTTTTTTTTTTTTTTTTTTTGAAAACGAAGTTTTTTGGTTTTTTTTTTTGTTGTTGTTTTTTTTGTTAAAGGACTTATCACCAACAACCATGTTACCAAATTTGAAGTGTGTCTTCCCCTTTCGCTCATCTAACTAGGTCACGCAGCATGCACGCGCACTGTCGCCTTCAGTGGAGCCTGCTCGCCTGTGACGTCACATTAGCACACAGTCTAGGGGAACTTTTACACAGTACTGATGCACCTTTCGTTGTACCGTGACCTGAAGAGTAAAATTAATGTGCGAGATATGATTGACTGTTAGCGCGCTCAGTGCTCAGTGCCCAGCGTCCGCAGACCGTCTTTCAGTGCAGTATTCGATAATTCAACACCAAAAACCCCTAGGCCGTCCCAGCAACATGGACTCAAAGCTGTGTCAGCAAGAGGCATAGATCCTCATGAGCCCCCGCAACTGCGGGGGCTCATGAGGATCTATACCTCTTGCAGTTGGGTGGTGTTCAGATTTTCACGGCGCTGAACGGGTCATATGACGCCACATGATTGAGGTTCTTGAATGGAACACAGATTGCAGAAGCACTGTCTGCGTCAGGTGGCATTGTACCGGTTAAACAGGACAAGGAAAGTTCTAGAAAGAACATTTCCAACAGATTGTGTGAGTGCAAGTAGGTTTTTCCCAAGTGCTGATGCCTGTGTACTATCTCACTTGACGGCCGTGAATTGATCTGCAAACATTTTCTGTACTCGGAACCATACAGGAACATGCATTTTACAATGATTAAACGGACACTCATTTTCCCCGCCATTCTCTTGTTTATTCTGAGTCAGCGTCTTCATGCACAAGAGACGAAACCACAAGCAGGGACGGTTACGGGAAAATGTCTTCTGTCCCCAACCGCTGATATTCGCGACACGCTACAGGAGATGTTGCCGGAGAGGGTCAGCCTTGTGTACATTAACATTCGCTTTCAAGACAAGGAAACCTCCACGGACGTGTTCCACCGGCTACAACGTGACCTTCGCCTGTACAAGCCGTGGTCATGGCAGCGGTCGACCTCACGTCAAGGTCAGAGTCTCCTGATGCTGAGCGAGAATTATGACGTCCTGTCTATGACGGTGCTGAGCATCCCTGTCGAACATCTTGACGTCACTCTCAAAACCTATCCCGTGGGCTGTCTGTCCAACGTGACCTCTAAAGACGTCCTTGACGCACTTCAGACACTTCTGCTGAACGATTTTAAGGCTGGGAAAGCAAACGATACAACCAAGGGCAGTCTCAGCAAAGGTATGCACGTCTGTCATCAGGAGATTCGCGGCGACGCAGACAAATACGCCGACTTTGTGCACGTATGCTGCCATATTGACGAGGAAGGGCAAGGTCACGCTGTGTGCTCCGACGTGACCACTGATCCCTGGGTCATGACCTTGCTGACGGCGGCGCTGATTATGAAAATTCTTTTAATGCTGTACAGCCCGAGTTTCATTCCGGAGACTGCGTACCGCCTCAAGTTCTCAACGCTACCCTACATCTATCACTTACCAGAAACCCAAAAGGTAAAATGAATATTTTAAAATTTAAACCTTTAACTAACTTGAGACATGCTGTATTCCGATACGCGGCTTTATGCCGCGTATACAATTGCGGCACGTCTCGAATGAGTTAAACGTGTATGGCTGCAGTCTTAGCAGTCAGGTCAGTGAAAACGTAAAGATACGTAACACATTCTACCCCAGTACCGTTAGTTAGTCAGTTAGTTATTTGGGTTTAACGCCGAGCAGGCAACGAAGGCCATCTCAAGCGTAACCCCAAGACCGAAATCCGCACATTTTGAAGTTGCCCTCTGAAGGACTATATTACGATTCTAGAGACAGATCGAACATGATAGTTCAAGGGTGGTGCCAGAATAGCTTGGCGCCTATGGGCGCCAAGCTATTCTGGCACCATCCTTGAACTATCATGTTTTCATGCCCGTGCTTGCATTGGTTTTCGAGTCATAGCCCTCGGAACATGGTAATTTGTACCTGATGTCAAGACATCTCTCACATTCCCGTGTTTGTCCTGACGTCATGAATGTAGGGGAGGAGATGACACTTAAGCAAAAACCTCTCTCGCAACCGTCCAAAGAAAGGTAGAATCAATCCGAAAGCAGGGTTTGATAAAGATTATGTAGATATAGATACTGTTTATTGTCATTTGCTTTAAGAACATAAAGCATAAGAATGTGTGTTGGTGTCGTTACAATTACAAACATTACAGTCAACAATGAAAATCGCACAAATCCAATGCCCTACACACACTGTCAGGTACACTAAACAACTAATCTCACAAACCAATACGTACCCATTCACACACCCATGCTCATCTCTCTCTCTCTCTCTCTCTCTCTCTCTCTCTCTCTCTCTCTCTCTCTCTCTCTCTCTCTCTCTCTCTCTCTCTCTCTCTCTCTCTCTCTCTCTCTCTCTCTCTCTCTCTCTCACACACACACACACACACACACACACACACACACAACACACACGCCTATTAATCTAAGAAGTCTAAATTAATTAAAGGTATATCGTTTAAAATGAAAACAGAATATCATAGAGTAAATATGTCACTAATTCAGTGATCACAGTCGGGTGTAAAACTGGTTAATATATATCACAAGACTAGGCTAATACTGATATATACACTATTCTATCAACTGTCGGGGGAGAGTTACCTCGACCAAAAGCACCACTGATGCTTTTGGTCGAGTTGATGCATCTTAGGACAATGCCAAATTTCAAACCTGGAATCGATGCAGAAGCAGTTCCAGTTTGATTAAACGTGACACATTGTTTCATATTAGGCACCATTTCCCTAATATGAAACACCAGGTCTCCTATTATGAAACAGTGTGAATGTGTCCATTTTACAAGTTTCACTTACATTTTGTTGGAAAATTAAGGTATGAGAGATGGTTAGTACATAGCATAGGCTCATTAAAAAGTGAGTTCAATATAATGAGTCATCCGCCACTGGTCATCCATCCATCATCCCTTGTATATCCAGTTGTCATATTTTATCATTTTCAATTTCTGAGAGACCATCAGAGCCACAGACTTCTAATCTGGCACAGTGATCCTATTTGACAATAGCTTTGATTGTCATTTCCGTTGACCTCCATGAAAGGTCAAGGTTGCAAAGGTCAATGAAAGGGCGATTTTATTAAAGAAACCTGTTATCATTTTATTAAAAAACTTGCCAGAGTGAAAACTGCTGATAAAACGTTTGTTTGCATCTCTACTAAGTTAACCTCTCCTTAAGGTCAAAGGTCACGGGAAGTATGAAGGCTATTTATGTTAGGTTGTTGCTATCACAGGTAGTTCCCATGTGAACTTTGCAGTAAGACCTCAGTAGAAATGTGTTGCTAAGGGTTACACTGTCTATGCATATTAATTTACGCTCTGTGACTTGTTCTATAGGTTTAGCGTTCAGTTTGTAAATGTAACGGCTGTCGTCGGCGTTGGTGTTTTTGTCGTGTAGTGATTAAAATACTCTTTGTTTTTCCTGGATGAAGAACCATATGATTCACTTTGCGCCAGTCGGAAACCTCGCTGAGACTACTGCTAAGGTTAATGTCAGCTTTTTTGTTTGTTTCTTTACCCGAAACACGGAGGGTCGTATCGTCCGCAAACAGGTTGCAGTTGACATCAGTGTTAGTAATATGCAAAGGAAAATCATTTATGAATATTATAAATAGAAGAGGCCCAAAGAACGACCCCTGGGGAACACCGTAGGTAACTTGTCCATGTTTAGAGTATTTTCCATGGGTTTTTGTTTTCTGTCTTTTAGGTATGATCTAAAGAATGTTATGGCGGTTTCGCTTATATGGTATGCTGCTAGCTTCTTTAAGAGAATGTCATGGTCGACAAGATCAAATGCTTTTTGTAGGTCTAAGAAAACAGCTCCACACATCAGGTTTTTATTTATTGATTCCAGCCAGCTGTCTGCAATGTGTGTCAGTGCTGACTGACATGAATGTTTCGGTCGAGAGAGAGAGGAGAGAGAGAGAGAGAGAGAGAGAGAGAGAGAGAGAGAGAGAGAGAGAGAGAGAGAGAGAGAGAGAGAGAGAGAGACAGAATCAATGAACCAATGAATCTTTATTTTACAACGGTAAAGATATTAACAATGCCAGAGGCAATGCCATTTTTCAAATCTGCCGTTGCTACATCTACAACACAACAATTACATTAGATTAATACATGTATAGGACCAACGCCTACGGGTGTGTTGGGGGAGGGGGAGCAATGGTAAGGAAAATAAAACACACACACACAGCAGCGCTATACATACACAGCAGTAGAATGGGTACATTACTAACAATGATATCTACGTATAGAAAGCAAAGCTTGCAGATAGTTATGGCTGAGAAGATAAATGTTTAAAAAGACTTTTCTTGAAACATGATACCGTTGGAATGGTCTTCGTGTGGGGCGGAAGAGAATTCCACAAAGTCGCCCCCGAGAATGCTAGACTGGTTTTAAATAAGTCTATTCTGGTTTTGGGTACTACATACAGGCTTTTTGTATCGCCATAGCGGGACTGTGACCGGACTAGCAGCTGGGTTAGATATTCCGGAGTGTTGTCATTCCGAATCTTGAAAAGAAGAACACCTTTGTTGAATGCAAACTGATTCTTGAGAGAAAGAAGTCCCGCTTTGTGAATCTTATCATCCGTTGTCAAAGTAGGATCAGGTAAAATTAATTTCGCTGCTCTTCTGTGTAAGGAGTTCAGTCTTTTTAAATGTACATCTCTGCAGCCATCCCACACCGTCGAAGCATAATTAATGTGGGACTGAATATGTGCATAATAAAATAATTTTCTGGTTTCAAAGTCAGTGAAGTGCTTCAGTTTGGACAGCATGAAAATGTTTCTTGAAACAGTTTTACGCACTTTATGTGTGTGTGCCTGCCATTTGAGCTGATCATCTATGATAATTCCAAGGAGGCGATGTTCAGACACTTGCTCAATAGAATTGCCTTCGAAGGACAAATCAAGTGAAAGGGGGCTTAGTTGGTGTTTTTGGCGTGTCGCAATTACCATTGACTTAGTTTTTGCTGGATGGATACTCATTGAGTTATGTTTACACCAGGCGGACACCTCATCAAGGCTCTGCTGTAGGTTTTCTGCTACCACATTAAGGTTTTTATTTGCCGTGTGGATTGAAGTATCGTCAGCAAACAAGTCACATTCGACGGATTCGGACGTTAGGTGAAGAGGGAGGGAGGGAGAGAGAGAGAGAGAGAGAGAGAGAGAGAGAGAGAGAGAGAGAGAGAGAGAGAGAGAGAGAGACTGATTGACTGACTGACTGAAACTTTATTTATCAAGGATTGAGATATTAGGCGCACAGGCCTTTCTTCCAATCTGTCCTTGCTACATCTACTGACATATAATAACAGGCAAAGCTACATTACACTCACAAACAACATCGAAAGTAATGCGAATTACATCAACACTACAAACAGCAACAATGATTAGACAAAACACACAGGTACCCATACGAAGATGTTTGCACGTGTCATAATATCCGTTTGCGGGAGCCCTCTCCAGACACTCCCGACCGGGGGGCACGCCACAAGTATATTTTCACTCGAATGACATGCTAAGCACTTCGTTTGAATAAACTGTGCACCGGCACTGTATCCACTGACCAGTTCTATACGGGAAGTACCCCCACAAACGGCACGTGAGCGCAGATGGTATGATAAAAAAATAATAGTTGTATAAAAAGAAATTGGGGAGTAAAATATATTATGTTTAGACAACACGAGATAATTAAATTTACGTTGCCTTGGATAAGTGCTTGTACAGTTTTGCTTTAAATGCAGCTAGGGAATTAACTTGCTGTAGATGCAGAGGAAGAGAATTCCACAGGAAACCACCTGAGTATGACAAACTGGATTTATACAAATCAATGCGGGGCCGTTTTATGCTCAGGTTGCTCCGAAAGGTGCTGTATCTCTTCTCAGTAAGAGTAAATAGTTCCGATAAGTAGCCGGGGGCCTTACCGTTAAGAGCTGTGTGCACTAGTACGCACTTGTTAAATACTAAGTGTTTGTCAAGAGGAAGGAGTCCAGCTGCCTCGAGTCTCGCCTCAGTGGATAGAGATGAGCTAGGAATAATTAGTTTGGCTGCTCTCCTGTATAGAGAATTTATTTTCTTGAACTGGACCTCGCTGCAGCCATCCTAAACTGTTGAGGCATAATCAATGTGGGGCTTGGTGTATCCATTGAAAAATAGTTTACGCGTGTTAAGATTAATGACCGCTTTCAGCTTAGACAGTAAAAATAATTTCTTTGAAATTGTCTTTCCGATGTGTATGAGATGAGGCTGCCAACTGAGTTGGTTATCTACAATTACCCCTAGTAAACGGTGCTGCCGTATTTGCTCTATGGAGACAGCTTCAAATGAGAGGTTTAGAGGCGCGGGTTGCAGCTGATGTTTCTGACGTGTTGTGACTAGCATGCTTTTTGTTTTAGTTGGATTGACTATCATTCTATTTCTACTGCACCATTCAGAGACTTCTTGTAGGCTCTGCTGGAGGCTGTTGGTTATGTCAGCTACAGTTTTACCGAATGCATGTAGCGTCGAATCGTCAGCAAACATGTCACAATCAGCACTAGCACATGTGATGTGAAGTGGTAAATCATTAATAAAGATACAGAATAACAATGGGCCCAAAACCGAACCCTGAGGAACACCAAGCTCTACCTTACCCTCTGTGGAATAGTTGCCATTTACATAGACAGTTTGAGTTCTCGTAGAAAGATAAGAGTTAAAAATGAAAGGGCTGACGGGCTGTTGTTGTTGAAATAAACATTAAGTTTCCTCAGCAAGATTTCATGATTTATCAGATCAAACGCTTTTTTCAGGTCCAAGAATACCGTGCCAGTCATTTTGTTATTGTTGATGTTATCTAGCCATGAATCAACCATACGTACTAATGCTGAGTGGCATGAGTGTTTGGGTCTAAACCCGGACTGGAACTTATTTAACAAGGACCGTTCTTCGAGGTACTGGAGGAGATGCTTTTGAATATGCTTCTCAAGTGGCTTTGATAAAACAGACAGAAGAGAAATGGGACGAAGGTTATTTACATCAGTAGTATCTTTGGTCTTGTGTATAGGAACAACTTTTGATTTTTTAAACGCCACAGGAAAAGTATTGTATTGTCATCTAATGACTATGCACCTGTTGCAGGAGATGGATCGACTATGATAATTCAAGGGTAGTGCCAGATTAGCTTGGCGCCGACATGCTCCAAGCTAATCTGACACTACCCTTGAATTATCATGGTCGACCCAGTTATAATAATAATAATAATTACGGTATTTATAATGCGCTTATCTTAAATAATTATAACTCTAAGCGCACACTCACAACTCGCGCACGCATGCGCACGCTTTAGACAACGACTCACGTACCACAAATAGTGAAATACATTACGACAGTCAGCTTGGGGTGAGAGAGTGGAAGGAGGAGAGAGAGTGTTTCTGACGGAGAGAGAGTGGGAGAGTGTTCCAGGTAGATGGACCGTATACTGAGAAGGAGCGGGGGCCGAAAGTGCTGAGTTTGGTGCGGGGGATGAATCAATGAATCAATGAATCTTTATTTTACAACGGTAAAGATATTAACAATGCCAGAGGCAATGCCATTTTTCAAATCTGTCGTTGCTACATCTACAAACACAACAATTACATTACATTAATACATGTATACGGGTGTGTTGGGGGAGGGGGAGCAATGGTGAGGAAGAAAGAAGAAGAAAAAAAAGCAACAACACAGCAGCACTATACATACACAGCAGAAGAGTGGGTACATTACTAACAATGATATCTACGTATAGAAAACAAAGCTTGCAGATAGTTATGGCTGAGAAGATAAATGTTTTAAAAGACTTTTCTTGAAACATGATACCGTTGGAGTGGTCTTCGTGTGGGATGGAAGTGAATTCCGCAAAGTCGCCCCCGAGAATGCTAGACTGGTTTTAAATAAGTCTATTCTGGTTTTGGGTACTACATACAGGCTTTTTGTATCGCCATAGCGGGACTGTGACCGGACTAGCAGCTGGGTTAGATATTCCGGAGTGTTGTCATTCCGAATCTTGAAAAGAAGAACACCTTTGTTGAATGCAAACTGATTCTTGAGAGAAAGAAGTCCCGCTTTGTGAATCTTATCATCCGTTGTCAAAGTAGGATCAGGTAAAATTAATTTCGCTGCTCTTCTGTGTAAGGAGTTCAGTCTTTTTAAATGTACATCTCTGCAGCCATCCCACACCGTCGAAGCATAATTAATGTGGGACTGAATATGTGCATAATAAAATAATTTTCTGGTTTCAAAGTCAGTGAAGTGCTTCATTTTGGACAGCATAAAAATGTTTCTTGAAACAGTTTTACACACTTTATGTGTGTGTGCCTGCCATTTGAGCTGATCATCTATGATAATTCCAATGAGGCGGTGTTCAGACACTTGTTCAATAGAATTGCCTTCGAAGGACAAATCAAGTGAAAGGGGGCGTAGTTGGTGTTTTTGATGTGTCGCAATTACCATTGACTTAGTTTTTGCTGAATGGATACTCACTGAGTTACGTTCACACCAGGCGGACACCTCATCAAGGCTCTGTTGTAGGTTTTCTGCAACCACATTAAGGTTTTTATTTGCCGTGTGGAGTGAAGTATCGTCAGCAAACAAGTCACATTCGACAGATTCGGACGACAGAAGGCAGCTCGTTGATGTATAAACAAAATAGAAGAGGCCCTAACACTGACCCTTGAGGTACTCCAAAATTAACCTCCTTCACTTCAGAGTGTGATCCATTAACTACAACCTTTTGCTTTCTTCCCTTTAGATATGAACTAAAGAAGGAAACTGCTGAGACGTTGTTTAAATAATGACTAAGTTTGCTTATCAGAGTGTCGTGGTTAACCAGGTCAAACGCCTTCTTAAAGTCTAGGTAAATAACACCCGTCAGTTGCGAATTGTTTACGTTAGATAACCACTTATCTGCAAGTCTGCTTAGCGCTGTATGACAGGAATACTTCGGACGAAACACAGACTGGAAGGGATGAAGCATATTATTTGTCTCTAAATACTGAGACAAATGTTTGTGTACGTGTCGCTCCAGAGGTTTGCTTAACACGGACAGTAACGAAATCGGTCTATAATTATTCAGATTTCCCCTGTCCTTGGATTTCGGTAGTGGAATTACTTTTGAAAGTTTAAGCTGTGTAGGAAATACACACTGATGGAGACATAGGTTATAAATGTATGTCAGCGATTCAACAATGTAAGGTAGAGATAGTTTCAGAACTTTAGGATTTATGTCATCAGGGCCTGATGACTTCTTGTTCGCGAGACTACTTATGAATTTACCTACTTCGTGTATTGCAATCGATGGAATGCTAAAAGGAGTCACAGTCTTCTGATTGCAGTAGTTAATTAAAATATCGAAACCCTTATCATTGACACTTCCTTGTGTTGAGAAAACTTCAGCAACAGATAGGAAGTGATTATTAAACATGTCAGCGGATAGATCACTAGGGATTATCGTGGATGCACTAGAGCCTCGAGTAAGGGAATTCAGGACGCGCCAAATAGCTGACCCGTCTTTGTTGTTCTTAATAGTATTTCTTACAAAAGCTTTTCTCGCTTCGCGTAACATATACTTGACGCGATTACGCTGCTTTTTAAACTCGTCAAACTTCTTTTCTCTCCTGAGGGTGTTCCTAAGCTCCATGGCCTGCATCAGTTCTTTTGTAATCCATGGGGGTAGTACCGCGCTTTTGACACGCCTCTCCCTGGGGGGTGCGTGTTTGTTGAGTACCCCGAGGAAAATGCTGTACCATGCAGATAGAGCAACCTCTGGGTCGTTGGACGAGGTTACTGAGTCAAAGCACGCATTACTAAGATCATGTAAAAATGCGTTTAGGTTAAAATGTTTAAAAGAGCGATATGTTACGGTGATATGACCTTTCTTTTTATTCTTTGAAATTTGCGCAGCCCAGTTACACACTACAGGGAAATGATCGCTAATGCTCAAGTCTGGAACAGAAACGTCAGTCACAGATTTAGGGTTATTGGTATAAATATGGTCTATGAGAGTGGACGATGCAGCAGTAATCCTAGTGGGTGACTGCACCAGCTGCACCAGCCCAAATAAGAAAGATGTTGTTTCCCATGCGGTGTGGGGTTTCAGTAAATTGATATTGAAATCACTCATTAGAACGATGTCGGAGTTTACTTTATAGACTTTATCTAAGTTACAGGTGAAATCGTCATACCAACTAAAGTCAGCCGCCGGGTTACGGTACAAGAAGCCTACGTATGATGGAGCCAAAAAGGACGCTTTACTTCAATCCACACGCACTCAACATCTGCGGCTTCTAGATCTTGCCGTCTACGGACTAAGTGTTGAATAGACTGGCGGATGTAGACGGCAATGCCTGTTTGGCCTGGTGAGAAAGGATCTCTTCTAATTACAGAAAAGTTAGGGATACTAATGGCTTCATCACTGATGTTCGAGCTCAAGCGTGTCTCAGTGACGCCAAACAAGTGAAACGGTGACGGTGTGGGATCGTTAAGAAAACAAGCTAAGTCAGGTATCTTATTGTAAAGGTGAAACACGTTAAGATGACCTACACGTAAGGTACATTCCCTTATGCTCGCTTTCGCCATTGAGGTTAGCACAGGCATAAAGGACTATAACACAAAAAAATGTAAACTGTTTCACAACACAAAAGAAACACACACACACACACACACACACACACACACACACACACACACACACACACACACACACACACATAAGCAACACACAGTGCAAACCGGACAGGTAAAGGTGAACCGTCAAACAGAACTACACAAAATAATTTGATAAACTGACAGTGCAAGAAAACAAATTAAAGCAATAGCGGGTTTTCACTGCAAACTAGATGTGGAGGCGGAGAGGGTCGGAGGCGGAGCGGAGGGAGCGGGAAGGAATGTAGGGGTGAAGTAAGTTGGAGAGATAGGCAGGAGCGCAGTTGTTCAGGGATTTGTAGCAGATAGACATAATCTTGTATTGGATGCGTTGTGAGATGGGAAGCCAGTGAAGGAGTTTGAGCAGGGGAGTGATGTGGTCGGATTTTTTCTTTCTGAGGACGAGGCGGGCAGCATTGTTCTGGACGCGCTGGAGAGTGAAAGTGGTGGACTGAGGGAGGCCGGAAAGGAGACAGTTGTAGTAGTCGATGCGAGATAGGATGAGAGAGACAGCAAGTTTGGTGGCAGCTTCAGTAGTGAGGTATTTTCTGATCTGAAAGATGCGGCGGAGGTGGAAGTAGCATGCCTGGGCCGTGGCGGGGACGAAGCTGGTCATGGAAAGAGAGGAATCGAGGATAACGCCGAGGTTTTTGGCCGAGTCAGAGACGGAGATGGGGGTGCTGTCGAGTTGAAGGTGGAGAGAGGGAGGGAGCTGGGAAAGTTTCTGGCGAGTGCCTACCAGCATGGCTTCCGTTTTGTCGTCGTTCAGTTTAAGCTTTTTTGCTGTCATCCAGTTTTGCACGTCTTCGTAGCAGTCAGCTGTGCGAGTCAGTAGTGACTGAGTGTTGTCGAGTTTGTCTTTGTCTAGTAGTTGTGAGTCGTCAGCGTAGAGATGGTGGTGTATGTGGTGAGACTGGATGATTTTTTTGACAGGGGAGAGGTGTAGAGTGTGAAAAGGACTGGGCCCAGGACGGACGCCTGAGGAACTCCGCAGGAGAGCGTGACTGGGTTGGAGGAGACTCCGTCAATGATGACGGACTGCTGTCTGTCGGAGAGGTAGGAGAGAAACCAGGAATGAGCAGAGTCAGTGATGCCAAAGGAGTGGCGAAGGCGGTGGAGGAGGATAGAGTGGTGTATATAGTGTCGAAAGCGGCAGAGAAATCGAGCAGCGTAAGAATGGAGATGTTTCCCGAGTCGGTGGAGAGAAGCAGGTCGTTTAAGATATGTAGAAGGGCTATTTCAGTGCTGTGATGTTTGCGATAGGCAGACTGGAAGGGACTGAGAAGGTTGTTGTCGGCGAGGTGGAGGTTGAGCTGGTTGAGAACAACCTTCTCAAGAAGCTTGGACAGGAAAGAGAGATTGGGAACTGGGTGATAGTTTTTGAGTTCGTTTGGGTCGAGGTTGTGTTTTTTTGAGGAGAGGACGGACGATGGCGGACTTGAAGATATCAGGGACGGAACAGTTCTCTAGAGATGTGTTGATGATGTCGGTAATGGAGGGCAGAAGTTTTGGAAGGCCGTTCCGGTAGAGAGAAGCTGGGAAGGGGGTCTAGTTCGCAGGTTTTGAGAGGCATGGACTTTATGGTCTTGAGGACTTCGTCCTGAGAGACGGGGCGGAAGGACGAGAGGGGGGTGCCGGAAAAGGGGGTGTCGGGAGGGCAGGGCGGAGAAGGCAGAGTGTCGAGTGTGTTGCGCAGAGTTTGAATTTTGTGGGGAAAAATAGGTGGAAAAAGCGGACGGGAGTTCTTCTTTGCTGTGTGTTGGGGAGAGGAGAGTCTTTAGAAGTGCCTAGGAGTGTGTTCAAGGTAGCGTAGAGGGTTTTGGAAGAAGTGGATTCCAGGATTTTGTTTTGAAGGTGTTTACGCTTGGAGTCGGAGATCATTCTGCAGACTTTGGATCTAGTTGTTTGGAAGATCTGTCTGTGAACGGTGAGGTCAGATGAGCGCCAGCGGCGTTCCGCTTGTCGACGCTCGCACTTGGCCTCAGCTATGTCGTCAGTGAGACAGGGGGGGGGGGGGGGTCGGTTGGGTATGGAGCAGGTGATGACAGGTGCATGGGTGTCTAGAAGTTTTCGAAGGGAGGAGTCGAAATGGGATGCAAGATCAGGAGAGGAGGCGGGGTCAAAGAGAAGATCGACAGCTTCATCGAAGAAGCTCTCTCGGTTGACAGATTTTAGTTTGCGACGAGAGACGAGGGGCTTGGTTTTTTCGGGGGTGGTAGGTTGAGGGAGACGAGAATAGCGAGATGGTCAGAGAGAAGCACAGAGTCAGAGTCGAGAAAGAGTTGATCGGAGGTGCGGGTGATGATCCAGTCGAGGGTGTGGCCGAGTCGGTGGGTGGGTTTGGTGATGTGTTGTGTAAGATTGTGGTTTGAAAGTGATGTGCAAAGGCGTTTTTGTGTCAGGGTGGTCGGGTTTGTCGAATTGGAAGTTAAAGTCGCCAAGAAGGATGTGTTTTCCGGGTCCTGTGCTGTAGTGGTCGAGGAGGAGGTCAAACTCGGTGAGGAACATGGAGTTTGTGAGTTTGTTTTGAGAGCTTGGAGGGGGGCGGTAGATTACATGAGAAGATGGGGGACTGGCCAGGGAGTGTTGCTACGGCCTCGACAGATTCAAAGGAGGGATGAGCAAAAGGGAGAGACTGAGAGAAGGAGAGGTGAGCGGAAAGACAGTCCCTGTAGATGATGGCAATGCCACCCCCTCTGGAGGCACGCGGAAAGGAGGCAAGGCGGTAGCCACTCACAGTGACGCTGGCGATGATGGGTTCATCGCCAGCTGAGCGGAGCCACGTTTCGGTGATCACGACAACGTCTAGGTCATTGTCTAGAATGAAATCTGACATCACGTCGGCTTTGCCATCTTTGCTGCTGTAGTGCGTCAGGGCTGAACGGGTCAAGGTGTTTATCGCTGTTTTTCGATTTCTCACAAAACTGTGAAAGAAACCATGAGTTTGAGCTAAGGGTAGTTTTCTTCGGGAAGTAACCCAGACGTTTTAGACCTCTAGGTGTTTTGAAGAATTTCAAATGTATGCCTTCGTTCGTTTGAACAGACTTAACACTGTATTCAAAGAAATGGATAGATTTTCAGTCGCAGTAGTAGTAGTAGAGTAGTAGTAGTAGTAGTAGTAGTAGTAGTAGTAGTAGTAGTAGTAGTAGTAGTAGTAGTTTGTAAAACTACAAGCTCAATGCGCAAAAGGCCATCGGGTCGACGTCGGCCGCGGTGGCCCGCGCATGGCCTGTGTTCGGGCCAAAGGCGGACGACGTCGGCCAGATGGCCTTTGCGCACTGGGAAGTATGCTGTATCCTGATGAGCATTGTGTCTATTTAAATTCACAGATAACTTTTCGCGTGCTGCCGACTACCAAACCACCTGCCAGGAATCAGCAGAACGAAGATCGCGTGGTCCGTCTCAGTTGCCTGGCAGACTTGCCCGATCTTTGCAAGCGTATCGCCAAGTGGCCGCGTGACCGAGTGCATGACGTCACTGTTCGGCAAGTGCACCTGGCAGTGAAGGCCCGTAAGCTTCTGACGGAAAACCACGTACCTGTGGGCTTGTTCAAGGTGAGTGTTGTTGTTGTTTTGGTGTTTTGTTGGGGGTTTTTTGTTTGTTTTTGTTTTTTGTTTTTGTTTTTTTTGGGGGGGGCCTGAATCGCGTCAGTGGCAGCTGCTCCTGTTCAGTATGATATCACGGGCATCCCAACAAAAGAAACACGCTTAGAAAGACAGTTACATCACAACTTTTACCCTTTTTTTTCAAACTATACATAAAACCACCACACACTTCGCTGCCAAGTTTTTCGTGATGAGAACTGGCAACGTGATGTGTCAGGGGGGCAGTCTGACCCGAGGAATCTGACAGACGAGGAGAAGACGGAGCTCTTCAGTCATAAAGGGGCGGTTCGTGGCGCAGTGGTTAAGAGGCCTGCCACCAATGCTAAAGGTGCGAGGTTCGATACCGGGTTCCGGCGTCGGACGTTTCTCCTCTAGTAAGTGTCAATATTAATTCGGGCGGACCGTCGGGGGTTCTTTCTCATGGTACTCTGGTTCTTCCTCCCCCTCCCGCGTGGTACCGGTTGCAGGCACTTTATAAATTTCAAATACAAGCGATCTGAATTTCCGAAACCTCTGTAGCTGAGCTGACCCTTCGCGTGAATGTCCTGTGTTTGTCTTGTCCTGTGTTTGTCTTCAGAGCGAATGCGTGTGTCACGTCAGTGAGCGTGCGTGTTGGGTTCAGTTCGCGGCGCTTTGATCCGATATGCAGAAATGGGTAAAGTGTCTATGTAATAGCCGGCATTATAATCAGGAAAACTTCGCCAAAGGCCATGTGCCGGAGGACCGGACCTACACAGTGAAACTACCAAAACCGGGAAAAGACGACAGGTTGGTTGTACATGGTTGTACATTGCTTAACGTCCCGACAGCAACAAAACTTTCTCAGGACGTGCCTGCACTGCTTGTGAAAAAAAAAAACTAAACAGAATATTGAATGCATGTCGTCAGCCGGTCTAATATGCTAAATAAACCTAACTAGACCATTTAGCAACACACATCCAATATCAAGAGCTACAGGCAGAGCAGACAGTGGGGAGATTTTAATAAAGGAAAATACAGGTGAATGTACTCAACCACTTGGACCTCTGCCAATAATATTATATAATAAATTTGAACTTGCAGAGAATGGCTCAAGAAATCGAGACACATGTTTCGGAAACACAATCTGCTATAGAATGGCGCAAGAGATCGAGACACAGATTTCGGAAACACAACCTGCTATAGCAGATTGTGCTTCCGAAATCTGTGTCTCGATCTCTTGAGCCATTCTCTGCAAGTTCAAATTTATATAATATTATTGGCAGAGGTCCAAGTGGTTGAGTAATTGTGCAAACGTGTGGCGAATCTGTATGTGCGGAAACAGACTATCCTGTACATGACACTGTCACGTGCAACTTTTGCTACGTCATGGTCCGCAGCAGAACAATGTCTGATCATCGTCGGTAGGCTACCCCAGTAGCAAAACATCTTCGGCCCCAAGACGGTCGCAGTGGGCGTGCGCGAGCCCGTTTCGGCCGCCATGGGCCCGAGGACCTTTGCTTACTGGGTACATCCAAGAATTTCAGCGAACATTACAAACATTTCCGTGAAATACAAGCTGTTATCAATGGGACGTCCGCCATAGAGCAACGTAATGGTCCCGCCCGGCTGACAAAAAGCAACAAGGAAATAAAAGACAAAATAGTAGCGTTTATTACGTTGAGCGTGGAAAATACGAGCGCCCCTCTCATGCTCTAGGTAAAATGCCTCTAAAATAAAGCTTGAAAGCCCACCCACCCGCAGCCCACCACCGTGAAGAAGTGACTGATCCGTTCATGTGGTAAAAAGTCACTGTTATTCTTTTTTTTTCCCCTCGGTACGTTGTCAGTGGAAAGGAGGGGGGGGGGTATGGGAGGTTGTAGTTTGGTCGACAGAATTTAGAAAGTAGATGTGTAGATGGCATTGAAAAAGGGCGCGACCGGGAGAGGGGTGAGGGAGGTAAATGGGCAGTGAAAAGTGGGTGGAGGGGAGGGGCGGAAGGGTATACGGGTCGACGGAAAGTGAGAGAGGGGGAAAGGGATGTAGAATGCACCACATAAATAACCTAAGGGGCACACACAAAAAGACACGCGCACGCACACACGCACACTCGACTCACACACACGTATATTATAAGTTATTGGTCGGAGGGGTTCGCTACACGGACCTTTGTAAGCCTGAGGGAGGTAAAAGGAATCATTGTACCCCGAAGGCCTGAGGGGTACAATGATTCCTTTGACCTCCCGAAGGCCTACAAAGGTCCGTGTAGCGAATCCCTCCGACCAATAACGTATTTGTTTTCCTTCCTCCGTTTATTGTTTAGAAAAAAAATCCGGTTAATGAAGACGGCCGCTTCTGTGGCGGATAGGTGACACCATTGAATAGACATGTTCTGCCGGGGATTCCCAGAGTGTGACGTAGCATGATTCCGTGTCAGAAGCGCAAGTTTCGCGAGTAAAAAGCTACTAATCTTGGCTTGTGCACAGAATGATTCAAGCTGCAATGTCTACAAAAGGTCGTTAAAGTATGACAGTGACAGTGCTTCTTGACTGCTGTGTGATTCAGAAAAATTAAGAACTTTTTGATGAAGCGATCGGCATTTGACCACTGTCCGATGTGACAGCTTGTGCAAGTTAGGATGGTGCCTCGTGCTCAGTTTCATATTCAAGATGACTGAAGGGGATGCTTCGAGTGTGCAGCAGATTGTCGTTGTTATATCCTAAAGTGTCATGTGTGTTGGGATATCTGGAAAAAGGAATACCAAAACAAAACGCTCGTTGTTAACAGCAGGACTAGTGCTGAGATGGATTTTAAGGTAAGATTGTAGTTACAGCGTAGACATGATGTCAGATAGTCTTCGAGAATTCGGGAGATGTTTTTCTTCAGATAGTCCCGCATTGAGTGACGTGAAAATTTGGCAATAGCGTGTTTTGTGTATAGTGTTGCTGGGTGTGTATTTTCGTTTTAGTTCTTGAATTTGTTGCTCTGTGCTTTGGTGAAATTGTGGCATGTTGCCTGTTGGTGGTTGAGCAGACGACAGTGTGTTGCCGGTTTGCAAGGATTGCTGTCTCTGATTGGTTAGAAAAAACAAACTCGGAAGCTATTTTTGTTCCTTGGTTTCCCGAACTTTGAAAATGTCTCGGTGCATGGCGATGAGCGGATGGATTTGGCGAAGGCTTTTGCTATTTGCGCTGTGTAATTAGTGGTGAAATATTAAGTTGGCTCCTCACGTCGTAAAAAGTAAGGCAGATGATGTGTATTACGTCAAATAGGACTACTTTACTGCTTTATGTAGTATGTGTTCAGTGGAAGGCTCAAAAGATCTAATAAGCGATGCAGTCACAAAAGGGCAGCTGATGTCCTGATGACACAATGCAAGCTTACCAGCCTGGAATCCCATGGCATTAGCACAGCATTCGCAGAATTTAATGAAAAATTACGTCCCTTGGAGCTACTCTGAGTGCATTTTTTGGCTTTGGGCGATGCCTTTGTTAAAAGTAAAGAATATATATATATATAAGAGATATATATATATATATATATATATTTGTTTTCCTCCCTACGTCACACGACCAGTCACTTTAGCGCAAACTGTACCATGTGACCGTGATATAAAAACCTCTGTAGCGAAAAATGGCGGACGTTTTATAGCCCTCTCGATGACGCGTTAGGACCTCGTTTTCGAGTCTTGACAGCAACTCGGTTCGACAAAATAGCAGAAAAAACGCACTAAAGTAGTCCTATTTGACGTAATACACATCATCTGCCTTATTTTTTACGACATGAGGAGCCAACTTAATATTTCACCACTAATTACACAGCGCAAATAGCAAAAATAGCAACAGCCTTCGCCAAATCCATCTCATCGCCATGCACCGAGCATTTTTAAAGTTCGGAAACCACGGAACAAAAATAGCGGCGAGTTTTTTTTAACCAATCAGAGACAGAAATCCTTGCAAACAACACACTCTCGTCTGCACAGCCACCAACATGCCACAATTTCACCAAAGCACAGAGCAACAAATTCAACAACTAAAACGGAAATACACACCCAGCGACACTATACACAAAGCACAATATTGCCAAAGTCCTCTCTTCACGTCACTCAATACGGGACTATCTGACATCATGTCAACGCTGTAAAATAAAATCTTACCTTAAAATCCATCTCAGCACTAGTCCTGCTGTTAACAACGAGCGTTTTTGGGTATTCCTTTTTCCAGATATCCAAACACACATGACACTTTAGAATATAACAACGACAATCTGCTGCACACTCGAAGCATCCCCTTCAGTCATCTTGAATCTAAACTGAAGCACAAGGCACCATGCTAACGTGCACAAGCTGTCACATAGTCAAATGCCGATCGCTTCATCCAAAAGTTCTTCATTTTTCTGACTCAAACAGAAGTCAAGAAGCACTGTCACTGTCATACTTTGACGACCTTTTGTAGACATTGCAGCTTGAATTATTCTGTAGACAAGCCAAGATTAGCTTTTTACTCGCGAAACTTGCGTTTCACACGGAATCATGCTACGTCACACTCTGTCTCGTAAAGATTGGGAATCCCCGGCAAAACATGTATTTTCAATGGTGTCACCTATCCGCCACACAAGCGGCCGTCTTCATAAACTGGATTTTTTTCTAAACAATAAATGAAGGTAGGAAAACAAATACGTTATTGGTCGGAGGGGTTCGCTACACGGACCTTTGTAGGCCTTCGGAAGGTCAAAGGAATCATTGTACCCCTCAGGCCTTCGGGGTACAATGATTCCTTTGACCTCCCTCATATATATATATATATATATATATATATATATATATATATATATATATATATATATATATATATATATATATATATATATATATATATATATATATATATAACAAAAGCGTCACCCAAAGCCCAAAAATGCACTCAATCTGAATAGCTCCAAGGAACGTAATTTTTCAATAAATTCTGAGAATGCTCTTGCTGTGCTAACGCCATAGAATTCCTGGCGGGTGAGCTTGCATTGTGTCATCAGAACATCAGCTGCCCTTTTTATGACTGCATCGCTCACGAGATCTAGAAAGAAAGGGTAGTGGGAGAAAAGGAATGACAGACCTATTTTTTGGAGCCTTCCACTGAACACCTACTGCATATAGCAATAGAGACTACCCCCAGGCGCCCCGCAATCCGCTGGAGAATATCCAGTCCTCCCCCCGAGAGGGGAGGCTAGTGCATGAATATTCCCAAACAGATCTTGGACCTGCTGGATAGATTTTTGTTTTTGCCGCCTACGACCGGTTTCGCCCCAAGGGGTTGGGGGGGGGGGGGGGGCTCTTCAGGTAAGCATACGGCGTAACCTGAAATTGCAAACACAACGCATGTACTAGAAGCCGCCTCCAGACTTTTTGAATAATAGCACCACAAAATTGCCTAGGTGTTGCCTTTTCAAAATTAGTCTGTCTTCTTCCACTGCAACACCTCATAAAACTTTAGGGATACAATCCGCGCTGTGCTAGTGGTGCTACCAGTAAAGTAACAAGCAAATTAATATTCATGAGCTTGCTCGATATACTTTTCTTCCCATAATCCCTTGCAGACCAGAAAGACTCAATCTTGATGCTTGCCTGTCCGCAATACAAAAACACTAAATGTGCGCATACTGTCACATTAGCAAGCTCCTTATGCTCACTAGTAATGAAATACTTTTTAGTGTGTACGCACGTTCGAAATTTCTTTCCCATACACACACATAAACGGAGAATAGACAGCAGCAAATACACGAATTGAATCGCCACATTATTGAGATTGACGACACTGATGTCCGCTAGTGATAGTGACCTTAGAAAAGGACTAAATAAACAGACCTGCTGGCATTTTCCGCCACTATCCGTGTTCTAATTACAAGTAGACTTCACTCAACAACACGCACGATTATAGGAAGCACTGATGTCTACACAGTCAAACAAAATCTGCGCGCTGTCAGTCGACAGTCCAAAACGTTCAACACGACAGGGTCACCATTTGGACAAACACACATCGGAAGTATCACACCCAGGTTCATAAATAGACATATTTATTAATGTCTGTGGTCGCACCTAAAGTAGCTTATCCGCTTGTTTTCTTCAACATCGGAGGCGTGCGAGAGGGAGTTTGCACAATGAAACATCTTCAGCAGTGTCAGATTTGCTAGGTTCTGTATGTTTGAAGCATACATTTGGTGTTGGACGGTAAAGTTCCCTTCAGCCTATATGCATATAAACTTTACGTCATATCACCTTCTTTGCAACATTTCAGAAAAGTCTGAAGTGAACTCCAGACTATGCGGGCCCTAGATTAAAAGAAAAGAAGTACCCAACGGAGAAAGTAACACGCTTAGAAAAGACGGTTACAACACAATTTATTAATATTTCGGGTACTTTATACCCTTTGTCAGAATAGACAAAAAACAGAGAGATCAGTCGCTACTTATCTTCATTCGCTAAATTGTGTTGTAACCGTCTTTTCTAAGCGTGTTTCTTTCTCCGTTGGGTACTTCTTTGCATTGCACACGCTTGGCAGTCACCTTCAGTCTACAAGACAGACCGATAATGATCCGGAAGGTATTTTCTGGGTCAGTCATGTGACCACGCACTGACCAATCATCAAATAGGATAATGAATTTTATTCATTAAAAGTCAGTATCGTTGTAACTGTCAAAATCCGGGCGCGTAAACACTCTATCGATGATTCCTGCTTATGCTCATAGCAAATATAGGATCCTATAAGCGCTCAACTCGTCGCATTTTAAACTGGATGACAGTACGACCCTTTGCAAATCAGAACAAAACACAACACTGTGTACTTTGCATTTAGTTTCTTTTGTGGACTCAAGCCCTGGCGTATTGACGTTAACATAGACAGAATCTAAATTTTATTCCGAATCATTTTCTTGCCAATAAGTAGCAGTCTCTCGCCCTACGTTTCTTTCCCATAGGCTTTTTCAGGGTCACTGTTTTTGGCCGATGTGAACAAAATAAACTACAGTTTAAAACGAAACCTTTGTAATGACCCAGACGAGTATCCAAAGTTGTTTTAGTTGTCAAAGTAACAGGGACTCTTACATTTTCCAAATCTGTGGGCAACATCCTTATGTGTGATGTCTTTTTGGCTGTTGCTTACTGATAAAACGGACACCCTTTTCGACACTGTGAGTAGGGGTACCTTGCATTCATTTAGTTTCTCTTGTGGACTCAGATTTGAGAGCACAACTCAAAGTAAAATGTATACGTGGCGATATTTGGCTGCCTGTAGGTAGGTGACATGTGGATGTTCAGGTGGTATTTATTCTTTGAGAAGCATATTCTTCACCCCGTGAAATCTGAAATGGTTAGCCGAAGACAAGCAGAGGTAACCTAACATAAGGTGGAATATATCCGCAACGAGTGGTTCAATTTTGAAGGTTCATATATCATTTTGTTTCTAATGATCAACAGTGTCCAAATGTATAAGCCATTTTAAGACTTAAACAATTCTTCACCGTTATTTTTGTTGTCATCTGCAATTATCGTACCTGGCAGAACAGACCACATGCAGCAGAAAAACAAATGAGAAGAAAAAAACAATTTTAAAAACTATAATTAATCACGAACACGATGCATCTATGTTTCGTGTGGGAAAATGTAGTTTTTACACAAAACATAGCGACTGAACAAAGCAGCCAAAATGCCACACAGCCATTGAGAAATACCCACTGCGCCATCAGCCATCCGCGAGGAACTACTTTTTAGTATGGTATTCCATGCATGTCATAGACACTACTGTTGGCATCTTCATTTGACTAGACTGTTAAACACTTTCAATCATTTCACATCTCTCGCCACACCACACATATCATGCACACATATCTCAGCATACAGTAAGAGTCCAGATATTTCAGTAATTGTTTTTATTTTAAATGCACGTATTTTGTGTATATCCTCTCATTGTAACATCCATTAGCACTCGAAAATCATGTAGTTTTTTTATTCAAAAAAGAAAAAGTGATTACATACACTTATAAAAGCCGACAATTACATGCACTACTTGGTGTTATAAACTGTGGAGCTGTTAAAAGGCTGTGAAAAGGCAACAGTAAAGTGACAGAGACACATATAACTGTCTCTGCGTTGTGCAACCAGTCCAGCATTTTTTGTAATAATTCAATCTGCAATTGATTAAGTGCACATTTTAAAGTTCAATATATTGTCAAATATACAGATTATTAAAAATAAATATTTGTGTAAATTTGTTGTACTTTCCGATGTCAAATCAGACCTTGTCATTCCATGCGCTAAGGCACACTGACATTCTGAGCTTCAAGTTTATTAAATTTGTTCCATGTCAGCTTCTGATCTCCAACACATAACTAAGAATTAGGAAACAAAATAATTCCTCAAACACTATAAAATAGCTCTGTATTCTCACTTGCTCAGAAGTTACAGCACACAAGCAGTAAATTCATTCATTACGCTGAAATACCGATACATCTACATGTGTATAAACATGACAATTATTTACGCATATACATCATGTGCAAAACTTTTATAAAGACAGACACATCCTATTCTGTACAAAAAAAAATAGTGCTTTTGAGATGTGAACATGAAAGGTTTATAATTTACAAAAGAAAATGATTTACGCCAATGATTATCAACGGCACTGGCCTACACCATTGGTTTTGTTGTGTGGGTCACAAGTGAGATTGGGAGCAATGGGTATGGTGTTTAGGTCCTGTGGCAAGTCAATTTATGTAAAAGTCATTCAAGTGTTGTTTTCGTTCATCTTGTGATTATCATGGTCACGCGTCTCATCATTATCACGGTTTTCCGCTAATCAGCAACAAAGCAGAATTTCTTTTGGAAGTAAAAACAATCCTAATCTCATTCAGAATCACCATCCAACCCAGAGTCATATCAGAAAATATGCAAAAATTGACAGGGTTACTGATGCAATGTGCTACAGCTGACAATACAGTTTCATTTTTAATCCCCAGAGTTACCAGCGAGTCATTGGTGCACTATAAATATACATACACATTTGAAATTAATAATGAACTTTATTAGAATGTTGTGAACCATCTGTATCCACAAAACACAAGTGACACGTTGAAAAATTGCGGACAAAATTTATATTTCAAATGTACTGATAAAAAAACAGCTGTTGACTTATACTCTTACAGTGTAGTCTGTATAGCGTAGAATGAAACACTAGTCAAATGCAAAAGCCAAGCAAAACCTTTGTTTAATGATATGTCAGGAACATGAGAACTGGCAGAAATGTTTTTTATTGGCTTCTAAATTTAAAAAGTTTAAAGGAAAAGGAAGTTACATTGAGTATTTATAAAATAGATGTCCCGTTACAGTCAAAGTATAGTGCTTTCTGGCAAGTCTGTTTTGTTTTTATAGATGACCATTTCCCTGACTTAAATCCGATGGCTACTTTGATTCCTTTTTCAAGTGCACTTCCGTTGTGCAGCACATACGTAAACAAGATATGCAAAGACCAATCCATATAATAAGTGTGACCTTTACCGTTGCAACAGGTCAATGGAATTGAGCAAGTGTTCAAGTGTTCAACATAAGGTTTGGCTTTTGCACCAGCAAAATGTATACATTTTTCACAAATCTGTCAACCGTCCATGACCCTTGACTTCTGTTAGGGTCAACTTAATTAATATCATCAGCTACCTTCATGCCAAATTCGACTGAAAAGTTAGCAAAAACTTTGATGAAAGGAACAATTCTTTCAAAAACTGGGATTTTCACACACTTGCCAACCTCTTGTGACCCTTGATCTTTCTAAGGAGTCATTCAAATTCACATGTATATATATGCCTTACCATCAGGTATCTCAATACCAAGTTTGGGTTTGAAGTTGAAAATAGTATTTGAGAAAAAAAAACAGCTTGGCTGTTCCAAATACCTCACCACTTTTGTAACTTATAGATAATACATGTATTAATTGTTGACTTTTTATAGATTGTATGTTGTTTACAGTACCGGCTGCTGCAGGCCGCAGGGGGGGGGGGGGGGTAATCGTCTATTTGTTCCATTCCTTGTCCAGGTAATCTACAACAATTTATTCCTGTGCCGCTTGCGTAACCTGTCTCCTCTCACGGCCTGCTGCGAGACCAACATCCTGAGATATTTCACGTGGTACCGGTGCGCGCGCATGCTGGCGCGTGTCTTGCTGCTCGTCATCATCGTGCTTCCATGGATCATACGTCTGGTTCTGTATCATTTGTAAGTATGCGTGTGTGTCCTCGGTCCACTGCGGCCTACGTCGGACCGAGAGCCTTTTACTCACTGTGATTTTGTGAAGCACCATCTTTATAACGTACTACGTGGTTGATTTTTAATTATTCCAAGTCAAGCCGTCCCGAAATATAAAACAAAATGCATCGTATAAGCCCTTCCCTGTTGAGAAAAGCAAAAGACATTCTCATGAGGATGTGGTGTTTGTCTTCCTGGCACTACTGTGTGTCCATGTGTTTGTCTTTCTGGCACTACTGTGTGTCCATGTGTTTTGACGGCTGGGGCCTCAGTTCTGGTGCTCAGTTGACAAAGATTCAGTTCACAAATACAGTCTGCGGCCGCTGGCAGTGAGTGAGACGGTTATCCAGTTCGCAAAGGCCACCGGGCCGACGTTGGCCCGCGCACCCCTGTGCGCGGGCCAACGACTGTCAACGTCACCCCTCAAAACTCACCTCTTTCAACAGTTCTAGCACTATATACCAACCACACTCCCCACCCCAAGCTGACTGTCGTAATGTATTTGTGGTACGTGAGTCATTGTCAAAAGCGTGCGCATGCATGCGCGAGTTGTGAGTGCGCGCTTAGAGTTATAATTATTATAAGATAAGCGCATTACAAATACCGTAATTATTATTATTATTATTGGCCCTTTGCGCATTGGGTTTTTGTTTGATTGCAAACTTGCTGTATTTTTTTTTTTTTTTTAATATTGCTGGTGGTGGTGTTTGTGATGAAGTCAATGACGGTGCTGATGCAATAGTTTTTCTAGCTCAGGCTAAATACATTTAAAGTACCATTACGCAGAATTCTGAAGACACGTTTCAGCACCATTTGTGTTTGTTAAGCCTTGTCCACACACGTAATGAACTTTAACAGCAGTTTGGACACGCTTCAACAGCACATGCGTAATCGCACTTATTTATTCTGCGCATCCGTTAGCGTGTCAATCTATTTTTAGTTGTTTCTCGTACTGAAAGCGTTGTATTTCCAGAAGGGAGTGGAGTCATTGTCAGGTTACTTGATATAAAGACGACGTGTGCTGAACTGGATTGTCCTGTGTCCAAATGAACTATGGCTAGACCTGTGTGTAGCGTTTCGTAACCATCTGTTACATTGTTGTGTAATGTTCTGTGCATCTACTGTGGGAAATCAGGGTATTTACCCGACCACATATAGTAGCGCACCTTTATGTTTGTGTATGTATGTTTCTCCTGCCTACTTCCTAAGTTCCGGAGAAAGACATGGGTATATAAGAGACCTGATCCATTCTTTTTGAGGATGGAAATGATCGTCTTATTCTATACCTGCGTATTTCTCTGTGGGCTGGCGATTGGGTGCCTGATAGGCGGGGGCAGGGGATCTAACTGTTGTCTGTCCAACGCTGTGATTCCCCTTGGTTTGAGTACATCTGTTACAGAAGTGTATCTTTGAAAAGTTACGGCGGTAGTGGGCCTTCTAAGTGTCTGTAAAGTGTTTTGTAAAAAGTATGTCCCACTTCATGTGTCAGCTACGAAAAGCCAGCGGTTGAGTCCAAAGCCCAGGCAGCGGAAGAAACTCGGCTGCGCATGCGCTTTACGGACAGCTTCACTCAGTATCTGACGCCACTGCACGGGCTTTTCGTCTTCTGTTACGTCATACTGGGCGTGGACTTTGTTTTCTACGTTAGCCTGACTGACAGACGCAAGCGGGAACTGAAGCAGGTCTTGATCAGGTATGCTGGAATTTGTGTTCGTTCGTTGGTTTGTTATCGTGCCCGTAGATATTTCAGTAGAGGATAACCCATTTAACCTAACGGACGCATTTCCCACAGTTTGAGAGGCGTCACCTAACTCATTGTACCCCAAGGCCGAAATCCCCAAATTTTGCCGTTGTCCTCTGAAGACTGTATTGCAGTGCAGGACACAGATCGACCATGACAGTTCAAGGGTGGTGCCAGAATAGCTTGGCGCCCATAGGCGCCAAGCTATTCTGGCATCACCCTTGAACTATCATGGTCGATCAATATCTTGCTGTGGGGTGACTGGGGTAGAATGAGTTTTAGCGACTATGTACCAGTTATAGGAGATGGCGCCTGATTTATCATGGTCGACCCATCCCTTGCTGTAGGGCGTCGAGGCTGAATGGGTTAAAGTATGCCAGGCCTTCAGTGACGCATAACAATTTACTGCTCAGCTCCATCGATAATATACAAGCTTTAGCCCACTACGCAAAGGCCATCGGGGCCGACTTCAGCCCGATGGCCTTTTGCGCATTGGGAGCGAGTAAGTCGAACTCTTGTGAGCATTTTATCGGTGTAATCAAAGACAGTTTATCTTCGGTAGAATGATTTGTTTTGCCTAAGGGCAGGTGGGCTTAATGTAATTTATTTATGCGAAGTTTTGTTTGTTTGTTTGTTTGTTTGTTTGTTTGTTTGTTTGTGACAATTTAATGGGTAATTGTCAAAGCACGACGTTCGAAGATGTTGAGGCAGTCATATCTCGTACTCTGAACAGTCAACCATGAGTTCAGATCAGTTCAGTTCAGATCAGTTCAGTTCATTTCAGTCAAGATGGGATCTGCCCATACGCGCCCCACCCCACCCATCAGAAGTTCCTTTCGATGCTGTACCATTATCGGTCTGGTTCACTATGGGTCTCTCATGTCTTTTCGAGTCTCCTATTATAACATAGACTTTGAGTGTTCGCATAATATCAATAGTCACCAAGCGCGAAACACACTCTGTGACTATGGATCAAACAGTTGTAGAAGTGTAGGCCGAGAGGTCTGTCTAGAAATGATAGTATACGAACACTCCACTTCTATGTTGTATAACCTTCACAACTGCCGAATAGCGATGTAGGTCGAAGCCATCCTTTGAACAGGAGCGACGCATTTATTTTCGTAAATGGTACACAATAACTCAAAATCAACAATTGGAAACAACAAATAAAATTCGTAACAAATATCCAACAATATGTGTTTGTTGGCGAACAATTAGTAACATTCTCCAGTTTGCGAACTCCCCATGATATCCCAAAAAGCTTAGCGCGGTAAGACTAGGGCATATGGTGTGGGGATGTTTCCTATGTAAAAGTAGTCTTGAAAGGTTCTATTACCGAATGACAGTGAACGTATTACGGACGATACGCACGACACCCAAAAGGTGTGTTTTCTTATTGTGTTTCACTGTTGACTGCCTGGACCACACATGTGCGCTGGTCTGTGATTTTGGATCTTACTGCTTCAAGCTAAACGAAATCCGCCGGCTTCAAGTCGTAAGGCACAGAATCACAGACTAGAACACATCTCGTTCATTCTGTCGTGTTGCTAATTGTTACTTCCGGTTACAGGTGTCTGCGTGACATGAAGGAAAACTCCGCGACGCCAGCGTGTGCCTGGTTCACGAAACGGCTCGTGTCCCCCTGCACCCGTGCTGGCGTCTTTGGTTTCATCATTCTGCCCTTATATCTTGTGTTGTTACTCCCACTGATGCTGCCAGTACGTCATCTGCCATTTCTTTTAACTCTTAACCCTTTGGGTGTCGGTAGTGGTTATTGTCGCGATGATTCCTGCAGGATGTCAGGGTGTTGTTATTCCTGTAGGATGTCAGGGTGTTGTTATTCCTGCAGGATGTCAGGCTGTTGTTATTCCTGCAAGATGTCAGGGTGTTGCTATTCCTGCAGGATGTCAGGCTGTTGTTATTCCTGCAGGATGTCAGGGTGTTGTTATTCCTGCAGGAATCATCGCGACTAAAACCACAACCGACACCCAAAGGTTTAAACTCTCAACACCAAACGACTAGATCGGGCTAGTTAAGGGTTCCCGTAACCTCGGTATTGCTCAGTCAATCCTACATCCTCTCCTTCACCCACTGACTGGCTTACCAGCCGACCAACCCACCCACTCACCCATTCAATCAATCACTCGCCCACAAACTCACTCACTCACTCACTCACTTACTCAGTCACTCACTCACTCACTCACCTACCCACTCACTCACTCACCCACTCACTCGCGTCAACCTGACGTCCTTATGTTAACTTTCTTCTTTGGGTACTTTCGCCTCCTTGACCTCGTCATTCTTCTTGTTTCTTGCCATGTCGGCCAGAGAATATTATACTCAATAGACGTTGTTCGAAAAACAGATGTAGGTTAAAATGGTACGTGTTTCGAAGAAAACAGTGGATGAAAAGCCCGGACAAACACGCGATCGCGTGTTTGTCCGGGCTTTTAATCCACTGTTTTTGTCGACACACGTGCAATTTTGACCTACATCTGATTTCCGGGGAATCGTTCATTTTTCGCAGGTGCTGGCCTTCTGCCTGTTCCCTGCCATCAACCTGAGCATGCGGCTGTTGCTGAAGGTGCTAATGATCTTCAAGTTCCCCAACCGCCTGGCACGTGCCATCCACCGCGTCAACAAGTACGTCAACAAATACGTCAACACGTACGCCAACAAGTACGTCAGCAAGTACGTCAACAAGAACGTCAACAATTACGACAGCATGCACTCGAATGGAGAAGAGGCGGAGGGAGAGACGGCAGAGATGTTCGGACAGAAGTGTTTGTTCATCAATTGGAAAAAAACTTTGCAGGTCGGTGCAGTGCAGTCCATGGATAAACTGTCAAGCGCTCATGAATCCGACAACGCTTGATTGCTTGGTTGGCTTGTGAATGGGATGGGTAGTGAGCGTTTGGTAGGTTGGTGGCCCGGTTCTTTGGCTGGCTGTTTGGCAGGTTGACTAGTTGTTGTTTTTGTTGTTGCTGTTGTTGTTGTTTTTGTTTTGTTGTTATGTTGTTTGTTTGTTTGTTTGTTTTTTATGTTTGTTTGGGTTTGGGGTTGTTGTTGGTTGTTTTGTTGGGGTTTTTTTTGGGTTTTTTTTTTTTTTGTTTTGTTTTTGTTTTTTGTTTTTTTTTTTTTGGGGGGGGTTGTAGAGATAGAACAATAGAGATTTGAAAAGCATCAAAATCAATAATGCCGCATCAACCGATAAATCACGCCACTTTTGATAATAACAACATCGACCCGCCATCACCTCCCCACCATCACCACTACATCCCGTTAATTTTTTTTAAAATGGCGACCAGGATCAGTGAGGTATTATCGATTTTGATTCTTTTCAAATCTCTATTGTTCTATCTCTATAACTATTGTCTCTGTCAACACCTAATCATGCACTGTCTAAATGGTGCCAAGTGGAACTTCATAGGTTACTAACAAGTTGCAACTAACTTTTAGGAACATCCAGAGGTAACCTTTAAGTTACTTACCATAAGAACTTAATAATTACTTACCATAAAAACTTATTAATTACTTACGGTGTAAAGCAGGGCTGCGTGCTGGCACCGACCCTCTTCACCATCTTTTTTAGCATGATGTTGAAGCAGGCCACAGTGGACCTCGATGATGACGATGCAGTGTACATCAGGTATCGTCTCGATGGCAGCCTGTTCAACCTCAGACGACTGCAAGCCCACACGAAAACCCTAGACCAACTGATTCGTGAGCTGCTTTTTGCTGATGATGCTGCCCTCGTTGCACACACAGAGAGAGCCCTGCAGCGCATCACGTCTTGCTTCGCAGATGCTGCCCAGCTCTTTGGACTCGAGGTCAGTCTTAAAAAGACAGAGGTCCTCCATCAGCCGGCACCCAAGACAGTGTACCGCCCTCCTCACATCACCATCGGCGAGTCTGAACTAAAGTCAGTGCACCAGTTTACTTACCTTGGCTGCATTATCACGTCGGACGCCAAGCTGGACAAGGAGCTTGACAGCAGGCTGGCAAAAGCGAACAGCGCTTTCGGGCGACTTTTCAAGCGGGTGTGGCACAATCAACAGCTGAAAACAGGCACCAAGATCAGCGTGTACAGAGCTGTGGTCCTCACCACCCTGCTGTATGGTTCCGAGTCCTGGGCCCTCTACCGCAGCCAACTACGACTCCTCGAACGCTTCCACCAGCGCTGCCTGCGAACCATCCTGGGCATTCACTGGAGTGACTATGTCACCAACGTCGAGGTCCTTGAACAGGCTGAAACTGTGAGCATCGAGGCTTTGCTGCTGCGGACACAGCTCCGCTGGGCGGAGCATGTCTCCAGGATGGAGGATCATCGCCTACCAAAGATCACCCTGTTCGGCGAGCTTGCTACTGGACACCGTGACAGAGGGGCACCAAAGAAGAGATACAAAGACTGTCTCAAGAAGTCACTTAGTGCCTGCCAAATCGACCACCACCAGTGGTCTTCGCTTGCTGCGGACCGTGACACCTGGCGCTCCACCATTTACAAGGCAGCTGTCTCCTTTGAGGACTCTCGCAGAGCTAGCCTTAAGGACAAGCGGCTCAGGAGAAAAAACAGAGATGCCGCAGCTCAGAACCCTGGCCATACCTTCCCCTGCAGCCACTGCGGTCGAACCTGCCTGTCTCGGATTGGCCTCCGCAGCCACGAACAAGCCTGCAGACATCGTGGGCAACTCCTATAAAATCTTCGTTCGCGAAGTCAAGCCAAGAGACTTACCCTAAGTAATTAATAAGTTCTGACAAGAACTTGACCCCAGTCCCTAAGATACTCAGTCAAATTTACCAAGATACAAGGACAAAAAAATAACTTTTTTTCTCAATAGTACTCTGGCGGCGGAGCAGATGGGGATAAATATACAGGTGTAAGCGGCATTAGCGACATTACTTCTCTTTGTAAAATGTATGACATAAATAATGAACGTTTACCAAAACTGATCTTTACTTGCTTAAAAGTCCTTGTACTTTTTTCATTGTTTCTTCTGCCCCGAGCTGTTTTCCTTTCTTTAAAAAATTAGCTTTTAGACTACGCATCTTATTCTGAATTTCAGACTTCTGTTGTTTGTAATTGCTCAAATCATCCTGCACTCGCTTAAATTCAACATCGTCAATAAAATTATCGTATAACGCTTTACTGATAATAAGTTTCATAATACTCAACTTTGCTCCTGCGAGCGTGCTCAACGCTTCATGTTTCTGCAACTTTGTATGAAATCTTTTGTTAAGGCCTTCCAAACCAAAGCATGCCAGACATGTGGCAATGCTAACGCCCTCAATAGCAATCCCAATTATACTACCAATTCCAGTTGATATCAAAACAATACCCTCTACAGAACATGCAGCTGAAGCTGCACCCACAGCCATAGATGTGTTTTGTACAGAATTGAAAACTGTTTTATACCTTCTTTTACACCTGGAGTATTTGGCCTCTTCACCTTCCAAATACTTTAACGCATCTGTAATATTTATTAATCGGAATGAGTCTGCCTGTAATGTTTTATCAGATGCAATTGGCGCAAGCGTCTCAGTTGTCGCAAGTGTCTCAGTCGCAAGCGGTGGTAGTTGCGGATAGATGTTCACCATTTTTTGGATTGACAAATATTTTTTATTATTTTAATCTGCAATTACATTTTGCACCTCTTCAAGGCTATACAATTTGTTGGCATAATAAAATGAAACAAGATCTATGTGTTCCAGTTTAATGTAACTTAGAAAAACCAGAGTAGTTTTATCGATCACCACCTTAACAGCTGGGATACTGCTCGAAACATTTACATCAACACCTTTTCTAATAGCAATAAAAAACCTTTGTTGACTCTGTCACTGTGTCATCCCACATAAGTTTGATTCACTGCGCAATATCTGCCTCTTTTACAGAAGCCACAGATCTCATGATAATTTCAAATACTATTGTTGCTTCTTTTGCTATGGTAAAGTTTGCTGGTACAAACACAACAGAAGTATCCGATCTGATTCTATTTGTAAGAAGATACCTCCGTTTCTCATACTCTTGCACTTTTAGCTTTTCTCTGCTATTGTTGTCTGAAGTAAAACGTGGGACAAGACTCACAATCAGCAGTCCAGAGTTAACAAGTTTTCTGAATACCAAGGCTCCTTCATCATCAAAAAACTAGACCGAAAGGGTTGACTGCCAGTGCTTGTAATTTAGAAAAAACTACCAAGTGAGTAGGATAAAGCACTGTCAAGGGAGAGAAGTGTGCATGATAGACCAATGATCATAGATCTACTTTGGTCCAAGCACACAAAAAAAAAAAAAGATAAGAAAGAGGGGGGCAATCGGCAATACTGGAGGAAGAGAAGGAACTTCTGCTTACCTGCAAAGAAGACCACATTTTACTGTGGTTTCTGCAGGGGCATACATTCCATGCCTCCACCTAGAGCTAAATTTCCATGCACCCTAAGAGAGAAACAGCTGTCCGAAGAGACCGAAACAGCTGTCCACACCGGCTCAATATCTGGACCCCCACTTGGGGGACCTAGATTTAAATTTTCATGCACCTAGGGGCTGGAACAGTGGGATATGTGATACGCCCCCCTTCGGGTGGGGGGGGGGGGCTTCCATATGCATTGCTTTCAGTCTCTTACTTAGCGCCCCCCTCTTTCCTATCTTTTTTTTTTTGTGTGCTTGGACCAAAGTAGATCTATGATCATTGGTCTATCATGCACACTTCTCTCCCTTGACAGTGCTTTATCCTACTCACTTGGTAGCTTTTTCCTTCATCATCAGTATATACATAAGGACTAATAAATTCAAACTTTATGTCCCAGTCAATTGTTGGTGCCGGCACAGGCACAAGTCAAACTACCCACTTATTACCCACATGTTTTAAGTTGTAGGGCACATTATTTACAAGAGTAGGTGGAAGCGGAACAGTAACATCACGAAGCTGACCAAGTTTAGGAATCGTTCTCTCTGTGCCGTCCTTCATGTCATAGATTATTTTCCGCTTGTACATGCCAAAAGAATCAAGTTCAAAACCATACACTTCCCCCAACTCTCCTTCCTTTTCAAAATCCTGCACATCAGCCAAATCTTTTAACTCTGTTATCGGACACGCAACTGGAATAATTTTCGGCTTTGGACCAACACTCATTTTTATAAACAAAAATAAAATTATTTAACTTCTAACACAACACTAAAATCATGCATCTGAACTTGTTTGCCATCCTGATTAGTTACAGATAAACACAGTAACTCAAAGAAACTGGAGCCTAATTTCTTAAACTGCACATTATTAAATCTAACAACCACACTTTCGCAATAGGGAGCAGTTCCAGCTGGCACACATCTCAACAAAGTTGAAGGCTTTCCACTGTGTACATTTTCAGTCATGTTTAGTTATTTCAAATGAACATTAAATACTGTGTGTACTGCCAAATAAACAGGGCATTTTCCAGTTACTTTAAGTATTTTGTCCTCAGTGTTATAATACCAAAAATAGCTTCATCAAGATCTTCTGCTCTATACCAATCTTCATCCAAATAATATCCAAGTAAAGATGCAAATTCATCTGACATTTTTAACCAATCTTGTTTCGGAGATTCTAATGTAACAAGTAGGTTAGCTGGATTTAAAGTTGCTTTAATATTAAATTTACTTTCAAACGATTCAGTTATAGTACAAAAGTCATAATACCCAGGCAGTATAGCTTCAGTCTTACCACCAAAATGTACTTTATTTTGTATATCACTTGTTACATTAAACCACTTTACAGTGTAGAACATTTCATGGATAGCTACAGCCGAGCAACCATCTCGATTATCAATCCCATTAGTTAACCACACTGGTTTGCTTGTGTCAAGATTTGTTAAGGTAATAAACATTTTTATTATCTCATAAAAAAGCACAATGGAATTTAAATCACCAACAATCGTTACTACAAACGCATTTCAATTTAACGTGGATGCCAAGTACAATATTGCCCCAACTTATGAACAGAAAATAATTCAACTAAATCAGCTCGACATTGCTGTGTCTGAACAAGATTTATTTCAAGTAAAGGTTCCCAATCTGTTTGACCAATATCTAAACCCTCCAATAACAGACGATGCAACAGCAAGAAAGTGGTCTTCAAGCCCACTACAGATGTTTCAAAACCAGCTCAACTTTGCTATACTATGCTCATCTACTGGCTGTGGTGTTTCCTTTACAGACCAGTTGAATCACTCAAACAAACTGATTAGGTCTGTGTATCGTTTTCACATGTATTACCAGCGCAGAAGAATACTGTCAGAACTCCATGTCCCACTGCCCACTGAATCCAGTTTAAACAGGTATAACAACCCCATGGATATGAAAGCGTTTGAACATATTTGTAATGAATTTAACATCAGCCCTGGCACCGGGTATGACTTTACACAAAAACTTGATGATCACCACGGCATGGGTACATTGTATTATGCTATGAGTCACAGAAAATATCATCAAGATTACTATCCCGGTTACACATCATTTACACAAAAATCTGAAGTTTGGTTAGGCTCATAGGAACAGAAACAGTCTAATGCCTGGACCACATTTGTCTTAGACAGGAGTAATGGGTTTACGCAAGCAGGAGTCGAATGCATAAATGAATCTATCAGAACGTATGTGTGGTGTATACTAGGCGCACAGGCTCAAACAAAATCAAACATCTTAAACGAGAGTGGAAAATTTGAAGCACCAAAACAGTTTCTTGCAAACCTAGAAGACTCGGTAAACTTAGTAGTAGATCTCCCATCAAGCATACAACGCTACCAAGACGTTCTCAGGTATGCCAGATCAAAAGTTGACTTTGTTGTCGGCATTGGGTTATACATGTTACCATCTGACCTTCAATTACAAATGGGGACATTAACAAATTATAATAATGAAATAATTGTTGCAGGTGTTGGTCAAAAATTAGGACTCAATCAATCTGTAAACTTGGGGGCAACAACCACACATTTACAGTCATTAAACCCATTAATAATGCCTGTACAGACAGTAACACCTCCGGCCTCGGCCTTGGCCATGGCACCCATACAGTTAGTAACACCAACCCCTGACACACATGAGCCAGAGAGAATTGCATTGGTAATAGGCCTTACTGGATTAGGGGTATTACTTCTTTACCTGTTTCATTAAATAACCCGTTATTAATCCTCCTACTGTGACCAAAAAGACCCACACATGTTCTGCCATAAACCCTACCACCTTTGCTGCTGTACTGATCATCCAACTGACAACACTTCCTATTATGCCAGGCAAACCATCCATTGCCTTTACAGCCAATTTCTGAAGCAAGTCAGATATGTGTGACAACTGGTTTTTTACCCATGTTTGTAAATCCTTTGGGTCTGATGGAACAGGAGGACCCGGTGGTGCCGGTGGAGTTGGACCACCACCCCCACCCCCAGTAACAGCTATTACAACAGTACTGATAATAAATCCAAGAGCAGTAATTAAACTGGCAATTGTGATACCCTGTTCTCTGAAAAGTGTTTTCAATCTCTCAGCCAGAGTTGTGTCTTCATGAAGTATTTTCTGAATAGTTTCTCTAATCCTGTTTACCTGGGTTTTCAGTTTTTTTCTTCTAATACTAATCACTTCTAATCACCCTGATCTTTCTATCTGCAAATCATTTAATCTGTGTTGGATTCTTTCTTTTATTTCTGTGTCAAGATTCCCATTGTCTGCTGTAGCCAGTTTTTCTTTTTCTTTTTCTATGTGTTTATCAAGCTCACCTAGTTTGGTGACATTATTTACCATCTCACCTCTGATTGATTGCAGTGATTTATCCAACCCCATTAAATCCTGCATGGGTAAAGGTGGGTCGTCTATTGTTTTCATAGCGTTATTTATTTGCCCTTCAGTAAATGAAGTTTCTTGTATTACCATGTTTGCTATTTCTGGCTGGCTTGTTACTGCTGCCATTTCAATTTCTTGTCCTGTTGGTAACCTTGTTTGCGTGTCATGAAGAGCTCTTACAATTTGAGGTGCAAGCGGTGAACCTGGAGACCCCCCAAAACCGAGGTACCTTGCCAACCCGGAGTTACCACCGACATCACCTTTAATTGTACTTAAAGCTCTAAACTTAGCAGGGTTGTTTTATGGGTTAGATTTATTTTACCTCTGTCTGTATTTACAAATAAGTGACCTTTATCATATTCAAACTGATTAGGATCTATTACATCTGGGTGGGCACCAACACTATCATAAAATGAGTTTACTTTGCTTTGTAAAAGTTCCTCTTGCAAACTAGAAGTATTTCTTGTATCAGTCATATCTGTTGTAGTATCATAGTCATCCATTACATCCATTTCAAAATCTTCATGACCAAATCCTCCCACTGCCATTCGTTTTTATTAATTTTTTTTTATTTTTGCATAATAAAATGACATCGTCTTATGGATCAAAGTTAGACCCATACAGAAAACTACGTGAACTTCTTGGTGTTAAAGAAATAAGGCTATCAATTGTCATCACAAACAATCCTAGTACTATAGACCAGAACCAAACCCTTACTGTTAAGTTTCCGAACCTAGGGCCCAGTGACGTTATCGTTCCTGGTACTGCACGCCTTGCATTTAATATTGAACTTTCATCAGAATCAGATGTGAACAGAACACTAGTTAACAACCTAGGCAGAGCAATTATTAAAACTTGTTAAAGTTAAACTTGAAGGTCAGGAAGTGTTTAGTCTTGATGATGCTGATGTGTTCTACTGTTACAAAGATCTGTGGCTTACACGAGAGGAAAGAGAAGACCGTATTTATCAAGGCATACAGTCAGATAACATTGGTAAACTCCGAATTGATACTGGTGATAAATCAACCACTACAGCCAAGGACGTTACTGTTGCAGACACATATGGAACCAGGTTTTACATTCCACTTGAATTTGAAATCCTAACAGCGCATTTACCTTATTACCAAGGAGCACTGAATGACCATTTGAGTTTTGAACTAACTTTCAATGACTACTCTAAAGTTATTAAATCAACTGATACAGATGCAACATATGACTAAGTGCCAAAAGGTGAGCAAAAAGTGAGTGATCTCTTTTGCGTGAAACTAAAATCTGTTTAAAAAGACACGTGTTGACTTTAACAAGTGCAATGTGTGTGTGAATGATTGAAGATATACTGGCAATAATTTCTGCACCTAAGGTAAAGCCGTTTGGTGAGTATACTGTAAAACGCCAGAATTCACCAATAAAAATCGGCCCGGGAAAGCGGACAATGACATGCCGTCGGTCTGTTTTGATCTCGCGTGTAAAAGCAACAATAACAAACCTGGTGCCAACCATGCCCATATGTTCAGGGAAGATTGATCTTATAATCCGTGTATTTCCCAGATTTGAAGGCAAGCCATGCTTTTGTTTATTGCTCTTGAAAGTAGCCACTGTCGGACGTCAGATTTGTCGCAACAGCAGCATCTTAATTTCCGCAAACTTGTGCTAGCGAAAGGCATGCTGACCCAAACCAGAAATGGTGTCATTGCGTTGTTTCGCTTTCGTTGAATATTTTATATGCTTTAAATTTACTTTTCCGTCACAGTTTTCTAAGCTGGCAAAACAAATTGTGAGCGGCCAGTTTTTGTCGCAAGATCTGACGTTCAACTATTTGACAAGTTTAACAAAGTTGTTTTGGGTTTTTTTGGTCTACGATCGTCCGGTTATGATAGATGCATTATGGGCCACATTCCAGAGTGGTTGTTTTGAATGTCCGGTTTGTCAATGGAGAGCTACAACTCATGACATTTTGTCGCAACTGTTTTCATAAATCTGACGTTCGATCACTTCTGACGTTCGAGTGTAATCATAGACAAAATAAAGAGCCAAATGTTTATTGTAAGGGACCATTTTCAAGAGTTTGAATCGCCCGAGACTCCAGCACCGATTTTAGGCAGTAGGTTGGAGAATGAAGATGATTTCTTGCGATAACAAATTTTATGGCTGTAGCAACCTGACTTTCGATCGCGAACACGTGTCGCAAATCTGACCTCCAATCGATGCAAGTTGGTAAATGAGTTATTTGAATGAACACGGGTCACCGATGTATTTTTGTCGTTTGATGGAGACGTGCAGTTGTTGTGACGCAAACGTAAGATAATGAGATCAAGAAACAGGTGAATTTCATAACATAATAATGCAATGATAAAAAATGTATCGGACGTCAGGCTTGCGCCAACATTTGCTGCTGCAATCCTGACGTTCAACACATATGGATTGTAGAACTTTTGGGGGCAAAGGCACTGTTAAAATGAGCCATTTTGGACAACCAGTTGCATAGCCATTAGGACCTTCTAAATCTGAGGGTCAGAGTTAAAATAGTGCATCAGCCTGTACACAGATAAAACTTATTTGAATATTTGTTTTATTTTTTTGGGCGCAGACTGTTTAGCACGTCATGTTTCATCATGTATATTACATCAGAAAGCTGTATGCAGTTTGTTCTTCATATCTGTTTTGTTTGTTAAATATTGTAGCTTGAAACTGGGGGAAAGGCTTTGTGTTTGTGGTTTCTGATAACTATTCTGGGGATATCTGCTGCAATCCTGATGTTCGACATAAGTTACAAATTCTGGCCCTGACTGCCAATAAATATATTTGGGCAGCAAAGATAGACTCCCATTGTGCTCTAATGTGTGCATGTATTCCTGTGAGTGGTATATAACATGACAAAGTGTGTTTTTCTTGGTTGTAGGATGTTTTAAAAATGTTTTAAAAATTAAATATGGTCGGATGTCAGGTATTGCAACACAAATCATGTTCAGGGATTAGAACATTCTAAGCCAAAAAGCAGTTATTGTTTGGATAGGTCAATTGTGACCACTACTTATTATTTTAACTGTTTAGAAACTGATTTGTGTTTTTTTATCCCACTAATTTAAAGGCACTATGTCGCAATACCTGATGTCCGACATATCCAGACTTACAAATCTTAACAGCCATTTTCTCAAAAACCATTTCAGATATTATCTTTTTCTTTTACAAACACATTGCCAATACAGTGTACATCACTTAATACATTTTCTGGTACTTTATGTCACACTTTGATTTTCAACCCAGTTGTCCTCTTTGTGAGAGCACCTTTTGGCACTTAGTCATATAAGATCTCTAACATTTCCATGGAATACGAAATTGTCACACACACTGAATTAGCCAGACTTATTCAAAATCAGTACCAGTCAAGACTTCCAATTTATTATGACCGTGTTATATGACACAGTTTAATGCATAAAGTCAAAAGCGACCCAATGTGGAACATTAACCTTAATACACCTGCTAGGTCACTGAAAGGCATACTCATGTTGTTTGTTGCACCAGGAAGTCCATACAAACGAGATTCAGAAAAATTTTACAATCCAAAGATTACACATTTATCCTGTACAATCGAAGGGTGTCCTAACCAGGTGTACGCTTCTGGCATGCTTCCATATCAGCACTACGACGAGATCACAAAATATTTTGCAGGTCGAAGGCTTAGAGAAAAACCTTCAAACATGGCATGCAAAGATTTACATCTGTATGACGTAAGGTAGACCTACTTTGGCTAGATCTACGCTGTACAGACGACGATTACCTACATGGGTCAGGTCGTACTGTTGAGAATGGCAGTGACGGAATTACGATCCAGATAAAAAAAGACTGAAACTGCTGGAACAATAAATGTTTATCTATATCTGATTTATGACGCTCAACTGAATATTGCAGAAAGCAGACTAAGTGGTCACGTGTATTAAAATTATATTCTGTATAAAAATGAACTTTATGACACTTGACCCACACTGTGGTTTGTTTTGTGGTGCCACATGCTGTGGAAAAACTGAATTTGTACTTGATGTCTTACAAAAATATTTGTTGTATTGCACAGACAACTGAAAAATACTTCACTTTTAGACTGGACAACAAACTAGTGTTTTATGACTCCATGCAACATTTGTCTTTAGGGCTTGCCAGTCTGGCAGAAGGTCTGACTGAGTATCCAATAACAAGAAAATATTTTGAGCCAGACTTGATCAAGAAAGGTGTGTATCCGTACGAGTACATCAGCGAGTGGGTTGTGTTTGAGGAAACGAGACTGCCGCCAAAAGAGGCATTTTACACTACCTTAAATGGCAAAGGTATTTCTGACTCTGAATACCAGCACGCTCTAGATGCATGGGGTAAACTAGGGTGTGAAACGATTGGTGACTACCACGACCAGTACTTGAAAGCTGACGTTTGTTTGCTAGCAGACATATTTGAAGGTTACCGTGAAAAGGGTTTGTTGCACTACAGTCTTGATCTGGCTAGCTATATAACTAGTCCTGGCATGACATGGGATGCATTTTTGAAATCCAGTAAGATATCTATAGACCTGTTGTCTGATCGTATGATGGGTGAAATGGTGGAACGCGGTTTGAGGGGAGGCATAAGTATAGCCGCAAACAACTACGCCAAAGCCAACAACAAATATCTGGACGACCTTGACATTGACCCCTTAAGGTCAAGATCATTCATTATGTATGTAGACACAAACAATTTGTATGGATTTGCGATGTGTGAGTTATTGCCCCTGAAAAACTTTTGTCTGCATGATTTGTCACAGTATTACGTAACAGAGTTAACAAACTATATTATGAATCATGACCGGAACGATGCGAAGGGTTGGATCTTAGAAGTCGACCTAGAATACCCACACCATCTACACGATTATCATAATGATTATCCATAGCTGTTGAGAAAATGAGTATGACGGGGGGAAAAGAAGACACCAAACTAGTGCCAAATCTGAATGACAAATTTAATTACGTTTGTCACTGTCGTTTGTTACAGTTTTACATAAGACATGGGTTAGTACTAAAGAAAGTTCTCAGAGGCATAAGCTTTGATCAAAGTGCTTTTATGAAAGATTACATAATGAAAAACACAACCCTTCGTGCAAGAGATGGTAACACTGCATTTGACAAAGACTTCTTTAAGCTTATGAACAATGCCTGTTTTGGTAAGACAATGGAAAATCCTCATCACCGCAAAGATGTGAGACTGGTCACAACAAGTATTAGATGGTGAACTAATGCCTGATTATCCAAACAAGACACTGAGGTCAAACAAACATAATCTTGAAATGATTCAAACACATAAGAAGTCACTGGCAGTAGGAGACACTAAACGTGTTTTTCTCACTAAGGAAAAAGCTTACGCACCTGGGCATTACAGACTAAAGTTATCTGAAAACATTTGTGATGAGCTCATTAATGAGTTAGTTGATGAAATGATTAAAAGTGAGTAACAGTGTCTGGGGTAATAATCTGTAATTCTTTTCTGACAAATGCCCTCTGTGGGGCAGGCTCATACAGATAATATATTGATGCTCCATCGTCGGGGACTATTTTTTATATTGTGTATGGACAGACTATTTTTTTATATTGTGTATGGACGTAGACCAAATGGTGTTGGTTGTCCTGTGTCTGACGTTGTTTTCTGATTCGCCGGGCTGATACAAATATATTACTTGCTTTGTAAACAAACTTGTGTCAGGCGGTGTTGTTGTTTTTAATCCTGGCCCTGACACAGGCGGCATTGCTTTCAATTTAATAGCGTCGGCGGGCTTAGGGCGTCCTTCGTTATTCATTGTTTTGATCACAGATGGTAATCTCTTTACCACTCTGTGTTACGTGTGTCATGCATGAGTTCCTTAGAATACTGGTAGCTGAAAAGCCTTTCCGGTAATTGCTTGTTGAAGTTCTCTACGATTGCTTGAGATCTATGTACCCCCGGAATGCAGCGCCACACTAGTACACCGTCCTTAGCAAATAACTGATTTACGGCGCCCTTGAACTCACTCCCGTCATCGACCTGTACAAGCCGGGGGAATTTTAATGGGCCTCTTTTATAAATAGTTAATAATGCTGACACAACAGTGGAAGCGTTTTTATCAGTTATGGGTTCGCCATCTTTGTACCTTGAAGCTATATCGACAACAGTTAGAGCGTACTTATATCTTTTCTTTCTTATTGTGTCTTGTGGTAAGAACAGAAGATCCATTTGATGTGTATCATTTGGCGTGACGTTTTCAAAATGAGGTCTTGTTATTTTTCTTGGCGCAGGAAGATAAACCTGCCATATTGCCTGTCTCTGTAACCAGTGTTTAATTTGATTGAGTGTTACATCACCGCCCACGGCGGCGTGTAATTTCTGAATCGCGGTGTTTCCTTTCCAGTAGCCAATAGGGGAGTAATATATTTTTGATAGTTTATTTTTGACTGTCATTTTTTCTAGCAATAAAACTCCTGTGAAATAAACAAATGTCATGCCTACTAGAACAAAGATTATCTCCCCGTTACTTTGTTGTGTGCTTGGCTGGTAGTAGTCACTAAGTTTTGGCTGTGGGGTGGACATGTCATTGCCCGTAATGAGAAAATATTCACGGATTGCATCATTGGCATTAGAAAATGTATGCTGCGCATGACCTTCTAGTCTGAGTTTTTCATTGATGAAATCAAGTTTCTCTATTCTATTCTTTTCGTAATCCTGCTGAGCTTGTGCAAGATTTTCAGACGCCTCATTGTGTTGCCTTATTTCTGATGAAGATTCCTCTCTACCCAATTTTGAAAAAAGATAATTTGACCCACTGAATGCCAGGGCGTTGACCACGGCCCCTCCAATTAAAACTGATAGTGTCGCCATACTTATTTTTATTTACATAGAAACATTTTCTGGAATAATTCCTTGCTTGACGAGAAAGTCTTTCGTCGCAATTGAGGCTGTTACAACAACAATTATCTTAGCCGTGTCTTTGAAGTCTAATCTACTCAAATCACCAGATTTTATTTTAAAAAGACTTTTTCCTAGCATAGAGTAAGCAACAGCTAGTCCACTTATTACGGCAGAGTGATACACAAGGTTCATTAAGTTTTTTGTTTTGCTCATTTTCTAATGCAATAAAAATTAAAATAATAAATTTATTTACTGCATGTAAAATGGGTCGACGGCTTTGGGTGTTACTGGTAATGTGGCGACTTCTGGTTTTGTTTTTGGAGTGTCTGATTTTTGGGATGAAGAGATGGACAGAGTACTGCTCAGATTTGTACAACCACCGAGCTACAGGGGACCCAGGCATACTTGTCAACCCACTCGTGACCAACAATGGCAACTATCCCATCCTCCGAGAAGAAGTAGAGGCTGCAGTGAAGTCGCTGAAAAAAGGAAGGCAGCAGGAGCAGACAACATCCCTGCAGAACTAGTCCAAGAAGGGGGAGAAGACATGATAAGCGCCTTACTAACTATCTGCAATAAGATCTGGCAGTCAGGGGATTGGCCCACACCATGGACCCAATCACTTATAATAACTCTCCCCGAAAAAGGCAACTTACATCAATGCCAGAATTATCGCACGATCAGTCTTATATGCCACCCAAGCAAAGTCATGTTAAAGATCATACTGAACAGGCTGAAGCCACAGGCAGAGGAAATCATAACTGAGGAACAGGCAGGCTTCAGACCAGGGCGCAGCACAACTGAGCAGATCTTCAACCTGAGAGTTCTATGTGAGAAGTTCCTCCAGCACCAGCAAGACCTCTATCATGTCTTTGTGGATTTTAAGAAAGCGTTTGACAGGGTGTGGCATGCAGCCCTTTGGTCCACCATAAAGCTATACAACATAAATGCTAACCTGATCAGTCATAGCAAACCTTTACAACAAGGCCACTAGCGCAGTCTGCTTCAATGGCAAAATAGGAAACTGATTTAGGACTACAGTCAGAGTCAGACAAGGCTGCTTGCTCTCACCTACTCTTTTCAACATCTTCCTGGAAAGAATCATGATGGACGCTCTGAAAGATCATGAAGGAACTGTCAGTATTGGAGGCAGAACAATCACGAACTTGCGCTTTGCGGACGACATTGATGGCCTTGCAGGAACAGAGAAGGAGCTAGCTCAGCTGATGGAAAAGCTGGACAGTACAGCCATTGCGTATGGGATGGAAATCAGTGCAGAGAAGACCAAATTGATGACAAATAACACCAGTGGCATTGGCACTGGTGTCATGATTGGAAGCCAAAAACTAGAAACAGTTAATAAATTCAAATACTTAGGAGCCATTGTGACAGATGAGGGATCAAACCAGAAATACTGTCCAGGATTGCGCAGACAACAACAGCACTGACAAGATTGAAGACCATATGGAAGGACAGAAACATAACACTCTGCTCCAAGATCAGACTGATGCGCTCCTTAGTCATCTCAGTGTTCTTGTATGCCTGCGAGTCATGGACCCTCACAGCAGACCTTCAAAGGAGGATACAAGCCACTGAAATGAGATGTTTTTGAAGGCTGCTTGGCATTTCATAGAGAGATCACATCACGAACGAGGAAGTGGGAAGCAGAATCAGGCAAGCCATCGGGCCCTATGAAGACCTATTAGCCATTGTGAAAAAACACAAACTGAAGTGGTATGGGCATGTCACACGTTCAGCAAGGCTTGCCAAAACAATCCTGCAAGGCACTGTGCAAGGAGGACGAAGGAGAGGAAGACAGGAAAAGATGGGAGGACAATATCTCAGAGTGGACAGGACTGAGGCTGGGTGATATGCTAAGAATGGCAGAGAACAGAGAGGAATGGAGAGAGCTGGTTGCCAAGTCATCAGTGGTGCCCCAATGGTCGGCAAGACTTCGGGTTATAGATAGACAGATAGATAGATTTTTTGGACATTGTTCGAGTGTGGGGCTTATATTTTTGTATAATTGGTACCCTGCAAAACCAAATCCAACAACAAATCCGGCAATTATATATTTTGTTGTTTCGGGTTTAGACTCAGTTGTTAGTCTCTCACTTTGATGTGGGTGTGGCGGGGGTGACACCAATGGGGTTGTTAACGGACCTGACGGTCCTCACGGTGGGTCAGTTACATGACCATTTTGTGTTAGCACCTGAAGCTGTAATTGTTTTTGTCTGTTCCATTCAGCTAATCTTTTTCCTGCCTCTATCCAACCTGGGTTTTTAGTTTTGGTCACAGTTTGAATCTGTGTTGTGACAGGGATGGGGTTCGGTTGTGGCGTCGTCTGTGGGTCGTCCATCATTTTCTTTTCCAAACAAATTTAATTTCGAAAAATCAATATGACTCCCCATAACAAGGAGGGTTACGACAGGCGCGAGATCATTACCGAACCTGTAATACATAACACATGCTAATTTGCCTATTGCGCTTGATACTATTGGATTCGAACCCAAGTCACAACTTAATCCGTCTGTATCGACTTCAACAAAGTGACTAACAGCCTTTGTGTATAGACAGACGAGAGATCGACTCAGATCACGAGTCATTAGTGAAGCGATATGATTATCATATTTAGCATTTAGTTTAATTAGTTCATCAGCGGTGAGTGATTCAATATCATCTGCTGTATACTGTTTTCCAAGATAAGCTTTTGACTTTCCGGAAACAATTACAGACAAAAGACGTTCCTTTTTTGAGTCTAAGTCTCTGTTCTCTACAGTGCTGATATCATTAAACAGTAACAATTCGTCTTGGTTCATTTTATATAAACAAATAATAATAATAAGTGAAATAAACTTTATGAACACATTTGTCCCTTTGTTAGTAAATCTGGTTAGTATACTGAGCCGAGCTGTGAACCTCTTAGTAATTGTTGGCCCTCTTTTCAAAGAAGCATTCTGTCCCTGTTCAGTATATTAAACTGATCTTTGACACCTCTCAGTGGTTGAAAAAGGTAATAGCTGTGAGAGGCTTTTGTTGGGCCGACCTTTTCAAAAACTGCAGACGCGTGCCAGCTTATTCATATAAGCGTGCCGCGGCTTGAAAGGAATGTGTCCCCCAGCATACCTGAAATTGAATAGAAGGGTGACAAGTGCTATGATTGCCTCACAAAAGGCATTCAACTCTGGCGCGTGGCAATATTAGACTACACAGGTGGGTAAACGGCTCTCTCTATGTAAGGTCTCCAGGATGGAGGATCATCGCCTACCAAAGATCACCCTGTTCGGCGAGCTTGCTACTGGACACCGTGACAGAGGGGCACCAAAGAAGAGATACAAAGACTGTCTCAAGAAGTCACTTAGTGCCTGCCAAATCGACCACCACCAGTGGTCTTCGCTTGCTGCGGACCGTGACACCTGGCGCTCCACCATTTACAAGGCAGCTGTCTCCTTTGAGGACTCTCACAGAGCTAGCCTTAAGGACAAGCGGCTCAGGAGAAAAAACAGAGATGCCGCAGCTCAGAACCCCGGCCATACCTTCCCCTGCAGCCACTGCGGTCGAACCTGCCTGTCTCGGATTGGCCTCCGCAGCCACGAACAAGCCTGCAGACGTCGTGGGCAACTCCTATAAATCTTCGTTCGCGAAGTCAAGCCAAGAGAACCAAGAGAGATGTAAGGTAGAGTAAGATCCTCAGGAGCCCAAATTCTTATGAGCTGACACAGGTCAGATCCTCAAGAGCCCCGGGCTTGGCTCCCGTTTTACAACTGTACTGTAGCTGTACTGTTTGATCTCTCTTTGCGAGTAGGCTGGCGAGACTTGACGACATACATTTCCCACGAGACACGGCATAGACTAACGGCCTAATACACTCCAGCACTCCTGAGAACTCCTCATAAATTGGGTCGCGTTAACTATATTTGTGTCAAATAATGACTTTTGTTATGCTGAATGGCCTGCCAGTGCTGTTACTCATGTTTGGTGTATGCTATTGTGTTGTTACCTAGGTTCTGTAGGTAACATGAATAACGCATTTACATACATGTCTCATTAGCCACCTCACACAGAGAGAGACCTGATTTAAATGTCAGTATAGATGTGCTATTACCTGTTTTGTTTAAACCAGTGTACAGTCAACATGGAAAGCTGTCGTCTTGTTCACCTGCAGTGAGTCATGAAAACCTGCCCTGTTTGCACTGAAATTTCAAAAGACTGTCTCGTCATGATTTCTGAGGAAAAGTCGTGCCTATGCACGCAAAAAGATTTGCATTAAGCTGTCCTTGTAGCTCTGTCAGTATGTTTTGCCATGGGATATTACCTTTGTGTAAACGGTGTGTGCGTGTGTAGCAAGGTAAGTACTTAATGTTTTGTTGTATATGTTAGTATGTTAGTATGTATGTTAGTGTGTGTGTGATAGTGTGTGTGTTAGTGTGTGTGTTTGTGTTAGTATGCTAGTATGTATGTGTGTGTGTGTGATAGTGTGTGTGTGTGTATGTATGTGTGTGTGTGTGTGTGTGTGTGTGTGTGTGTGTGTGTGTGTGTGTGTGTGTGTGTGTGTATAAAGAGACAAGCAGATAAAAGCAGGCGGGCATCAAAAAATCAATAAATCTCTGCTCACATGTACACAGCCAGGCAAAACACACCTTTAAAATGTAGCAGTTAAACCCTGACAGCCTAACTCATAACGAGAGACATCTGACTAAAATCATGTGGAAACGAGAGACAGGCCTAGAGATCTTAAGAATTTGACTCTGTGTGCCAGCTTATAAGAATACGGGCTCTTGAGAATCTTAGTTTCTTGTAAAACCTCATGTACTCAGTACGAGGTAGCCAGATACCAGAGGTTTTAACTAGAGGTGTCTGCAGGTAATTAAACATTCCTTTGCCATGTGTAGTGTGTGTGATCACCAGGGGTAACGTTACGTTGCTCTAATGGCCACGATCGGAACAAAGTGTATTGGTAATGTTCGTCATTTTTTTTTAAATTAACAGTGCATGATTAGGTATTACCAGAGACAATAGTTATAGAGATAGAACAATAGAGATTTGAAATGTATCAAAATCGATAATGCCGCACTGATCATGGTCGCCATTTTTTAAAAATTAAAGGGGTGATTTGGTGATGGTGGGGAGGTGATGGTGGGTCGATGTTGTTATTATCTAAAATGGCGTGATTTATCGTTTGATGCGGCATTATTGACTTTGAAGCTTTCAAATCTCTATTGTTCTATCTCTGTTGTTGTTGTTTCTGGGGAAGGGGTTTTGTTTGTTTTTAGTTTGGTGTTTTTTGCTTGATGTTTTGTTTGTTTGGGTGTTTTTGTTTTTGGTGGGGGGTGGGGGGGGGGAGGGTTTGGTGGATTTTTTGTTGTTGTTGTTGTTGTTTTGTTTGGGTTTTCTTTTGGGGGGGGGGGGGTTGTTTTGTTGTTGATGGTTTCTTGTTTGTTTGTGTGTGTGTGTGTGTGTGTGTGTGTGTGTGTGTGTGTGTGTGCGTATGTGTGTGTTATGAATGTGTGTGTGTGTGTGTGTGTGTGTGTGTGTGTGTGTGTGTGTGTGTGTGTGTGTGTGTGTGTGTGCGCACAAAAACCCCTAAAATGGGTGGCTTTCTTTACCATCCTTATGAAAAATGGGTGTGTGTAAAATTATGGGTGCCCAAGTCAGACATCCATTTTTTCTGAGGTTGTTTCTGTATTGTCTTGTGGTAAAAAGTTATAAAAAGTAAAAGAAATCAGTTTCTCCCATTTTGAGTTGTTTACATGATGTTTTGTGTTTGCGACGCACTCGTGTTGTGTGTTGCCATGGAAGCAGGGCCCCTGTGTGATGTCAACTTCCTTAGTTATAGATCAGCTTCATACTGATTGGTCGACTGCACAGTGACATGAACTGAGTTGTTTCCCCTTATCGCCTTGCGGTCTCAGCAAAACTGACACCATTGTCTTTCGTCCTGCACTGCTGTTTCGTTTGCAAAGGTAAATGTTTTGCAATATTTTTTTTTTATTTAAGAGCATGCCCAAGTGTACTTATTCAGCGCAGTTATTTGACTGAGATGCTCCCAATTCGATACAATTGCACAGTCAGCCGATACTGACCCGCTTCGAGAAAAGACGTCTGCTATGCGGCCAGTCGTCAGCCTATCAGTCTGGATTCCTCAAAGATAATAGAACCACACGATTTTAACAAAAGCTTTCTTTTTCAATAAAAAAAAGAATTCGTCCAATAACACCATTACAAGATCAATCTGTCACGCGATTTTGTTGCTTTTTTTCTGACATGTGTGATTGCGATCGAAAAGTAACTTCACCACACATACGTAAAAACAGGATGATGCTGCAGATTTCAGTGTGTATTTCAATTCAATCCTCGTAAGCAAAACTGTCTCGCGATTCCAGGAACAGACATCCACGAACAGCTTTTTCGGATTGTGCAAAGTTGTCGCTTTTTACTGTATTACCAGTTATTGTTCGTAGGGGGCACGGGGTACTGCAGTAATTATGTATATCTGATCCAAAATGTCAAGTTCAAATGGTTGCATTTGACATGTTTGCAGCACTGTTTTGCCGCACTCAGGACTTTCTGCACACACCCAGCGCCAGATGGCAGCAGGATGTCCAGAACCATCGGGATCTATGGAAGTGGACAAGCACGCCCCTTCCTGGCACATGACCAAGGCTCATGACAAAATTAGTCAGCTGCCTGCGCAGCAGAAGGATAGCCCATGCAGTATCTCTGCCAGAGAGGGTGCGTCTGGTAGGAGGGGGCATAGACGGCATTGGAATGCCCCCAATTACAAACTGGTAAGTGATTCTATGATCAGTCTCATTTTATTGGCTCGCATGCGAAGCAAAAGTGAGTTTATGTTCTGGGCCACTGGTCGTCCATCCGTCCTTCCGTCGTTCGTGGTAAACTTTAACAGTGGCATTTTCTCAAAGACTATTCAAGCCACATTCTTCAAGCTTGGCCCAAGGATACTTTGTGGCAAGACCTTTGTAATCATACCAATTTGAGTGACCTCTCACAAAGGGTCACGCTGGGTTGACAGATGTGTGAAAAATGCTTACATTTTCAGAAAACATGGATTTTGTTGCTGTAGAAGCCAGCCCTTGTCACCGATGTCACAGATATGTAAATCGGTCATACACAGGATTACTCTTTTTATTCTTCTGCAAGGCCCCTTAAACCAAAATTGGGCTATTTCTGTCCTAATGCAGTGTTTTTTTTTTCTTTTTTTCATTTGGAAAATGGAGCCTGGGATGGACCTAAGAGTGCAAGCTCATCGCAATACAATGACAGTGATGATGAGGAGTTTGTTCCTGGCTGGAGCTCACAGGATTCAGACTGTGGGTTGCCATCAAACTTTGGGAACTCCGATACAGACAGTATTGTATTGACTATGTTAGATTTCAAAGTGGCAGGTTCAGGGTGGGCAGGTGTCAGTGAAGCAAGTACCAGCAAGGTGCAGTGTGCGGAACCTGGTGAATTAGGGGGTGGCAATGAGAATGTGAATAGGCAGAAGGAACATGACGTTGGTGGTGGGGAAAGAGCGCTTTCAGAAGAAACAGGTGTGCACGTGTCACAGAGAGGGAAAGGAAAGTACAAATGGGACAAGAAACATGCGTGCAAATTCTGTAGCAAGCTTGTCTTAAAAATGAGCACGCAAGATGTCCATGCTGATGAGGCAGAAGTTGCTAAAATTTTGTCAATGAAAAAAGGGACGAAGCAAAGACGTCAAGCATGGATCAGACTACAAGAACGGTGATTACATGCATAATGTTGCCGTTCTTCAAAAGAAATCAGGATGTTTGATTCCTGAGTATCGCACCAACAGTTGCAACGTTGAAGACCTTCTCGCCTGTAGCCATTGCAAAGGGCTCTATCAAAGAAAGCTGATCTCTGTACACTCAAAACATTGCTGTCAGAAACCAGAAGAGTTTTAGTTTGCTAAACAAGGTGACGCAGCATGACGTGGGAGGCTAAATCTTCCAATACCTTTAGACGTTGACTCTTCCTTCTATCATAAGGTATTAGCCAGACAGAGAGATGATGAGATAAGCCATCTCATCACAACTGACCCCTTGCTTCTTGAGTATGGAAAGAGACTGATTATTTGACCTTAAGGACATTAAAGAACACACGGCTGGACAAATAAGCTCGAGGATGCGGGAGTTAGGGAGACTATTAAAGATTCTCAGAGTGAGGTCAGAAATGAAAATCGCAAGTGTAAATGCTGTGATCAATTCAGCTAGCTTTGATCATGTTGTACTGGCTGTAAAAGAGCTAGCAGAATTTGATGAGGACACACATCACTTCAAAAAAGGCAATCTCGCAATGCGCATAGGCCATGCCTTGAAAAAATGTTCAAAGATCAAACAGTCGCAGGCATCCAAACAGCTTGGGCATGGTTCAGATGGCAGGTGGCGACAGGAGCTCTCTGAGGCGCAGCTGTTTGACTCTGTCTTTACTGGGGACTGGTATGATTGTGTGTAAGCTACAGCAGCCCAGTAGTTCGGGAAAATGACCATGAACAAATCCAAGCTGATCCCATCATGTGAATATGTGAGGACGGTCCAAGAGCTTCTTGATACAAGGATGGTTTCGGAAGATTATCCGACAGTGGTTAAAGCAACACTTTGCGCTATATCACTTTTCAATGGAAAACGAGGAGGAGAAGTTCAGAGAATGAAGGTATCAGACTTCCAGAATGCTAAGTTTGGATCGATCACCAATCAAGATATCTTGAAAGGTCTCACAGAGGTTGAGAAGAAAATGATGAATCATTTTCAGTGAGTGGAAATCAGACGCAAGTTTAATAGGAATGTTCCCATTTTGCTGACGAAGAAGATGATGACAACTGTTGACAAAATCCTTCAAATGAGACAATCTGTACTAGCTCTCGCTGGTTCCCAGTACATCGTTGCCACACCTTCTGGTCAGAGGCCTTACAGAGGCCATGATGTTCTGAAGGCACATGCGCTGCAAGCAAACGTGTCATACCCAGCCATGTTCACGTTTACTCAGTTACGAAATCAGGTTGCAACTTTGGCTGAGTCAATGGCCATCTCGGAGTTGGACCAGGATCAGCTGGCAGACTTCTTTGGTCATGATATTCGGATACATCGCCATATCTACCGCCAACCTCAAGACGTCCTTCAAAAGGCAAAAGTGGCAAAGATTCTTCTGTCATTTAACAATGGGATGACCGATTTTGAGAGTTGCATTACAGCTGAGCTGGGCGATGAAGAGATTGACTTTGACAAGGAAGACACGTCAGAAACTCGCAGAGAGGTCTCGGGGAAAACAGCACCAGTGAATGAAGCAAGTACCAAGTCAACAACACAGGAATCAATGAGCATGAAAGAGAAAAGATACCCAGAGCCTGATGACAATCTAGATAGTTTTGATGATGACAGTACTGCGTCAGCTCCTTTTCGAAAGAAAGCTAGATTTTCAAGGAAACCATGGGGCAAAGCTGAAGAGAACGCTGTTCAAATTCATTTCCATACACACCTCGTCGTGAACAAACTTCCTGGAAAGGCCGAGATACAGCAGGCAATTGCAACTTAGACATAGGCGCTGGACAAACATTAAGGATTACATCCGCAACAGACTGAAAAAGTTACAAAAGAAATGAATTGAGATTCTCCGAGAGAACACACTCGCGTCTTTTTCGTTTTCATAAAGATTTATTACGGGAGTGTTATTATTGAGTTGTTTTCAGCGTGTATAGCTTGTTTTTATCTGATAGACGCCTGGATCATTTTGTATAGTGTATAACATGTGACTTTGCAAACGAAACAGTGGCTGGGGCCGAAAGACAATAATAAGATAAGAAAACCATTGTGAACATAAAGATTTATTACAAGAGTGTTACTGTGGGGTTAGTCCGCCTGGATCATTTTATATACTGTATAACATGTGCCTTTGCAAACGAAACAGCGGCTGGGGACGAAAGACAATAATAAGATAAGAAAACCATTGTCAACATAAAGATTTATGACAAGAGTGTTATTATTCGGTTGTTTTCAGCGTGTATAGCTCTGTTTTTATCTGATGTACGCCTGGATTATTTTGTAGACTGTATAACATTAACCTTACTTTGTATAGAACTCACCTTATAACTAAGCTCTATAACTTGAAATAAAATAGACATTTTCTAGAAACTAGATGGAGAAAAAAATGGGTTTCTACCAATAAAGTGGGTGCCTCTCACATAAAAACTGGCATTACAGTGAAAATGGGTGTCTTCACAGCATTAGGCGTCTGTAATAAGGTCAAGTTCATGGAATACTTCTTTTTCACATTCATTTTTTTGTTTTTTCAACTTAATGTGTATGTGTGACATTCCTTCTGCGAATAAAGATAAGTAGCGACTGATCTCTCTGTTGATTTGTCTGTTTTGACAAAGCGGTTTTACCCAAAATATTAATAAATTGTGTTGTAACCGTCTTTTCTAAGCGTGTTTCTTTCTCCGTTGGGTACTTCTTTGCATTTTACACGCTTGGCCAAAACCCAAGAAATGGGTGGCCCCCCAAGAAAAAGCTTGACGTTGCCAGCCTTCAGCGTGACGATGTGAAAGCTGCCTTTCAGACAGATTTACAGCGCAGGCTCAAAGACACAGCGGACCCAGTAGACTCCTCCCCTGAAACACTTTGGGAACAACTGAAAACTGCTATTGCAAAATCCTCTGCAGAAGTCTTGGGTTTCGCCAGAAAGAAGAACAAAGACTGGTTTGACGAAAACGATGTAGAGATCCAGGAACACATAGCAAAAAAAAGAGCCGCCCATCAGGCCCACCTAGCCCAACCTTCCTGCCCTGTGAAGAAGTCTGCCTTCCGCCTCGTCTGCAGCAGTCTCCAGCGCAAGCTCAGAGATCTCCAGAATGAGTGGTGGACCAGACTTGCACAGAGGACCCAGCTTTGTGCTGACAATGGTGACTACAGGGGCTTCTACGAAGCACTGAAAGCAGTGTATGGTCCCAGGCACCTGGTACAAAGTCCCCTGCGAAGCGCGAATGGCCAGGCACTCCTCACAGATAATACCTCCATCTTGAACCGCTGGTCGGAATACTTTCAGAGCCTCTTCAGCGCTGAGCGCACTGTTCAAGAAGCAGTCGTCCTACAAATCCCACACCTCCCAGTAAAGGTTGAATAGGACGAACCGCCCACCGCTGAAGAGACCCTCACAGCCATCTAGAAAATACCGCCAGAGTTTCTAGAAAATGTCTATTTTATTTCAAGTTATAGAGCTTAGTCAAGAGTGGCAAAGCAGCAGGCATTGATGGAATACCGCCAGAGATCTGGAAACATGGAGGCACAGCACTGCACAACAAGCTCCATGACCTCTTTCTCTGCTGCTGGGAGGAAGGAACACTACCAAAAGATCTCCGTGATGCAGTCGTTATCACCCTGTACAAGAACAAAGGCGAGAAGTCTGACTGTTCCAACTATCGGGGAATTACCCTGCTGTCCATTGCTGGGAAAATCCTTGCAAGGCTGCTCCTGAATCGGCTGGTACCTGCCATCGCTGAAGACCAACTCCCAGAGGGCCAGTGTGGCTTCAGAGCAAACAGGAGCACCACCGATATGGTCTTTGTGCTGAGACAGCTACAGGAGAAGTGCCGCGAGCAGACCAAAGGGCTGTACGTAACATTTGTCGACCTAACAAAAGCGTTCGACACTGTAAGCAGGCAAGGCATGTGGCAGATCCTGGAGCGACTTGGCTGTCCCCCAAAGTTCCTCAACATGATTGTCCAGCTACACGAGGACCAGCAAGGCCAGGTCAGACTCAACAATGACCTCTCAGAACCATTCCCTATTCTCAACGGCGTAAAGCAGGGCTGCGTGCTGGCACCGACCCTCTTCACCATCTTTTTTAGCATGATGTTGAAGCAGGCCACAGTGGACCTCGATGATGACGATGCAGTGTACATCAGGTATCGTCTCGATGGCAGCCTGTTCAACCTCAGACGACTGCAGGCCCACACGAAAACCCTAGACCAACTGATTCGCGAGCTGCTTTTTGCTGATGATGCTGCCCTCGTTGCACACACAGAGAGAGCCCTGCAGCGCATCACGTCTTGCTTCGCAGATGCTGCCCAGCTCTTTGGACTCGAGGTCAGTCTGAAAAAGACAGAGGTCCTCCATCAGCCGGCACCCAAGACAGTGTATCGCCCTCCTCACATAACCATTGGCGAGTCTGAACTAAAGTCAGTGCACCAGTTTACTTACCTTGGCTGCATTATCACGTCGGACGCCAAGCTGGACAAGGAGCTTGACAGCAGGCTGGCAAAAGCGAACAGCGCTTTCGGGCGACTTTTCAAGCGGGTGTGGCACAATCAACAGCTGAAAACAGGCACCAAGATCAGCGTGTACAGAGCTGTGGTCCTCACCACCCTGCTGTATGGTTCCGAGTCCTGGGCCCTCTACCGCAGCCAACTACGACTCCTCGAACGCTTCCACCAGCGCTGCCTGCGTACCATCCTGGGCATTCACTGGAGTGACTATGTCACCAACGTCGAGGTCCTTGATCAGGCTGAAACTGTGAGCATCGAGGCTTTGCTGCTGCGGACACAGCTCCGCTGGGCGGGGCATGTCTCCAGGATGGAGGATCATCGCCTACCAAAGATCACCCTGTTCGGCGAGCTTGCTACTGGACACCGTGACAGAGGGGCACCAAAGAAGAGATACAAAGACTGTCTCAAGAAGTCACTTAGTGCCTGCCAAATCGACCACCACCAGTGGTCTTCGCTTGCTGCGGACCGTGACACCTGGCGCTCCACCATTTACAAGGCAGCTGTCTCCTTTGAGGACTCTCACAGAGCTAGCCTTAAGGACAAGCGGCTCAGGAGAAAAAAACAGAGATGCCGCAGCTCAGAACCCTGGCCATACCTTCCCCTGCAGCCACTGTGGTCGAACCTGCCTGTCTCGGATTGGCCTCCGCAGCCACGAACAAGCCTGCAGACGTCATGGGCAACTCCTATAAAATCTTTGTTCGCGAAGTCAAGCCAAGAGACACGCTTGGCAGTCACCTTTTTGGTCTGAATTAATTTTTTTGTATCTCTCTTGATGTTGGATGTGTGTTGCTAAATGGTCTTAGGTTTATTTAGCGTATTAGACAGGCTGGCAACATACATTCAATATTCTATTCATTTCTTTTTCACAAGCAGTGCTGGCACGTCCTGAGAAAGTCTTGTTACTGTCGGGACGTTCAGCAATGTACAAACAAATCGGGACGAAAGACAATAATAAGATAAGAAAATCATTGTCAACATAAAGATTTATTACAAGAGTGTTATTATTTCAGTGTGTATAGCTTGCTTTTATCTGATGTACGCCTGGATCATTTTGGAAATGTCTATAACTTTTTTGTTACTATAAAGTACACTTTGCATACTGTGCATTGTTTCAAAAGTCACAGGAAGCATAAACCTTAGCTGAGTTGGTATACCTCGCCCTCTACCTAGGTTAAACGCACCAGCGGCGCCATTGTTGCTATTTCTCGGACCGGTCAGGTGCACCAGAACTGCCCTCGCAGGTTGGTTTCTGCACTTGTAGTGTGGTCTCGTACGTTCACGCGGAAGATTGTGATTGCAGTCGGAAAAAAGGTTCGTTTGCGGTTTTAATTTTTAGCCGCGCCTTTTACCTCGCCTAATATGCCAGTTTTGTGAAGAGATGGCGGAGGCTTGTGTCATGCCCCACGCCACTGAATCAAGTCCATTGTACTTGTAGTGCGCTCATCTCTAGAACTTCAACTATGATGGTGCTTTCTGCCGCAAAAAGACGCAGATGTCGCAAAATCACCTCCATTGAGTGAAAAAAAGCTATTTTTTCAAATCTGCCAAATCGCGTAATGTTTCGTGGTGCTAGCATAAGGATGGATGCATTATTTCCGGATTGCATATATGGGAAAGGGTTTATTCTTTATTCGTGTTATTTTGCAGCAATCAAACGACGGTCACATGGTTCTTTCTCCGAGGTTGCCCATTACAGGTGCAGAAAGCACCGGCTGTAAATCGATCGGGTGCACCACACCGGTCCGAGCGACCGGTCTGGTGCCAACTAATAGCAACATTGGCACCGCTGGTGCGTTTATCCTAGGCACAGGACAAGGTATACCAACTCAGCTAAACTTCCTTGTCGTACTTGCTAGAACTCAGTATATTTCTCTCTCCATTTTATGAATAGAGGCACATATGTCGCTGAAACCCTTTACGTGCCGATGGCAAGAACTAGTTTTCCTCATCACAAAGTTTCCAGAAAAAGGTTTGACTGCTCTTGATTGTTTGATTTGAAGTGTTTACAAACAATTACTGTGTTTTTTTATGCATGCACTTTTGATGTGATTAATAAAGGCTGAAGTTTCAAGTGATTTCTTATGTTGTCAGTTAATTAATTAATGTCAGTGTTCTGTTTTGTCATGTTAATTCATTTTCTACCCCAAGACCGAAATCCCCAAATTTTGAAGTCGTCCTCTGAAGACTGCGTTACAGTGCAGGTCACAGATCGACCATGATAGTTCAAGGGTGATGCCAGAATAGCTTGGCGCCCTTGAACTATCATGGTCGATCTTTATTTTGCTGTGGTGTGTCTGGGGTAGAATGAGTTAAGTGTTAGTTTCTTCGTCTGGGTCTTTTTCTATCTTTCATATTTTTCCACACTTTTTAACCCACATCATACTGGGGCTGAAAGCTTCAAATTTGTACACTGCCATATATATAAGCTACATTACAGTACTTTTCAGATGAGGACATAGACCAATGGCTTTAGTTTAAGGGTGGTGCCACAATAGCTAGGCGCCTAGAGGCGCCAAGCTATTCTGGCACTACCCTTGGACTATTGTAGTCACACTTGTTGCACACACTAGTGTATTCTGAATGATAAGGGTTAATATTCAAAATGCTCTGTTGCTGTTTGTCCAAACTCCAGAGTACATGAAAAAAGATCCCTTAATTTCCAGAATACATTATCTTGATTCTCACATCAATGCCATGATAAACTGTTTTGCTTTGTTTAAATGTTTAAAAGATTTCCTCTGTGAAAATCATAATCTAAAGGTTAGGGGCTAGTGTTCATTCAATTTTGCACCATACAATGTTAAAAATGTTAATGTGTACATACACATTAAGTTGAAAAACAAAAAAAATGAATGTGAAAAAGAAAAATTCCGTGAACTTGACCTTATTACAGACGCCTAGTGCTGTGAAGACACCCATTTTCACTGTAATGCCAGTTTTATGTGAGAGGCACCCACTTTATTGGTAGAAACCCATTTTTTATCCATCCAGTGGCTCTGTTTCTAGAAAATGTCTATTTTATTTTAAGTTATAGAGCTTTATTATACGGTGAGTTCTAAACATTCACATCAATTTCAGAGCCCTAGAATAAATAGAAAATATGGGAACCCATTTTCACATAAAATGGTAGGTAACCCACTCTGAGGCTTTTGTCTCCATGTGTGTGTGTGTGTGTGTGTGTGTGTGTGTGTGTGTGTGTGTGTGTGTGTGTGTGTGTGTGTGTGTGTGTATGTGTGTGTGTGTGTGTGTGTGTGTGTGTGTGTTTTCTTTTTTGTTTTGCTTATTTTTTGTTTATTTAGGTTTGTTTTGGGTTGTATTTTGTTGTTGTTATTTGTTTGTTTGTTTGTTTGTTTGTTTGTTTGTTTGTTTGTTTGTTTGTTTGTTTGTTTGTTTGTTTGTTTGTTTTGGGGGGGAAGGGGAAGGGTGGTGTTGTTTTGGGGGATTTTGGGGGTGATTGGGGTTTTTTTTGCTTGCTGACTTGAGGCCTATCTGTGTTTGTGGTGTGAGTTATTCCCCTAAAGTTGACTGAGTTTGAATGTTGGCTGTTTCTGTGTTTGTGGTGATAAGGGTTCCAAACCCTTACAATAACGTTGCTCGGTTTCTTAGCGTGTCGCTCATTTTCCTGCTGTGTGTGTGTGTGTGTGTGTGTGTGTGTGTGTGTGTGTGTGTGTGTGTGTGTGTGTGTGTGTGTGTGTGTGTGTGTGTGTGTGTGTGTATCACGTGATCAATCTTTACGGCCATCGGCCTTTGAAAAGCATACACAGTCTACTGTGCTTGTAACAAGGGCGAATGTAACAGTCGCCTATATATGCGATTGTTATATTCGACCTTGTGTTGTAGAAGGGGGGTGTATAGGGTCTTTCTCACGCACTCACACCCTGGGGTTCGCTTCCGTGAGGGTTGAGAAGAGGCTTACTTCAAGAACATCTTTTTATTCATAGCATTAAATCAATGCCCTTAATTCAATGCCTTTAAGTCAATGCCTTTAAGTCAATGCCTTTAAGTCAATGATTTAAGTCAATGCCTTTAAGTCAATGATGCCACCCTTAGCAAAGTGTCAAAGGTGGATAACATCAAGGTAGACTGAATGTCATTGACCAGATGCAGTCAAGTAACAAAACTGCTGTCTTTGACTGCCCAAAAAATGTGACAGCAGCTATAGGTGAATACAGTTCAAGATGCACTGGATTCTTGGAGCACTTATAGCTACATGCTGTCCAAACACAGAGTCAGGCAGCAGTATTTATACATTTAGGCTAGAGCTAGGCACAATATAACTCTATGCTTCCACTGACTAAACTGTTCTAACTTACAGTGAAACCTGTCTGGTATGCAGTGCAGTCTATCCACAACCACCTTATAAAACAAGACAACGGAATGAAGTAGATCAAGTTAAAAGAGAAAAGATCTAAGAAGACAATACTAACTAGGAATTAACCTATTTGGCTTTATCCATTAATTAACATTTATTTACCTTACAAATCATAATCAGTGGAAAATATAGACTAAACACTTCCATTCCTCTATTTAACCGCATGATCAAAGATCACTCTACCACACTTGTTATAAGCAAAGATAGAACAACACTTTCCCAAGGGTCCCTAAAGCACCGTTTCTATGTAAATTACTTCGCTGGAAACAAACTTTGGATAAAGAAACAAGAAAATGTTGGTCCCATGGCAATTGGCTATGTCGGGAGTTTACTGTACTTTTTTGTCTACCGTACTGAAAATACGGTAGACTTTAGGACGGGGCTGGTCGGAGCGCGTTCCGTAGAATGCAAAGGATATAACAGCTGGGCGGGGATCATTTTCTGGCAAAGAAGTAACAAGATAAAAATGCCGTCACGTCTAGCCACTCTAACCTTGCTGTTGAACGTCGATTTGGAGCCGAAGCGCCGTTTGTGTGTGTGTGTGTGTGTGCGTATGTATGTAAACACGAGAATCTCCGATATTACTGTACACACAACCTTGAAACTTGGCAAAATACTTTATTAAGTGGGTGGCTAAGAGAGCTTCCGAGCATATTGTAATTGGATGTCTCATTCAAGATTTAAACAAAACCGTTTATATAAAGTCGGTAGACCCAGAGTCGGAAATTTCGAGTATATGCACTTGAAAGTTTGGATATGGCTAATTTGTAGAAAGTCATTGGATGAGTTCGTTATCCAGCTTTGTACCTCTTCAACTTCGAAAATAAAAGTTCAATGCGGAAAAAATGTGTGGAACAAAACAGCCAGCTCTGGAAGAGCGTACCTGTCGGATGAGTGACGTGAAATATCAAATTCGTCACAGTGTACACGGCGTCGTGAGACCAGCGATGCCATGACGTGAAGCTTATATTAACGTCATTGTGCTGCTCGTGCTATTCTTCTTCTTTGGAATTCCTGTCGCTACTCCAGCCCACAGAGCGTACTAATGGCAGAAAGCGCTGTGTGGCCGTCTTTATTTGTGTGCACCGGCGTGTGTGTTGATCAGATGTTGGCTTAGAGAGGAGGGAAATGGATCAGAAGGATAAGCTTAAAATATAAACAACTCTGAATGTTCCTAAAAGTAAAATGCACTTGAGCTCCAAACAATACGGTAGAATTAGGGATGAAATCCTCATCTTGTTTATAATCGGATTCGTACTGGTATATTGTCTTGTTATTATTATTATTATTATTATTATTATTATTATTATTATTATTATTATTATTATTATTATTATTATTATTACAATAACAATAACGATTACGGTATTTATAATGCGCTTATCTTATAATAATATAACTCTAAGCGCGCACTCACAACTCGCGCACGCATGCGCACGTTTTTGACAATGGCTTCCGTTTTGTCGTCATTATTATTACTATTATTATTATTATGTAGTCTCGTGTAGTTTCTCGTGTACATGTATTTATGTTTATAATTACCAGGTGCTGGTAGTGCTGATGTTTCTGTTGTCCTTCTGGTCCCTGACCTTCCTGCTAATGGAGCTGGTGTCGTTCGCGGTGGAGATTGCCGTCTACACCTTCATCGGCCTTATCGTCACTGCTGAAGTCACCCTCAAGTACCTCAGCGTCGTCTTCTTCCTTCTCCTGTATGGACACAGGTCAGTGAATGCATATCAATAGCTGTATTTACTTAGTTTTAAAGAAGACCGTCCAACTGCAAGAGGCATAGATCCTCATGAGCCCCAGCAATTGCGGGGGGTCATGAGGATCTATGCCTCTTGCTGAGACCAATTTGTTATCCATGTTCTTTGGATGGTTGTGACTTTTGACCGTTATGAAAAAAGAAAATATATCAAAAACAAGATGTACGTTTACCGGCAGTGCAGGGGTTAATAGTACTTTCATGAAGTACAGCGAGGGGGGGGGGGGCCGGGGGGGGGGGATGCACGGCAAAGCAATTTGTCTTCTTTCAGTCTCGGTACACTTGTTCTCATTGGCCTGGCTCTGTTCGATTTTTTTTCACTGGTCGCTCGTGCTCAAGGCAACGGGAGTCCCCTTGTCTCGTGTTACCAAGGTAACATGTTATAAGTAGACTCCCTTATTACATGTTACGATGACAACGTTACTCGGTGAAGGAAGCGTTCTACCCCAAATAAGTTTGGGGCCAATCACATGTCTTTGTACAAACACACCCTAATCTTCATTCCGTCAAGCCTCTAAACAAATAAATAATTAATGTAGGGGCCTACATAACAAAAAGAACTATATGTAGGTGTTCTGTGATACAGCTGGTACCAGTTTCATACAAAACATAACTGATTAATTGGATTATTACGTGTTACGATGACAACTTTACTCGCTGAGCCAAGCGTTCTACCCCAAATTAATCTTTGTCCAATCACATTTCTCTGTACAGACACACCTTAATCTTCATTCCGGCAAGCCTCTAAACAACAATATGCCAATAAATAAATAGTGTAGGGGCCTACACAACAAAAAGAACTATATACGGTTGGTGTTCTGTGATACCGCTGGTACCAGTTTCATACAAAACATAACTGAATAATTGGATAAGTTAGATAATATCAACGACAGAAAAATTCAACTGAAGCGAAGGCCCTATCACATACTGACCGTATTCGAAACGGCAAAGAAACAAGATAGGATGAAACATAACCCACAAAATCTCTTCTATATGAGAGCCATAACCCACAAAGTCCCTTTTAAATGCGAGCTGTTCTCGCTGTCAAGGGTCTGTACCTGTTGTCTTTGACCTGATTCTGATGTTAAAATATCTCCTATTGAAAAATACTCGCAGATATGCTAATGCGTCAGTGAGCTCTATAAGGGGCGCAGTGCATACTTGTTAATACAAACGCCAATTGTCATGACGTAATTTTAGTTTGTACGTAATTTTATATTTTACATGATAGACTTGAGAAAAATGGAGACAAAACTAGAATTTCACGATACAATTTCAGTGTTGCTATAATTTGTGTGCAGTGAAGTTGATTTTACCTAGATACGTGATTTTCTGCTGTACACGCGCATGCTCTTCTGACAGCGCGTCGATGTGTGTGTGTGTGTGTGTGTGTGTGTGTGTGTGTGTGTGTGTGTGTGTGTGTGTGTGTGTGTGTGTGTGTGTGTGTGTGTGTGTGTGTGTGTGTCTGTGTGTGTGTATGTGTCTATATGTGTGTGTACGGGGGAGGGGGGTGATGTGAGAGAGAGAGAGAGAGAGAGAGAGAGAGAGAGAGAGAGAGAGAGAGAGAGAGAGAGAGAGAGAGAGAGAGAAATGAAATGAAATGAAATGAAACTTTATTTCTCAACGGATGAAGTAATTAGCACGTGTGCCATTTTTCATACTTGCCGTTGCTACTCTACAAACACAGGATAATAATTGTAATACTAATAGTACCAAGAGAGAGAGAGAGAGACGTCATATCTAGAGTATTGCGTCGATGTCTGTGTGTTGGCGAAATTTCTGCTTTTACGTCACCGTCAGTGTCTGATTTTCTCCAGAAGTCGAGGTTTTTAAGTCCCTTCTATTTATAGAACTGACTTTTTAGGAGCTTGTGCCATGATGTCAAAGGCGGGCAGGTCTAAACATCTCACAACTGAAGTAAGAAGAAAAAAATTACGTCATGTCTAGTTACGCTAACCTCGCTGATGAACGTACATTTGGCGCGAAGCGCCGTATGTGCGTATGTGTGTATGTGTGTGTGTGTGTGTGTGTGTGTGTGTGTGTGTGTGTGTGTGTGTGTGTGTGTGTGTGTGTGTGTGTGTGTGTAAACAAGAGAATCGCCGATATGTCTGTACACACAAGCTTGAAACTTGGCGAAATACTTTCTTAAGTGGGTGGCTAAGAGAGCCTCCGAGCATATTATAATTGAATGTCTCATTGAAGACATAAACAACCGGGATTTTTGTCATGTTTACTTTAACTTTTGCATATAGCTAGTTTGGAGAAAGACATTGGATGAGTTCGTTGGCCAGCTTTGTGTCCTTTCAACTTCTTTAGTAAAAAATCTTTCAACTTCTTCAGTAAAAATTAATTCTTTTCAAAAACAAATAAAACAGTAAAAAAATCTTTACATCTGGAGAAAGTCAGACAGTGGCGGTGACGTAAAAGAGGCAACTCCGTCATCACGCAGACATATTCTAAATATGACATAATTCGCTCTCTCTAGCTTGCTCGTTCTTTCTCTCACATATGCGTGCATCTCCAAAAGGCATAGATGCTCATGTGTCCGGAGGGCTCATGAACATCTATGCCTCTTGTGGGTGTTTGGAGCGCGGGCATGCAAGCACGCATATACATACACACACATCGACGCTCTTTCAGCAGAGAATGCCCAGCTATAGGCGCCCAGCAATTCTGCCACCCTCCCCCCGCCCCGCCCCCCCCCCCCACACACACACACACACACACACATACACACACACCCTTGAACTATCATGGTCGAGCCATATCTTGTTGTGGTATGTCGCAGGCAGAATGAGTTAATCACATGCAATGGAACCTATTTTTAGCAACCACTTTTTGTATGACTGACTGAAGAAGTGATCTTAAATCATTCGCGGCCAGCCGCATCCGGATACGCGGCTTATGCCGCGCATCCGGATGCGGCTGTCCGCGAATGAGTTAAAAGATAGACCTGGCACTCTCGAGACAGGTCTTCTTAGGCAGGAAGTGTTATCTGTCTTGACCATCATTTACGTGGCTGTAGCCACCCAGATGACGGTCTTTAATGAGAAGTTACTCGCTCAAAACAGGATCTGCTGTACTGTTTAATCACTGTCTTGCGTGTGACCTATCAGTTCAAGCGGTATACCTAAAAGGAATAATTTAACCCGTGGCACTTTTCCTGGAATTGGCGAGCAGCAAATATCATGTCTACAGTTCCTCTTCCCTTCCGGAAACCACACTGGCACTCTGGGAGATGGCCCTTCTCTAGGTGGGCATTCATGTGGGTGTTTAGAGCGCGGACATGCACGCACCCATACACATACACACACATCGACGCGCTTTCAGAAGAGCATGCAGTTGTACTTAATATATTGCATATACCTAAGTAAAGTCAACCTGATTTCACACAAATTATAGCAAGACTGAAATTGTACCGTGAAATTCTAGTTGTGTCACTATTTTCCAATGTCTTAAACAAAAGCGAAACTCATATCACGTTAAATATAAAATTACGTAAAGACGGAAAAAAAAACGTCATCACATATGACGTTTGACAAACCAATGACGCGTATGGACTGCGCGCGCCCCTGATGTTGTAACATCTACTTTTGTCCATGCCTCGCACATCTGCGAGACTTTGTCAAAAGTAGATATTACAACATCAGAATCAAGTCAAAGACAAAAGGTAGAGGAGACCGTTTACAGCAAAAACAGCTCTCATATAGAAGGGACTTTGTGGTTTATGGTTCATCCCATCTTGTTTACTTTTAAAGTTGTTTCTGCATAGAATTAATTTTTACTAAAAAGGTTCAAAAGATACACCGCTGGCTAACGAACTCATCCAATGTCTTTCTCCAATCTAGCTATATCCACAATTTAAAGTGAATATGAGAAAGATTACGTACTCTAATATGGTACAACCGACTTTCTATAAACGGTCTTGTAACCCTCCAACGAGACACCCAATTTAATATGCTCGGAGGCTCTCCTAGGCATCCCTTGAACAAAGTACTTCCCCAAGGTTCAAGCCTGTACGTACACAAACATCGGAGATTTTCGTGTTTAAACACACACACACACACACACACACACACACACACACAGACACACACACACACGCACGCACGCACGCACACACACACACACACACACACACACACACCATCACACACATAATACACACACATACACTTCCCGCCAAAAGGACTTTCAGCAGCGAGGTGAGGATAACTAGACATGACGTAATTTTTATCTAGTTAGTTTAGACTTTCAGACCTGCCCGCCTTTGTCTTCATGGGCATTCTTTTGAATTTGGTCTACCGCGACCCATCCTAAAAAATAGATCTATAAATCTATAAATAGAAGAGACTTAAAAAGCTGGATAAATAAAAATTGAGGGGGTTACGCAACAAATAACTATATGCACGCGTTGTGTTGAGCCTATATTACCAATTTCCTACAAAATAACGACTGAAAATATGTTAAATTTTTAAAAAAATACCTGAGAGAGAAATTCCAGGCGAATGCAGTTCGCGCGAGGTTGTTGACTGATAGTCGAAAGTATGGAGATTTACGTCCCCTGAAACTCTACGTCAAATGTAAAGTTTGTGGTCCTTTCAAGGGTATAATTTCACGCTTATACTTTTTACAGTTGAAGACAAAATTGTTGTATTACGAGATAGGCTTTGCCAGTGGTTCTTGTCGCCTCTCGGGTCCAGTCAGGGGGGGGGGGGGGGGTCAATGTCGGAGGTAAGAGGCTAAAGCCCTCGACTCTTACCTCCTACATTGACCCCCCTGACCAGACCCTCGAGGCGCAAGAACCTCTGGCAAAGCCTAACCCGCAATATAACTAATAATAACTTCTGTTTTCCTCCCTACGTCACACGACCAGTCACTTTAGCGCAAACCGTACCATGTGACCGTGATATTAAAACCCCTGTAGCAAAAAATGGCGGACGTTTTGTAGCCCTCTCGATGACGCATCTTGGTTGCCAGTTTTGTTCGCCAAAGATCGCCAAACGCTCTAAAGGACAAAGTTACTTAGTGTTGTTCGAAACAAGCACACTCAGTACTGGAGACGGCAACGTCATGACATATTAAATTACGTTAAAAGTCTATTATATATAAATGTATATTTCTTTGCGTCAGTCATGTCTGGCGTGATCCAGATCGCAAGATATCTTCTTGATTTCTTTTACGAAAATAGTGGAGAAATGAAAACAAATACGTTATTGGTCGGAGGGGTTCGCTGCACGGACCCTAGTAGGTCTTCGGGAGGTCAAATGAACCATTGTACCCCTCAGGCCTTTGGGGTACAATGTTTCCTTTGACCTCCCTCAGGGCTACAAGGGTCCGTGTAGCAAACCCCTCCGACCAATAACTTATAATGTTTGACAGCTACAAGAGCCTGGTTTTGTTTATTGAGGAGCTGGGTGGTTCAGGTGGTAAACCGTTCCACTCTTTTCCGAAAGTTCGCGGTTTAGAATTCAGCTGGGGTCAAACTTTATTCACACCCTATTCAGTGCCCCGTCGTTGAGCTCACCTTGGTGGTGGACAAAAGACGTTAAGAACTAAACGTTTACCCTTTACCTGATCCTGCGTATGAAGTCAATTCTTGGCATAGAGTGTCCTAACAAGGTGGTCTATCTTGTCTCAGCGTGTATCGCTTCACTTGATTGTCTTGTTCCATCGAGAAATTACATACAATGTTTCACTGATTATCTCACTGTGCCCGAGGTACGAAATACCCACATTTCTGAGTTATCCTCTGAGGACTGCATTACAATTCAGGAGACAGATCGACCATGATAGTTAAAGGGTGGTTACAGAATAGCTTCTGCCACCCCACCCCCCTCCCACCCCCCACCCCCTCCTTTGAACTATCATGGTCGAGCCATATCTTGCTGTGGTGTGTCGCGGGGCAGAATGAGCTAATCACATGCAGTGGAACCTATTATATCAGCAACCACTTTTTGGCAAGACTGATAAAGTGATCTTAAAACATTCGCGGCCCGCCGCTTATGCCGCGCATCCGGATGCGGCTGGTCGCGACTGAGTTAAAAGATAGACGGGGCACTCTCAAGACATGTCCTGCAAGGCAAGAAGTGTCACCTGTCATTAAAGACCATCATTTACGTGGCTGTAGCCACCCAGATGACGGGTCTTTATTAATGAGAAGTGATCTTTAATTACTCGTTCAAAACCGGATCTGCTGTAGTGTTTAACCATTGTTTTGCGTGTGTCCTATCAGTTGAAGGGGGATACCTAAAAGGAGTGATTTAGCCCGTTCATTGCCAGAGTACGCAGATTTAGATCTGTGTCACGTTGGTCGTAACACTTATTGTAGCTTTTACTTTCTTGTACTTTTTGTTTTGTGATTTTTGATTTTGTAAAGCGCTTAGAGCATCATTAATTTGGAGGTTAAGCGCAATATAAATGTACATTCTTCTTCTTCTTAATATTATTATTATTATTATTTTATTATTATTATTATTATTATTATTATTATTATTTTATTTTTATTATTATTATTATTATTATTATTATTATTATTATTATTATTATTATTCAGTTTCTGCAGTCCTTTTTGATTCAACACCACACAGCCGTAGCTGCCCCAGGAACTTGGATTCAAAGCGGCGACAGCAAGAGGTATAGATCCTCATGAGCCCCCGCGACTGCTGGGGCTTATGAGGATCTATACCTCTTGCAGTTGGGTGGTAATCAAATTTTATCGGCTCCGGGTGAACGGGTTAAACGACGTGTTATTCAGCTCCGTTTACGCAGGTGTTTCTCGGCCATCCACAAGAAGTATCTGGACTACCACCTCCTGCTCCACAAGCAGCTCTTCGACATCATGCGTGAAGAGATCGACGAGATCGCCAGCAATGAGGAGCAGAACCAAGAGAACACAGCGCTGCGCGTGCATGGAAAAATGGCCCCGCCCACCGAAACTCCCCCTGTCAAGCTGATCGTGCGGGTAAACAACTTGCAAGCCCTCTGCTAGGTCACTCAGTCAGCAAGCTATGTGGATTCTTTAACTCACCCAGTCCGACACACCACAGCAAGACGTCGTTCGAGCATGATAGTTCAAGGGTGGTGCCAGAATAACTTGGCGCCCAAAGGCGCCAAGCTATTCTGGCGTCACTTTGAACTATCATGGTCGATCTGTCTCTAAAATTGTAATACAGTCCTTTAAAAGGCAACTTCAAAATTTGGGGATTTCGGTCCTGGTGTAGAATGTGCTTTTAAAAAAATTAACCATTTCACCTATAACTCCCTGAATCCTTTTGCTAGCCTTTGTTGGCTCACGCCCGACAGTCAAAAATGAGTGAGCCAGTGGTCGTCTGTCCGTCGTCCAATGTCCGTCGTTCGTGCGCCAGTGGTCGTCTGTCCGATGTCCGTCGTTTGTTGTAAACTTCAACGTTGGCATTTTTTCGGAGACTATTCAAGTCACAGTCTTCAAATTTGGCCCAAGGATACTTTGTGGCAAAACCTTTCTAAACAAATAAGTTTCAGTGACCTTTCTCAAAGAGCAATTCCATAGGGATCAGAAAATAGATATTAAAAAATAGCCATAATATTATTTGATCAAAATATTGTTTTTGCAAATACTATTCACAAGTTCAAACCCAAACTTGGTATAAAAATACCTGGCACTAACAACGTTCTATGTATACTAATATGGTTAACCTCTCTGACATGTCATAAGGAAAATGTCAAAAATAGCCATATTGTGTCAAAAGGTGGCGTGGTTTTTTTCTCCAATACTATTCAGACTTCGAACTCAAACTTGGTACAGAGACACCTGTTGGTAAGACCTTCCTATATATACTAATTTGAATGACCCCCTTGTAAAGATCAAGGGCCACAAGAGATCAGGAAATAGTTCACAAAAGACATTTTTGACAAAAAATATATTATACTATTATAGCACTTCCATCCCACACCTGGTACAGAGTTACCTGTTGGTAAGACCTTACTATGCATGCTAATCTGGATGACCTCTCGGAAAGGCCAAGGTCGTAAGATATCGGCAAATTACACGAAAACCTTTTCTCTTTTTTTCTCTTTTTTTTTTTTTTTTTTGGGGGGGGGGGGGCGGGGGTTGGGGGAGGGGGGGGGAGAAGGTAGAATTTTACTTTTTATCAGCATTTTTGCAAAACGTTTCAACCAAATTTGGCAGAAAGGTAGCTGATAAGACCTTTCCTGCATTCTAATTTGGTTCACTGCTCGCAAAGACCAAAGTTAACGGGATGTTTACAAAAGTGTGAAAAATGCATACATTCTGAGAAAACGTGGATTTCGCAGGTACATACCAACCCTTTACTTATGTTAGAACACTTGAACATTTGCTTATTTCAGGGACCTGCCGGAAAGATAAAGGTCATAGAGGTCAGATCAATTATATGGATCGGCCATGCACGTGAGCCATAAGGGCTTTACCTTTTTATTTCGAAATCCAGTCCAAAACGTTGAGGGCCAAGCGTGTAATGCACAGAATTAACTGAGAAAGAAAGAAATACGTTTCCGGGAAACGAAAAACTAGTTTTCCAGTTGTATTATGTTTTCAATACTTTTTGTAAATTGCGCTTTTGTAATTAGTTATTTTAGTTTTTGTTAAGAGCCTAGAGCTCTAATCCGAGGTGAGGCGCTGTACAAGTACTCATTATTATTATTATTATACAGCCGCGTATCCGGAAGCAGCTCGTGGAGAATGTGTTAAGTAGGCAAACAACAAGAAGGACCGCGAAACGCTCACCCAGTGCGCAAAGGCCATCGGGCCGAGGTCAGCCGCCGATGGCCCGCGCACATGCGTGCGCGGGCCAACGGCGGCTGACCTCGGCCCGATGGCCTTTGCGCACTGGGTGAGCGTTTCGTGGTTACTCATTTATAAATAGGTAAATATATGTATAATGTATTTAGGCCATTTGACATCGGAGGGCACAACTTTTACTCCGCAAAGGAACACTTTTCTGTACCACTTTAAGAACACATATCATTTAGTGCCAGCTGACCTAATATGGGCTATTTTTACTGAACGCCTATGATTTGTTGATTACGCTGTACAGTCGTAAAACAGTTGGTCAAAAGACAAGAACAAGCCATTTGTAATATTCTATATAGAGCCCCGACGGAAGACGGCCAGATTTCAATATCGAGGTCAAGCATAATGACTTCATGTATGCCTGCGCTGTCAATTTCAGGTTTGAAAACCGGTCAACTTACGCATTCGCGTGAAAACAGATCTTTCTTGTGCTGGGCTGAATATATCTGAGGCATGTTTAGGGTTGTAAAATCAGTCATTTCATGAAAATAATCCGCTTTTTTACGACTGTACAGCACTGACACATTATGTTGCCTGATGGTAAATCGTGTTAGGTCAACCCTATTACCCTACGGCACTCAATGATATTTGTTCTATGATTTTTGTAGAATCGTGTTTTTTTACGAAGATATTTTCGAAACGCTTTGTGCTCCCCGATGTCTAACGATCCATACATGTATACAGACCGATACACTGTTTCCAGAACGGGCAGCTTCGCTGGGCCACGTCCAGTCTGCTGCTGTTCCTGGACAAGCAAGACACGCCGTACACGCCAGAGCGATTCTTCCAGGAGACGATTGATCTGAACTACTACGGGTGTCCGGGGCAGCTGTACCAGAACTATCTCACCGCACTGTGGAAGTTTATTCGCATCATCGCCTTCCTTCTCTTCGTGTTTGTAGTGGTGATGGCTTTCGGCAGTGCCTACAGCGTGTCGACCACGAACCAGCTGCTAGCCACGGTGGCAGGCGGGTTTATTCCCTTTGTGTTCGAGAAATTCTTCCCCAGCGATGACCAGGGAGCTTCCATGGACCCCGAGAGCGCGAAGTTTCGCGCGCTGTTCCACGGAGCAATCAACGAGTACAAGCAATACTGGCCCGTGTTTGATATCGTCCCGGACAACGAGCACCCGAAGAGAGCCGAGCATGGCGCGGACTTAGAAGAAATCTCAGGATCTCAGCCGGAGCTTCCTGACACGCCATTGCCGGATATTATTTTTGACATTTCGGGGATTGACGTGTTTATCAGGGGTGGGGCCGGGGTTGAGGTTGGGGGAGGAGCCGGGGGAGAGGCTGAGGGAGAAGCAGGAGCGGCGAGGAACAGCAGAAGCACCAGTGTATAGGCTGATGAGATGCTTCAATGTATGTCAGCTGTAATACGTTCATAATACCGTCATAGCGTGGGTCGCATTGGCGTCCATCTGGGTCAAATAACGCTGGGAGCGGGTTTTGGCATTGTAAACTTGTAAATGCTGCAGAGCGTATCCGCAGCCGGGTTGTTCTCCTTAACCCATTTAACCCCAACACCCTACAGCAGGAGACTGATTGACCATGATAATTCAAGGGTAGTGTCACATTAGCTTGGCGCCTTAAGGCACTACCCTGAATTATTATGGTCAATCCACCGCCTGCAACTGGTACATAGTCGTTCAGTAACACTTCCAGCATTTTGTAAAAGCACCCGGGGGGGGGGGGGGGGGCTAAAAGAGTTAATTGTGTCCTTCATAAACGCACATTAGAAAACACCTGTGGACTTTTTTTCCCACGTTGTTCGACTAGGGTCGGGACCAGGGCTTACCTCGCCATGTTTCAGTTTTCCTTCGGGAAGGCAACACAGCCATTTTATATGATCAGCAACATGACCCTCTCCTTCGTCCTCCTTGCACAGTGCCTTGCAGGATTGTCTTGGCAAGCCCTGCTGAGCGCGTGACATGCCCATACCACTTCAGTTTGCGTTTTTTCACAATGGCTAATAGCTCTTCATAGGGCCCGATGGCTTGCCTGATTCTGCTTCCCACTTCCTCGTTCGTGATGTCATCTCTGTATGAAATGCCAAGCAGCCTTCGAAAACACCACATTTCAGTGGCTTGTATCCTTTCAAGGTCTGCTGTGAGGGTCCATGACTCGCAGGCATACAAGAACACTGAGCTGACTAAGGAGCGCATCAGTCTGATCTTGGAGCAGAGTGTGATGTTTTTGTCCTTCCATATGGTCTTCAGTCTTGTCAGTGCTGTTGTTGTCTGCACAATCCTGGACAGTATTTCTGGTGTTGATCCCTTATCTGTCACAATGGCTCCTAAGTATTTGAATTTATTAACGGTTTCCAGTTTTAGGATTCCAATCATGATGTCAGTGCCGATGCCACTGGTGTTATTGGTCATCAGTTTGGTCTTCTCTGCACTGATTTCCATCTCATACGCAATGGCTGTACTGTCCAACTTTTCCACCAGCTGAGCTTGCTCTTTCTCTGTTCCTGCAGGGCCATCAATGTCGTCCGCAAAGCGCATTGTGTGATTGTTCTGCTCCAATACTGACAGTTCCTTCATGATCTTTCAGAGCGTCTGTCATGATTCTTTCAAGGAAGATGTTAAAAAGAGTAGGTGACAGCAAGCAGCCTTGGCTGACTCCGACTGTAGTCCAAAACCAGTTTCCTATTTTGCCGTTGAAGCAGACTGCGCTAGTGGCCTTGTTGTAAAGGTTTGCTATGACTTTGATCAGGTTGGCATTGATGTTGTATAGTTTCATGGTGGTCCAAAGGGCTGCATGCCACACCCTGTCAAACGCTTTCTTAAATCCACAAAGACATGAAAAAGGTCTTGCTGGTGCTGGAGGTACCTCTCACATAGAACTCTCAGGTTGAAGATCTGCTCAGTTGTGCTGCGCCCTGGTCTGAAACCTGCCTGTTCCTCAGCTATGATTTCCTCTGCCTGTGGCTTCAGCCTATTCAGTAGGATCTTTACCATGACTTGGGTGGCATATAAGACTGATCGTGCGATAATTCTGGCATAGATGTAATTTGCCCCTTAGGGGGAGAGTTATTATAAGTGATTGGGTCCATGGTGTGGGCAAATCCCCTGACTGCCAGATCTTATTGCAGATTGTTAGTAAGGCGCTTATCATGTCTTCTCCCCCTTCTTGGATTAGTTCTGCAGGGATGTTGTCTACTCCTGCTGCCTTCCCTTTTTTCAGCGACTTCACTGCAGCCTCTACTTCTCGGAGGATGGGATAGTTGCCATTGTTGGTCACGGGTAGGTTGACAAGTATGTCTGGGTTCCCTGTAGCACGGTGGTTGTACAAATCTGAACAGTACTCTGTCCATCTCTTCAGTATGTCAGAGAACGAAGGAGAGGAAGACAGAGGAAAAGATGGGAGGACAACATCTCAGAGTGGACAGGACTAAAGCTGGGCTATACGCTAAGAATGGCAGAGAACAGAGTGGAATGGAGGGAGCTGGTTGCCAAGTCATCAGTGGTGCCCCAACAGTCGGCAAGACTACGGGATATAGATAGATAGACAGACAGACAGATAGATAGATAACATGACCCAGCTGTCCAATCTGCCCCCCCCCCCCCCACCTCCCCATCCCCTCCAACCCCACCCCGCGTCTATCCGTTGTGCGGGCATTCTTCACTCGGTTACATTAGGTTTGCGACTTCAGACTTTACCAAAGTCAACTAATGTCACAAATGTATTATTTGAAGAAATGCCCCATACGGATACGCGCCAAACTGAAGTTAGCAATCCAGACATGCCGCTTAAATGCGGCATGTCTGGAATGTTAACTTCATTTTGGCGCATATCCGTTTGTGTCACGTCTAAAATGCTAACTTGAATTTGGCTGGTATCCGTTTAAGTCACATTTCGAACGCTAACTGCATTTTTGCTCGTATCCGTCTATGTCACATTTCGAATGCTAGCTTGGTGCGTATCCGTTTGTGTCATGTTTCAAAAGCTAACTTCATTTTGGGGCGTGTCCGTTTGTGTCACGTCTAAAGTGTTAACTTCATTTTGATTCGTATCCGTTTATGTGACGGTTCGAATGCTATATTCATTTTGAGGCGTATCCGCTCGTGTCACGTTTCGAATGCTAACTTCATTTTGGCGCGTATCTGTTTGTGTCACATCTAAAACGCTAACTTCAATTTGGCTGGTATCCGTTAAAATCACATTTCCAATGATAACTGCAGTTTGGCGCGTGGACGTTTGTTTCGTGTTTCGAATGCTAACTTCATTTTGTGTCAAGTCTCCAATGATAACTTCATTTTGGTGCGTATCCATTTATGTTATTTCGAATGCTAACTGCAATTTGGCTGGTATCCGTCTGTGTCACATTTCGAATGCTAACTGCATTTTGGCTCGTATCCGTCTATTTTACATTTAACATGCCAACTTCTTTTTGGTGCGTATCCGTTTATGTCACAATTCGAATGCTATCTGCATTTTGGCTCATTTTTGCTAACATCATTTTGGCGCGTATCCGTTTTTGTCACGTTTCGAATGCTAACTTCATTTTGGCTCGAATCCGTTTTTGCCACGTTTTGAATACTTCATTTTGAGGCTTGTCCGTTTGTGTCACATTTCGTGCTAACTTCATTTTGGTGCGTATACGTTTGTGTCATGTTTCGGATGCTAACTGTAGTTTGGTTCGTGTCGGTTTGTGTCTCGTCCCGAGTGCAAACTTCATTTGGCGCTTATCTGTGTGTGTCATGTTTCGAATGCTAACTTCAGTTATGGGCGTATCCGTTTGTGTCACGTTTCGGATGCTAACTTCACTTTGGTGCATATACGTTTGTGTCATGTTTCGGATGCAAATTTCATTTTGGCGCGTATACGTTTGTGTCACGTTTCAGATGCTAACTGCATTTTGGCGTGTTTACGTTTGTGTCATGTTTCGGCTGCTAATTTCATTTGGGCGCCGTATTCGTTGTTGTCTCGTCCCGAGTGTTAACTTCATTTTGGCGCGTATACTTTGTGTGACGTTTCGGTTACTAACTTCATTTTGGCGCGTATACCGTTGTGTCATGTTTCGGATGCTAACTTCATTTTGGCTCGTATCCGTTTGTGTCTAGTCCCGAGTGCTAACTTCATTTTGGCGCGTTTTTCTTTGTATGTCACGTTTTGAATGCAAACTTTATTTTGGCGCATATTTGTTTGTGTTATGTTTCGAATGCTAAGTTCATTTTGGCGCATAACTTTTTCTGTAGCATTTTGAATGATAACTTTATATTTGGCGCCTATCCGTTTGTGTCCCGTTTTTAATGCTAGCTTCATTTCGAATACTCAAGATTCAAGAGCTTTATTGTCCGAATTGATAAAATTATATTTATCTTTACCTGCCGCGCGTAAAGGAGAAAACAAACATAGCATCACAAACAAAGCATCACAAATGTTAGAACCTCGTATTAGGGATAGTTTCATCAAAAAGCCATACGAGTAAGTTTAATATCGCACCACATCCACTGTTAAATCAGTACTATGCCCAATGCGCAAAAGGCCATCGGGCCGACGTCGGCCCGATGGCCTTTTGCGCATTGGGTGAACCATCGTGTGCCTCTTCATCTTTTTAAATGGAAAGAATAGTGAGTTTGCGATTTTCAAAATTATATTTTGGGGGATTATTTGGGATTTTTTTAAACAGTTGAAAAAGCAATATCCTCAGTAATACCCGAAATTTTTTTTTCATAACCAGTATTTTTGTAAGCCCGTTTGTCCCGGCTCTCGGGTATGATTAGGTCAAAGTGTGATTTCCAGCACCGAGGATGTCCTGGAAGAGTTTTCGGAAATATTGTTGAAACAGTTTCTTAAAACATCTTTGTTCTTTTATATATACGACAAGAGCAATCTCCTCCTTAACCCATTACATCCTGAGGCTGATCTTGTATAATTTGTTTATTGTCCTATGAAGGTTGCATTGCAGATTAGAAGATAGATCAATTGTTTTAGTTCAAGGGTGCTGCCAGAATAGCTTGGCGCCTCGGGCGCCAAGCTATAGTCTGGCAGCACCCTTGAACTATCCGTCAAATGTATTTCAAGCAATGATAAGGGTTAATGATAAGAGTATCAGAATGATAAGGCTTAGTACCCGAATGAGTTTTCATAAACAGTATTTACATGAGCCTGCTGTTTGTCCCGGATCTCGGGTGTGAACGAGTAGGTCAAATTGTGATATGCAAGTTCTAGGTATGAAAATCAGCAATTAAACTCCAGTCACTCTCATGCCCCCTCCCCCTCCCCTTTCCGACCTCACTCTCTCCTTCCCACCAGTGCGCCCCTGTTCTGACATCATCGCCCCTCTCGGCCAATTAATGGCTGGCCAGAGTTCCGGACCAGAACTTGGGTGAGGTTTTGTCAGAACAGCGCGCACGGCCACACGCTCTCGCTATCACACATCAGTCTCACGCTCAACTCCACACTACTTCCTCACGCTTATACACTGAACCACACTTTTCTGTCAGTTGGGCAAAAATAACGGAGGCGTTTTATTCCCTTGACTCTCACTTGTCAAACATGTAAGACAACATATAACCCAACCAGTTGAGGTTTACTGGTTGTTTCCTGCCCAAACCTAACGGGAAAAACGCCATTTTTTTCACCCAATTGAGAGAAAAGTCGAGTGTTCAAGGTGTCGGTATTTTATGAATAAGTACGCTTCTGTAGAAATCTTGAATATTTTGAGGTATTTGGTCCAAGTATGATAGGTATGCAGTGATTTTCCAGTCCCCCAAACAGTTCACTACCTCGCCAGGCACTCCACAAGACAGAGCCCAGGTAACCCCGCCACGCCGCAAGCTGTGGCTTGTATAAACCCCTTCAGCAGCAGAGGTCAGTTCTCGCAACCGTTTGTTGAACTCTGATCCCGGAATGTTGAAGGCCGGTGCCTTAGGCGGCGCTGGGCTTAGCGCTCTAAACATACTGATCACTGCCGTCACGGGGCACAGAGGGTGACGCAACATGACCGGTAGCGCGATCACTAGAGTTTTTTCGCGTTTCTGAATTGTCTTACTCCACCTAACCAGTATCTTGACACTACTGTTGTCATTCACAACAAAGCAGTCTCTAGTGAGTTGTTTTCCAGGATCGAAGCCTGCACCCTCTTGGAAAAGATTGGATCGCCGAAGCAGTCCGAAGAACATAACCACTATCGCTGCCCAGAAGACAGTCCTTAGAGCTGCCCAAATCAAGTTTTTGTTTAATCTGAAGACTGAAGAAGTTGCGGGCTCATCGACGTCTTGCGGTTAGGAGGGCAGCCTTTTGTTCGCTCAATTCCCCGCAACTATATGTGCTTTTCACCATCCACGAGTCCTGGTATGGGTGCGGTCCCCGCATTCTAAATGCAAAAGGCGAACAATGTTGAGGTATTGTGCCACGGAGCTGGGCTAAGTGTCCTGGCCAAAAAGGCCGCGTACTGCGCCACTGTTCTCTCACACACACCGGTACCGGCTGGATATTCATTTGGTCACAAAACTATGATCTGAGTTAAGTGCGCAAGTGAGTCTGATATGTTTTCTTGGTGTTGTCGGCAAAAACACTGGCACGATATCCTGCCACCTCCTGCAGTAGCTGGTGTCGGAGCCTAGACCCGGCACCTAGACAGCACAAAAGCAAGAGCTGACCGTGACATGTGATTCAGAAGGTAGGTGTCAGGCGGTCGGCCCCGGTGCCAATTCGTTAGCAATTGTCCTAGCATGGGCAGCCGTCCTTCGTGCAGGCGGGAAATAGTGTCGGCAAACACATTCACACTGCCAGCCACGTCGGTGCATCGCTGACACGCTGCAATTCATCATCTTCTCACACACTCCCATGCCATCTTCCTCAACAGACTATTGACTTAGCGGTCTTTTGAGCGCCCTTTGTTAATGATAGCCTTTGTCACCGTGCTGTCCGTATGAATGACCACCTGTTTCCCTCGCCATGAGGAGGCCCACCGATTGACCGCCTGCACCACCGCGCACACCTCTTTATAATTAATATGCAAGTCCTTGGCTGCCGGCATGTCTGAAGAGAACAGTGTATAATTCCAATCTCCTTTCCAGAACGCGCCTGCCGCCAGGTTGCATGCCTCAACGTGGACATGTTCCTTGCTTTGTGAGTCATAACTGCTATACACAGTGCCATTAAAATCATGCATGTAAGATAGCCACCACTGTAAGTCTGCATGAAACTCCCGTGAGAGTCTCGCTTTATGCCTTTGCTGCTGAAGGGGGGGGGTGTAGAGTGTTCATGGAGAAGTAGTACCTTTGACTTTTCAGCCAGCAGCGCCTCTTGGGGCAGGCGGGAGCACTGGTCTTCACATGGCACTCAACTCTCACAGCTGGCTCCAGGTCCTTTACCTAGCCACACCCCGGTAACCGCTTCTGCTGGCGGGCGAAACGTTGTGAGGGGCTGACGCGTCTTTCAGTCAGTTGAAATACTTGGAGAGGAGACGGGCGCCGCCAAGTTCGCCTAAGCCCATTGAAAAGACTGATGGACAAGCAACAGAATAAGAATAACATGCCGGATCGGTCGGGGCCCGGATCACCAACGACCGCGCACCCCATTGGAGGTCTCCAGGGTGGGGGCGACAAGTGTTACTGGAACCAAACCCACCATCAAGCTGCCCACGCAAGGAATAACTATCGGAAATTGGAACGTTCGCACACTCTACCAGTGCGGCAAAGTGAAGGAACTCACCCACGAGTTGAAGCGCTATCGCTGGGACATTGTAGGACTTGCAGAAGTTCGATGGACAGGCTTCGGAGAAACAACAACAGATGAAGGCCATAAAATCTGGTTCAGCGGAAAAGAAACCAAGCACGAACATGGCGTAGCTTTTATCGTAAGGAAAGAGGTGGTTGGAACTGTCATTAGCTGCACCCCCGTGTCAAGCAGACTAATCTCCATCCGCATCTCCGCCCGACCGCACAACATCACTATCATACAAGTATACGCTCCAACAGCAGACCATGATGATGAAGAATTAGAAGAATTTTACGAACAACTGGACAACATCATCAAGAAAACACCTAAGAAAGACATTCTGACTGTCCTCGGTGACTGGAATGCAAAGATCGGCCCTGACGCCTACCAACAATGGGCAGGAACAGCTGGCAAGTTTGGCCTTGGAGAAACAAATGACAGAGGCCTGCGACTTTTAGAGTTCGCAGAGAGTCACCGTCTCACCGTTGCTAATACCCTCCATCCACACAAGAAGTCAAGAACAGTGACATGGCAATCGCCAGGAGGCCTGGTCCATAACCAGATTGACTTCATCTTGCTGCCTCGACGATTCAAATCCAGCGTTAACAAAGCACAAACGAGGTCCTTTCCTGGCGCTGATATTGGCAGCGACCACAACCTCGTCCTTACTAGCCTCAAGTTGAAGCTGGCATTGAAACGAGATAGCAAGAACCCTCGCATCAGATTCGACCTCCAGAAGCTAAAAGACCCGGAAGTAGAAGAGCTCTTCCAAGCCCAGGTGGGAGGCAGATTTGCAGCCTTGGCTACTTTGGACTGCGACGTAGACACCCTTGCTGGAAATATAAAAGAGGTGTTACTTTCTACAGCAGAAGAAGTGCTGGGGAAGCAGAGGAAGCGCAAACAGCCCTGGGTCACCGATGACATCCTCGATCTCTGTGATGAGAGGAGAGCCTGGAAGGAAAAGAGAGGCCAAGACCTCACATCAGCAAACAAGTACAGACTTGTCAACAAGAAGATCAGGAAGAGGATGAAAGAAGCCAAAGAAGATTGGATTGAAGACCAGTGTTGTAGCGTGGAAGAGGGCATGGCAAATGGCAACAGCAAGAAGGCTTATGAAACGCTAAGGACCCTCACCAAGACTCAACAGCGAACAGCCACAGTCATCGAAGACAGCAGCGGCCAACTCCTTACGGAAAACACTGCTGTACTAAACAGATGGACTGAGTACTGCCGAGACTTGTATAACTACAAGGCTGAGCCAGACACCAGCATCCTCCAAAACAACCAGGCTGGGGCCAGGAAGGCTGAAGACCTGCCAGTGTTAGCTGAAGAGGTGGAAGCAGCCGTACGCGGCCTGAAGGGAGGAAAGTCTCCAGGTGTAGACAACGTACCTGCTGAACTGTTGAAACATGGAGGAGAAGTAACAACAAAGGTCCTCACTACACTCTGTCAAAAGATCTGGGAGCAAAAGAAATGGCCAGTAGAATGGACACAGTCTCTAGTGATCCCGCTCCCCAAGAAAGGAAACCTGAAACAGTGCCAGAACTACAGAACTATCAGTCTGATAAGTCACCCTAGCAAAGTAATGCTTAGAATCATTCTCAACCGCCTCAAAACTTTCGCCGAGGAACTGCTGGCAGAAGAACAGGCTGGCTTCAGAGTTGGAAGAAGCACTGTAGAGCAGATTTTCAACTGCCGCGTCCTGATCGAGAAACATCTGCAGCATCAGCGCGAACTCTACCACAACTTCATTGATTTCAGGAAAGCATTTGATCGCGTCTGGCACGACGGACTCTGGCAAGTCATGAGATCGTTCAACATAGAGGAGGGACTGATCCAAATGATAGAAGCGCTTTACAAGAACGCCTGCAGCGCGGTTCTACTTAACAATCAGTCAGGCGAGTTCTTCAGGACGACGATCGGTGTCCGTCAAGGATGCCTGCTCTCTCCTGTCCTTTTCAACATATTCCTGGAGAAGATCATGCAGGAAACCCTCCACGACCACCATACTTCAATCTCTATTGGTGGCAGATCCCTGTGCAATCTTCGATTCGCAGACGACATTGACCTCATGGCAGGCAGCAATAGTGAGCTCCAAAACCTGACAGACAAACTTTCAAGTAGCGCAGGGTCTTATGGCATGGAGATCAGTACGGATAAAAGCAAAGTGATGATCAACACCACAAGCGACAGCAGCAGCAACATTCACATGAATGGCCAAAAGCTAGAAGAGGTCAATAGCTTCAAGTACTTGGGAGCCACCCTGTCCAAAGACGGTAGTTGCATAGCAGAGATCCGTATCAGGATAGGTACAGCAACATCCGCAATGGCCAGGCTGGACTGGATATGGCGAAGTAACTCCATCAGCTTCACCATCAAGTACAGGCTTTACAAGTCCCTCATAGTGTCTATTCTACTCTACGGCTGTGAGACTTGGACACTGCTTGCAGACTCAGAAAAGAAAATCCAGGCCTTTGAGAACAAGTGCCTGAGGAAGTTGCTCCGCATCTCGTACCGCGAGCACAAGACCAACGAATATGTACGGAGCATCGTCACTTCCCTGGTGGGCCCACATGAACCCCTTCTGGCAACCGTGAAACGGCGCAAGCTTGCTTGGTTTGGCCACGTGACCCGACACAACACCTTGTCCAAGACTATCCTCCAAGGCACTCTCGAAGGAAGTCGTCGGCGAGGTCGTCAGAGAAAGAGTTGGGTCGCAAATATAAAAGAATGGACCGAACTCGAGATGTCAGACTTGCTTGCCACCGCCCAAAATAGAACTCAGTGGAGAGCACTGTCTGTTGCTGCTGCCTTTCAGTCCCCCCAACGCCCAGTTCGGGCAAGGGACTGATGATGATGATGATGATGCTGAAGGGGTTTAATCGTATCAAGAATCCGCCTGAGAAAAAAATTTGCCTCCCTTGACGACTTGACACGCCCAGTTACGGGACCCTGCTAGTGACTGCAAGCTTTGCTTTGTCGCGCGTGTTTTGCCTTGAAACTGCTGCAAGCGTTTGTGAAGTTGCTGTAGCTTCTCGTCGCCCAATGACAAGGTGCTTGTGCGGGTGCAGATCTGGATCCCGAGAAAAGTAATGGTTTGTGTAGGCCCCACCACCTTAGGCCAGCTAATATTGAACCCTAATCTACGTAAAAGGGCAATGAGCGTCATCATCATTTGAGTGCATTCCTCTTTGGGCTTAGCTGCTATGAAGAAATCGTCAATATACGCTACTATCCCTGTCATGCCGCGCCGTAACATACATCTGCGAACTGCCTGCGAGAGTCTGTGAAAGTGCGAAGGGCCCACATTACTACCAAAGGGTAGCCTACTATCGAACAGGTATGTGGGCTTCTGCTCGCCCGTAAAAATCCATTTTAGGCCTGTGACTTGGTAATTATCTGGATGGATGCACACAGATCGGTATGCCGCCTTAAGGTCAACTTTCGCGCACCAGTAGCCGGACTTGGCTAGTCCGCACGCGTCCGCTAGAGTCTGGAATTTTACTGTCTCAGGTACTGAGTAATCGTTCATTGCATGTCCTACAGGCTTGCTGCCGTCGTGTATCAGGCGTATGCTATTGTCTTTTGGGATCGCAGCCAAAGCGCTAATTACGGTTGGTTTTTGAGATGCTACGATATAATGACCTTTGTTTATCTGATCGATGAGCTCCTTTTCTACCGCTACTGTTTTTTTTAAGGCAGATGTGTGATTTTTCTGCTCTACAGATCTAACAGTCTGATGTTTGTCCGTGATATAAAACCCATGTTCGATCCCTTCAAGGAGAACGTTTTTGTCTTTATCAGAAGCTAATTCGTCTTGCCACACTAAAAGCTTTGACCTAATGGACGCTCCAGAACCTAACGGTTGACAGTTGTATGGACTTAGTGCAGGATAAGGGCTATGGTAAGAAGTGCTAGAATGGGTGGGGCCTACCTCGCCTTGTGCAACCTGCTGCGCTGTGTCCTAGGCTGTCCCGTGTTTGCCACCTGCCGCTGCTGCAGGTGTGTCACGATGTTCCCGCGCCGGATGATCTCTCCCGCAGGTGGCACTCACATGGTCCAGCTGGCAGCGTGCGCCGTAGGTGCAGTACCCTCTGTTGTACTGCATGCACACTTCTCTGCCAGAGGGGTTTGATTGATTGATTGTACATTGCTTAACGTCCCGACAGCAACAAGGCTTTCTCAGGACGTGCCTGCACTGCTTGTGAAAAAAACCCAACTAAACAGAACATTGAATGTATGTCGCCAGCCGGTCCAATACGTTAAATAAACCTAACACATGGGGCCTAAATAAAGCTAAGACCATTTAGCAACACACATCCAATATCAACAGCTACAGGCAGTGCATACAGTAGGGGGAGTTTTAAAAAGGCAAATACAGGTGAATGGACAAAGGGTAGACAGAAACACATGCCACAGAGTAGAGGGGGAAACCCACCCTGTGGGGTTGACCAGGGTGACCCTGGGAACTAAAAAGTACCTAACCCCACCCAAGTCCCCCAGGGCAGACCCGGGTGGGGGGTGCCAGAGGGGCTGATGGGGCGTTGTGAGCGCGGTCCGGCCGTCCCTCCTCCTGTTCTGCGAGCAGGTGAGCCAGCGGGCATCGCAGATTGCGCAGTACGGTCGCGCAGCACCACCGTGGACAGGTGTGGGGCGTCCGTGCCCCACTGGTATGCTTCGGCCGCTTGCCGCTGACGATACTCATCGTCGAACAGCAGGACACTTTGCCAGGTGTATCTGGCCGCCAGCTCCCCCACCATCGCCGAGTACTTGAGGTAGGCGTGCGGCGTGAACCCCGGTGTGGGTTTGTCCATAAGGGCCGCCATAATACGGCTGTTCGCCACTATCCAATGTGCGGGGGAAACCTTGTCCAACTTTGGTGTGCTGTTTACCTTTATAGTGACACCACCCCAAAGTGCCACTTCCTCTGCCATTGCTGCTGAAGACAGAAAATCCACTATACGTAACGGGGGCCCACCTTTTGCTGCCGCAATACCCCCGGTACTGTTGCCACTGACGCACAGGCTGTCGGTCAACAGTTCATCCAGTCCGGCACCGCTGTGGTGTGTACTGTATAGTTTTTAAAATCGTTCTAGCTGCGCTGCTGACTGGCGTACTTTTTTGGTACCGTTCCCTAGCCACTCCTGTAACCGCCCACGCATCCACCTTGTCACGACTAGGGAGGGACAGACGAGAATGGAAGATAGAATAGAAGTAGAACCCCCAAATGTCCCGACTAAAGAGAGATAGACGAGAATGAAGGTTGGGAGTAGAAGAGAAGGAAGAGATAGATAAAGGACCCTAGCGTCTTGCCTCAAGACAGGTTACAGCTCAGCACAAGCAACACAACACATTTACTTTACACGCACACTCAATCTTTATTACTATTATACTAACTATTCCCCCTTTCCTTCCTTCCCACACTTCCCGCCGACACTTCCCCTCCCTGCCCCCTACTCCCCTCCCCCTCCCGAAAAAAAAGAAAGAAAAGAAAAACAAAAGGGAAAAAACTAAGCCAAGGTTAATACTACTTCCACAGCATCAGCATTGCATCGAGTGGTGGAAACAAACACTCCCCCACGCTACGCAGCACTGTTGCTCCACAATAATAAAAAGTCAGGTTACAGCCCTCCGAACGGACGGCTGAAAAACGTTATTTACAATATACTGTTCATATACAAGAATCATGTAACTACACCAAGGCAGAGTGAGTGACGGAAAGCTGAATAAAAATGGGACCACCGTGACAAGTCGACGAACGCCTGTGGATCCCTCCCGTCCGGCTTCCTTAACGGTCGTACAGCTTCGCGGGTCTTCTCTCTCTCTCTTTCTGTCTCTTTCTCTCCGTTTCCCTGGCGCGAGGTCTGGTTGCAATGGCGACACGGCAGCATCGGCAGTACAGATGACCGCGCCCCTTCCACGCCGACACTCAGTCCAGCGAGGCGTGGTTGGTCCTGATGCCCGTCGGCCCTCCAACCGGTCCCGACCCCGAACGTCAAAATGCAAAACAAAAGCAGAAGCCTAAACGGCCCCGTAAGCAACTTAAACCAGAGGGTCCTAAAAATAGCTAACCACCATACCACCCTGCTTGGTTTACAAAAACACTACCACTAGCCATTCAAGCACTTGACCTTCACTCATGTGACACGTGCTGGCAAATCATTCCAAAATGTACACATGAACCAAAACAACGAAAGTTCTCAAACATTATAAAAAAAGCCTTCCTACCATTCTCTGCACTTTCACAACAAGCGAATACAACATTTCACTAATCAACCTATTTCCCTAACCAATGCAACATTTCGCTAAACAGTTAAAACCAACTAATAATTACAGAACCAAACAATAACACCAAAACAATACTTTAACACCCATCGAGTTCTACCCTCCTTTTTCCCCCACGATACCCCTAGACCTAGACCTATAACAATCGTAACATGACAAAACATCCGCACGCACTTACCTCCTCTGCCGCGACCTGTCACAACGCCGTCACCCGTAGGCAAAACAACCCCCAGTCTCCGGCCACCAACGACCACGGGACTGGATCGGCGCTGTGTCACTGACTCCAACAGTCAGCTGGGCAAGACAACCTGGTCTAACCGAGTACAGCTGCGAACTAAACTATTATTCCCTTGACAAGGTAAACTCTGCCGTGAACACACTACAGTATTCACTAGCGCGCCCCGCACGTGCAAAACAAGGAACACTAACCCGTCTCTACCCACGTGAAAACAACTCACTATTCCTACACTGACCGGTGCTTCGGTAACTTTCGACTACCACTGTCAAAACAGTCACTAACCGTGACACACCTCCCACACTCTCTCACGCCTCTCATCCTTGCCTACGCACTCACCCCCTCCAGACTTTCCCACCCTCTATCTCTCTCTCAATCTCCATCTCGCCTCGTAGCATTCCACAGTCCGGAAATTCCCCCCGCCTACTCAGTACTTCGGCTACCACCGACACCGCCCCCCCCCCCCACCCACGCATTCAGTCCTCTTTCCCTCCGTTTAAAATATGTTTATCACTCCTCCCTCGCCTAAACACCACGAAAATTGCCAAGCTTGATCCTCTCATACGTAAAGTGTTAGTACTACGATGAGTGACATTCAATATCGATTTCGACACTGTGTACACGGCGTCCAGGAACTAATGATACCCTGACGTGGAGCTCATAGTGACGTCATTTCACTTCTAGTGCTGTTATTCTTTTTGAGATTTCAGAATGACTCTCGGTACGCCGGCCTGCAGAACGTACAATTGCGCGAAGCGCCGTGTGTCCGTTTTGTGTTTGCATGTGTGCCAGTGTGTGTTGGATCGGTGGGTAGGGTAGGTGGGAGGACTTAAAAATGGGAATAGCTTCGGGTTGGGCATCATCTTTCTGTTTCTGCGACTGTGGACAATGCGTATAGTACATAGGGCTTCGCTTGGAATAGTCTGTCTTTGATAATTTCTAATTAATTATCACATTTTTTAGGGGTTTTTGTGCATTAACCAATTTAGCGCTGACGCACTACAGCAGGAGATGGGTCGACCATGATAATTTAAGGGCAGTGCCAGATTAGCTAGGCGCCTGTCGGCGCCTAGCTAATCTGGCACTACCCTTGAATTATCATGGTCGATCTATCTCCTGCAACAGGTGCATAGTCGTTAGATGACACCTCCAAAATTTGGGAAGTACGTGAGTCGGGCTGAATGAGTTAATTTTGTACCAATGGTATCACATAACATCTGCATACAGTTCTTTTTGTTGTGTAACCCCTTAAATGGTGTATTTATTGCTCACTTTATTTGTGCTTCGAGGTTTGACTGAATGCAGATTATGGTGTGTTTGTACTGAACCGACGGTGGATGGTTCATTACATTACATCACTCCTTAGCAATGGTACATGAGCCAACATTAGTTGTGTATTACGAGTTAGGCTTTGCCAGTGGTTCTTGTCGATTCGAGGGTCCGGTCAGGATGGTCAATGTCGGAGGTAAAAGTCGATGGCTTTGGCCCGAGCCTCTTACCTATGATATTGACCCTCCCACTCACCCCTCCCCCCCCCACCCCCACCACCACCCCATCCCACGCCCCCTGATTGGACCCGAGAGGCGACGGAAACCACTGTCCAAGCCTAACTCGTAATACAAAGATTTTGTCTTGAACTGTAAAAGGTATACGTGTGGAATATACCCTGGGGGAAAAAAAGCTGTACTATGACGTAGAGTTTCATACTTCTGACTATCAGTCAACAACCACGCGCGAACTGCATTCGCCTGGAGTTTCTCTAAGATTTTTTTATTTTTTATTTTAAGACATTTTCAGTCATTCTTTTGTATGAAATTGGTAATACAGGCAGAACACAACGCGTGCATGTAGTTATTTTGCCAGCGCCAGCCTCACCTATCTGGTTTGTGAGTTATTTTGTTGCATAACTCCCTGAATTTGTATTTATCAAGCTTTTTGTTTCTTCGTCGTTTCGATTACGGTCATTACGTGCATCATAGGACCTTCGCTTGAGTTTTCCTGTTGTTGATATTATCTAACTGATACAGTTATTCATTTATGTTTTGTATGAATCTGGTACTAACGGTATCGCAGAACACCTACATATATAGTTCTTTTTGTGCCTAGCCCCTTAAATTGTTTATTTGTTGCCATCTTTTTGTTTAGAGGTTTGATTGAATGAAGATAATGGTATGTTTGTACTGAGAAATGTTATTGGTAAAAACCGTACTTGGGAGAGAACGCTTTGCTCAGCGAGTAACGTTGTCATCGTAACATGTAATAAGTGGTCTATTTATCACATGTTACCTTAGTAACACACACACACACACACACACACACACACACACACGCACGCACACACACGCACACGCACACACACATGAATAATAATGAAACAATGTTTCTCTTTTATTAACACATTCTACCTGAGGACAGAAATCCCTACATTTTATAGTTGCTCTCTGAAGGACTGTATTACAATTCTAGAGATAGATCGAGCATGATAGTTCAAGGGTGGTGCCAGAATAGCTTGGCGCCTATGGGCGCCAAGCTTTTCTGGCACTACCCTTGAACTATCATGCTCGATCCATGTCTTGCTGTGGTGTGTCGGGCCTGAATGAGTTAAACTGAAACTGCTTCTGCTTGACTTTATCCAAAAATGCATCGATATATCAATATACTCTGTCAAATCCTGGTGTCGGATTGATTCTATCTTTCTTTGGACGGACCCCTAGACATTTTTTGCTGAAGTGTGTGTATTGCAAAAACCTTTGTTTCTCTGGCTTTATGACCCCCTCCACCTCCACCTTTTTGTAAAGCTCTTAGAGCTTATTTTATAAGTATATAAATAGTCATTTGTAGTAGTAGTAGTAGTAGTAGTAGTAAATTGCCATGCATGGAGATTTCAACTTCAACACAGTCAAGCGATCGGACACAAGTGCAATTTTGAAATTGTAAATAATAATAATAATAATAAATAGCTCTTGTATAGCGCTGTTCTCCAGGAAAACACCGGACTCACTGCGCATGCACAACAGCACACTCTCTCTCTCAGACACACGCACAACTATACACTACTTTAACCCACCCCATCCCTTCCCAACACCTTACATCTACTTCCCTCCAGAATCAGAATAAAAGGCAGTCAACAGTTAGCTAAAGATGAGCTAAGTGTTAAATGCCCGACAGAAAAGAAAAGTCTTTAAGTGAGCTTTTAACTGTGACAATGTGGGCAGATTCCACATTTCAAATGGCTAATTTTGTCTGTTGCATAGATGTGTACGGGTCTGTGATTTTGGAACTTTCGGCTCTGGAGCTAGGTGCACAATTACAGATCAGCACACATGCGGCCGCACAGTACAAGCTCGCAGACCATAACACATAGTCATACATTTCCACCCAAATATTGGGACATCCGGGTTTTCACAAAAACGCCTTTTGCCTGGTGAGATAATCGTCATATACCACGATTGGATTCTGCGTCACGTGACTGGAGCTTTGACCAATGCGGGAAGAGCGTTGCCCACGTGACCAGCAGCGCGTCTGGGGATCGCCGGAACTGGACTGGACGCAGAGGCTGCAGCAACCACACGCTCCACGTGCACTGAGAAAAAACACACATATTACACGAATTAACTCATTGCATCCTGAGGGTAAAGTTATATTTTTTGCATATGCCCTTTGAGATCCAATCACCGTTCAGGAGACAGATCGACCGTGATAGTTCAAAGGTGGTGTCGAATAGCTTGGCGCCTACATGCGCCAAGCTATTCTGACACCCCCTTGAACCATCTTGGTCGATCCACATCCTGCCGTAGCATGTCAGAGCTTTATGGGTTAATATCTGCCCAATATTCGTACAATCTGTGTGCTGGACTGTCGTAAGGTCCAAAATTACATACAAGCTTACATTTAGGCGACAACTTGAGCTAAATCGACAACTACCTTTGAACTATCTAGGTCGATCAGTCTTGTGTTTTGTGTCCAGGCTAAGGAGGTCCAGACCGAAAAGGTGACCGACAAATAAAATGAGTGAAAAAATGTGTAGAATTTCTTTTTTAGCTCATTAGAGACGTGCCGTATCCGTATAGGGCGCGTCTCCATAGATTTAAAAAAAGAAGCATCTTTTGAAAGAAAAAGTATAACGGTGCTGTACTTGCCTTTTCTAAGCGTGGGGTTTTTTTTTGTTTTGTTTTGTTTTGTTTTGTTTTTTTTGTTTGTTTGTTTGTTTGGTGTTTTTTTTTTTTTGTTTTTTTTTGGGGGGGGTATTTCGGGACTGAATGAGTTAACGATCAAGAAAATAATCGCATATACACGCAAACGTGTCAAAGAGATGCAAACTCTTCTATTTACCTGCAGATATACGTGAACAGAAATCCCAAACACAGAGCCACCAAGGAAGCAGACAATGCCACCACGAACACAAACAGCCACCTTGGCACTGAAACGGTAGGGGGAAAATAGTATTTGTCGAATACTTTATAGATCCTTGTAAACAGAAGTGGCACAATGGCAGTGCCCCTGAACTGATGAAAGTTCAGGTCGTACCACAGGGGGAGAAAACTGAAGTAATGTCAGTCATGCGAAGAGTTGTGCCCCTGACTCGGAGCGTCACGGGTACAGCATATACCATATTTGTGGTATACCATATTTGTGGTATGTGAGTCATTGTTCAAAGCGTGCACATGCGTGCGTGAGTTGTGAGTGCGCGCTAAGAGTTATAATTATTATAAGATAAGCGCATTATAAATCCCGTAATTATTATGAGGCTCATGAGGATCTATGCCTCTTGCAGCTTTGCGGTGTTCAGTGTTTCTTGGCAGTCGAGGGGTTAAATCCCGAACTAGCCAGCCAACTTGTGATTGTCAAGCGCATCAACGACATTGCGCGATACGTGCTGCTGGAGAAGGCGGGATAACCGAGAATGATACTGTCAAGACAAGAATAAAAGTTTCCAGCTGCTTAATAATAATAATAATTACGGTATTTATAATGCGCTTATCTTATAATAATTATAACTCTAAGCGCGCACTCACAACTCGCACACGCATGCGCACGCTTTAGACAATGACTCACGTACCACAAATAGTGGGGAAAAAAAACATTACGACGGTCAGCTTGGGGTGGGGAGTGTGGTGATATAGTGCTAGAACTGTTGAAAGAGGTGAGTTTTGAGGGCGGACTGGAAGGAGGAGAGAGAGTGTTTCTGACGGAGAGAGAGTGGGAGAGTGTTCCAGGTGGATGGACCGTAGACGGAGAAGGAGCGGGGGCCGAAAGTGCTGAGTTTGGTGCGGGGGATGAGGAGGCGGAGAGGGTCGGAGGCGGAGCGGAGGGAGCTGGAAGGAGTGTAGGGGTGAAGTAAGTTGGAGAGATAGGTAGGAGCGTAGTTGTTCAGGGATTTGTAGCAGAGAGACAGAATCTTGTATTGAATGCGTTGGGGGATGGGGAGCCAGTGAAGAAGCTTGAGCAGGGGAGTGATGTGGTCGGATTTTTTCTTTCTGAGGACGAGGCGGGCAGCATTGTTCTGGACGCGCTGGAGAGTGAGAGTGGTGGATTGAGGAAGGCCGGAAAGGAGAGAGTTGCAGTAGTCGATGCGAGATAAGATGAGAGAGACATCGAGTTTGGTGGCAGCTTCGGTAGTGAGGTATTTTCTGATCTGACTGATGCGGCGGAGGTGGAAATAACATGCCTGGGCCGTGGCAGAGACGAAGCTGGTCATGGAAAGAGAGGAATCGAGGATAACGCCGAGGTTTTTGACCGAGTCAGAGAGGGAGATGGGGGTGCTGTCGAGTTGAAGGTGGAGAGAGGGAGGGAGCTGGGAAAGTTTCTGGCGAGTGCCTACCAGCATGGCTTCCGTTTTGTCGTCGTTCAGTTTGAGCTTGTTTGCTGTCATCCAGTTTTTCACGTCTTCATAGCAGTCAGCCGTGCGAGTCAGTAGTGACTGAGTGTTGTCGATTTTGTCTTTGTCTAGTAGTTGTGAGTCGTCAGCGTAGAGGTGGTGTTGTATGTGGTGAGACTGGATGATGTTGGACAGGGGAGAGGTGTAGAGTGTGAAAAGGACCGGGCCCAGGACGGACCCCTGTGGAACGCCGCAGGAGAGCCTGACTGGTTTGGAGGAGACGCCGTCGATGGTGACGGACTGCTGTCTGTCGGAGAAGTAGGAGAGAAACCAGGAGTGAGCAGAGTCAGTGATGCCAAGGAGTGGTGAAGGCGGTGGAGGAGGATAGAGTGGTCTATGGTGTCGAAGGCGGCAGAGAGATCGTGTAGCGTAAGAAGGGAGATGTTGCCCGAGTCGGTGGAGATCAGCAGGTCGTTTAGGATATGTAGAAGGGCTGTTTCAGTGCTGTGATGTTTGCGATAGGCAGACTGGAAGGGACTGAGGAGGTTGTTGTCGGCGAGGTGGAGGTTGAGCTGGTTGAGGACAACCTTCTCAAGAAGCTTGGACAGGAAAGAGAGATTGGAGACTGGGCGGTAGTTCTTGAGTTCGTTTGGGTCGAGGTTGTTTTTTTTTTTAGGAGAGGACGGACGATGGCGGACTTGAAGATATCCGGGACGGAGCCATTCTCTAGAGATGCGTTGATGATGTCGGTAATGAAGGGCAAACGTTTTGGAAGGCCGTCCCGGTAGAGAGAGGCTGGGAGGGGGTCTAGTTCGCAGGTTTTGAAGGGTATGGACTTTATGGTCTTGAGGACTGCATCCTGAGAGACGGGGCGGAAGGACGAGAGGGGAGTGCCGGAAAAGGGGGGATCAGGAAGGCAAGGCGGAGAAGGCAGGGTGTCGAGTGTGTTGCGCAGAGTTTGGATTTTGTCGGAGAAATAGGTGGAAAAAGCGGACGGGAGTTCTTCTTTGCTGTGTGTGAATGATACTGTCCGAGACAAGAAAAAAAGTCTCCAGTACGATCAGATCTCTCAGTCTGCTTACCGGATTCATGGCGAATATCCGGCATCGCCGGTTCGTGACAAAAGACAGGGTCCTAAAATTTGGACACTCCGGCTTTTTTAACCCCTTCAATGCCAAGAAAAAATGAAGATCACTCAAAATTACAAGAGGCATAGATCCTCATGAGCCCCCGCCGTTGCGGGGGCTCATGAGGATCTATGCCTCTTGCTGAGACGAATTTGTGTCCATGTCCCCTTGACAGTTTGGTGGTTGAACGAATACAGATTTTTGAAACACAAAATACGTACAGTGACAGTGAAAGGGTTAAGATTTTTTTTTTAGTTGTCTGTTGTATGTTTCTAAGGTGCTTAGAGCTTGGTGTGAACAGGGATAGGTGCCACATAAATGCAATTTGAGTTATATTATAAATATGAGAAATGCACCACATAAATACCATGTATTATTATTATTATTATTATTATTATTATTATTATTATTATTATTATTATTATTATTATTATTATTATTAATTTATTGTTATTATTATTATCACTTGTAGCGAGCTGTGATTTGGTGTCATTAGTAAAAGGCAAGACTGTCATACACTTTGTTTAAATGTGATGGTATTCCCAAAGTACGCATGTCAGGACATGCGCAAGCGTGTGTACTTACGTTCTTCGACTGGTTCCGCATGTTGGCACTGGAGTCCGACTCCGCTGGACCAGGCGGTGTTGTTGACGCAGTGAATGACGGCTGTTCCCAGCCTTGTCTCTTCATAGCCCGCGATGCACGTGTAGGACACAACCTGCACGCGATATGTAAGTCATGACCTAGGTTATCGGTGCCAACAACGCCGCTTTTGCGAAAATTACAAAGGTGCGCTGGTCTGTGATCTTGGATCTTGCGGTTCAGAGCCTTAAGGTCCCGCCCTAACCCCTTCTTTGCCACTGTACGAGGACCTACATTGAACATGTTTCTGAACTCTTTTGTTCGTTCAACGACAAACAGCCAAACCTGTCCAAGAAACATGGACACAAACTGGGCTCAGCAAGAGGCATAGATCCTCATGAGCCCCCGCAGTCGCGGTGGCTCATGAGGATCTATGTCTCTTGCAGCTGTATCGTGTTTACTTTGTCTCGGCAGTGAAGGGGTTAAATGTCCGCTGTTCTAATAACTTGAAGGCTGAGAAGCAAAAGATTTTTTTTTTTTTTTTTTTTTTTTGCAGAGCTTCTGCAATTCTGCAAGTTACACTGTTTCAAAGTCCGCAGCGACCCAATGAAACCCAGCACCCAGTGCTCACGTTTCATTTCACTGCCAGCTGTCGAGGTGAATGGGTCGCTCTGTGTATTACAGCTTGTTTTCATCCCTACGTCACACGACCTATCCCTTTAGCGCAAACTGTACAACATACAAAGAGCCTTGTAGCGACAAATGGCGGACTTCTTGTAGCCCTCTTTGTGACGCATCTTGGATGCGAGTTTTGTTCTATACAAGATCACCAAAACGACATCAAGAAAAAAGTTACTTAGTGTTGTTCAAAACAACAAGCACACTCAGTACTGGAGACGGTATCGTCATGAAATATTTTAAATTATTTCATAAATCTATTATGTATAAATGTATATTCCTTTGACATCAGTTATGTCTGGCGTGATCCAGGTCGGAAGATGTCTTCTTGATTTCTTTTACGGAAATAGTGGAGGAATGAAAACAAATACGTTATTGGTAGCAGAGGCTTGCTGCACAGATCCTTGTAAGAAAGAAAAAATCCGACCACATCTCTCCCCTGCTCAAACTCCTTCACTGGCTTTCCATCCCCCAACGCATCCAATACAAGATTCTGTCTCTCTGCTACAAATCCCTGAACAACTGCGCTCCCGCCTATCTCTCAAACTTACTTCACCCCTACACTCCTCCCCGCTCCCTCCGCTCCGCCTCCGACCCTCTCCGCCTCCACATCCCCCGCACCAAACTCAGCACTTTCGGCCCCCGTTCCTTCTCAGTATACGGTCCATCCACCTGGAACACTCTCCCACTCTCTCTCCGTCAGAAACACTCTCTCTCCTCCTTCCAGTCCGCCCTCAAAACTCACCTCTTTCAACAGTTCTAGCACTATACCACCACACTCCCCATCCTAAGCAGACTGTCGTAATGTATTTCACTATTTGTGGTACGTGAGTTGTTGTCTAAAGCGTGCGCATGCTGTCGCGAGTTGTGAGTGCGCGCTTAGAGTTATAATTATTATAAGATAAGCGCATTATAAATACCGTAATTATTATTATTATTATTATTATTATTATTATTATTATTATTATTATTATTATTATTATTATTATTATTATTGTAGACCTTCGGGAGGTCAAAGGAACCATTGTACCCCGAAGACCTTTCGGCCTTCGGGGTACAATGGTTCCTTTGACCTCCCGAAGGCCTACAAGGGTCCGTGTAGCGAACCCCTGCTACCAATAACTTATAATATACTGGGGTCTGCTACTATTGAAAAAGAAAAGCGTTCTTGTTTGAGCGCTAAAATACATCGCATAACCAGCGAAAAGAAAAAGGGGAGAATGCCAGTCAAATAATTAAGAAAGATTACAAAGGAAAGTAGACAGACAGGACACATACCAAGGGAATTACTCAGCGCTGGACAGACAAACAGTTAGATCCCCTGCCGCGCCCCCGCCTATCAGGCACCCAATCGCCAGCCCACAGAGAAATACGCAGGTATAGAACAAGATGATCATCTACATCCTCAAAAAGGATGCATCAGGTCTCGTATATAACCCATGTCTTTCTCCGGAACTTACGCAGTAGGCAGGAGAAACATACATAAAAATAATAATAATAATACATAGTTCTTGTATAGCGCTGTTCTCCAGGAAAACACTGGACTCACTGCGCATGCACAACAGCACACCCTTTCTCTCTCAGACACACACGCACAATTATGCACTACTTTAAACCACCCCATCCCTTCCCCACACCTTACATTCACTTCCTCTGGGATCAGAATAGGTGGCAGTCAGTCAACAGTTAGCTAAATATGAGCTAAGTGTTAAATGCCCGACAAAAAAGAAAAGTCTTTAAGTGAGCCTTGAACTGTGACAATGTGGGCAGATTCCGTATTTCCGTTGGCAGCGAGTTCCACACACTTGGGGCGAAAAATGTGAAAGAACGCTCCCCGACAGTTTTCATGTTGAGCTTCGGGATTTTTAACAGCTTTTCACTGGAGGAACGGAGGGTGCGTGATGGCTGATAGGCAGACAGCTTGGCAGAGAGGTACGGCGGGAGAGATCCGTCAAAATGCCGATAGGCGAAAATTGCAATTTTGCACTGGCAACGGAATTTGACGGGCAGCCAGTGCAGCTGCTTCAGTAGAGGCGTAACGTGGTCTCTCTTTCGTTTCTTCAAGATGAGACGCGCCGCATTGTTTTGAATCATTTGCAAGCGTGAAATCTGATCTGCCGGTAAACCTGCCAGTACAGAATTGCAATAATCGAGCCTGGAAGTAATGAATGCATTTACAAGTCTTGACGCCGTACCTTCTGTGAGGTACGGTCTGAGAGAAGCAATTCTGCTCAGCTCAAGGAAACCAGCTCGGCAGACGCTACTGATATGATCATGCATGGAGAGCGTCGAGTCAATCTTCACACCCAGATATTTGACACATTTCTGGAAGGGAACGCTGCAGCCACCAATGTTTGCGAACTCGCCGTCGATCAGACTAAGGCGAGACTGAGAGCCGGCAGGCATGACTTCGGTTTTGTCAGTGTTAAGCTTAAGTTTGTTGCTAGTCATCCAGGACAGGACGTCGTCTATACAACACTGTACGCTCATCTTAGCGGAGCTGAAATGGCTAGGCGCGCTACTTCTTGACAATTCAGTATCGTCAGCATACTTGTGAAAATCACACTCATGGGTGGCAATTACATCAGATAGAGGTTGTGAATATAGAGTGAACAAAACAGGCCCTAATACGGAGCCCTGAGGGACTCCACACAACAAAAGACTAGAAGCAGATAGCTGGCCATTAACAATAACAGCCTGAGAACGATCCTTAACGTATGAAGTGAACCAGGCCAGGGCGGTACCACGGATGCCAAAGGTCACCTCTAACCTCTTCAGCAAAACAGAATGATCGAGCGTGTCGAATGCTGCGCTGAGGTCCAACAGAGCAATGAGAGAGACAAGTCTCTCGTCTGCCTTCACTAGCAGACCATCCAGGACGCTCAGCACAGCAGTCTCCGTGCTGTGATCCTTTCTGTATGCCGACTGGTGCATTTCTAAAAGACCGTTTCCAGACAAATGGCTTTGTAGCTGTTTCAAAACAACCTTCTCCAAAATCTTTGAAATAAACGGAAGGTTAGAGACAGGTCTAAAATGCTTCAAGTCGTTTGGGTCCAGTCCAGGCTTTTTCAAGAGTGGTGTCACAACAGCATGTCTAAACTGAGTAGGCACAGCACCTGTAGAGAGAGAGGCATTAACTATGGTGGTAATCAGTGGGAGGAGATCATCAATACATTGTTTTATGAGGGACGTGGGCAAGGGATCAAGCACACAGCTCTTTGTTGGTGATTTCATAATGAGTTCATGGATCTCCTGCTCAGTCACTGGCTCGAAACGAGACAGTGAAGGGCCATTATACACACCAAAAGTAGGGGGATCACATGATCGTGAGTCTAGTTCAGAGCGGATGTGCTTAATCTTATCCGAGAAAAAGTCGCAGAAACGTTGTGGAAGGACATGGCTTGGCACATTCGTCGGAAGGGGCGTGGTACGGGGCTTTCCCTGCAGCTCACTGAAGACATACACAAACACGAAGGTGCACTACTAAATGTGGTCGGGTAAATACCCTGAATTCCCACAATAGATGCACAAGACAAAACACAACAATGTAACGATACAAGTTTGCCTCGAGTTATAGAATACTCACAAACCAGATAGGTGAGGTTAGCGCTGGCAGAATTGGACACATACCAAGGGTAATTCCTCAGCGCTGGACAGACAAACAGTTAGATCCCCTGCCCCCGCCTATCAGGCACCCAATCGCCAGCCCACAGAGAAATACGCAGGTATAGAATAAGACGAGCATCTGCATCCTCTGGCGCCCAACGTATAGCCTCACCTATCTGGTTTGTGAATAGAGGAAAGTAGGTAAAAACACTGTCAGGGGAGATAATTGTGCATTATCGACCATCGCTTACTTAGCGCACCCTTCTTTCCAATCCTTTTTTGTGCTTTGACCAAACTAGATCTATGGTCATTGGTTGATAATGCACAATTCTCTCCCTGACAGTGCTTGTACCTACACTACTTTGTAATCTTCCTCTCGTAACTAGCGATCCGTTCATCTGGACAGCTTGCAGTGAAATGAAGCGTAAAGGACAGGCGTGCCGGGTTTTACCAGGGACCGTGAAACTGTTCAAATTAGACAGCTGACTGTGTAAACTCTGCAAGATTTTTCTCTCCTCTGCGCGTGAAGTATTTAGAACAGCAAAGTTTTAACCCGTACAGTGCTAGTCGACGTAGACCGTGTTTCTGCAGTCTTCCTTACTTCAACACAAAAACTATCTTAACCAATTTAGCCCCAACGCCCTACAGCAGGAGATGGTTGGACCATGATACTTCAAGGGTAGAGCCATATGAGCTTGGCGCCTGAAGGCGCCAAGCTCATCTGGCACTACCCTTGAAGTATCATGGTCAACCCATCTCCAGCAAGTGGCACACAGTCGTTAGGCAAGACCTCCAAAATTTGGGAAATGTGGCCGTGGGGCTAAATGGGTTAATCTGATCCAAATGCACGAGACACAGACCCTCGTGGGCCACTGCAGATGCAAGGGCTCCTGTGGATCTAAGCCTCTTGCGGACAGCCCACTGCGTTGTGACTGTGTTGCCTGGACTGCTGGAGCTCTTAGACATTGAACCGACATCAATAACAAAGATTTAAAAAACATCATCTGTGACTTATGGCAGTATAGGGCTTAACACATTTTGTCAGGATGGGTAATTCAAGAGTAGTGCCAGATTAGCTTGGCTGTTTTATTATTTAACCCATTCAACATATCCTGAACGACCTGCTTCTCTCCACCGACTCGGGCAACATCTCCCTTCTTACGCTACTCGATCTCTCCGCCGACGTCGACACTATAGATCACTCTATCCTCCTTCACCGCCTTCACCACTCCTTTGGCATCACTGACTCTGCTCACTCTTGGTTTCTCTCCTACCTCTCCGACAGACAGCAGTCCGTCACCATTGACGGCGTCTCCTTTCACCCAGTCAGGCTCTCCTGCGGAGTTCCACAGGGGGTCCGTCCTGGGCCCGGTTCTTTTCACACTCTACACATCTCCTCTGTCCAACATCATCCAGTCTCACCACATACACCACCACCTCTACGCTGACAACTCACAACTACTAGACAAAGACAAACCCGACAACACTCAGTCATTCCTGACTCGCACGGCTGACTGCTACGAAGACGTGAAAAACTGGATGACAGCAAACAAACTTAAACTGAATGACGATAAAACGGACGCCGTGCTGTTAGGCACTCGCCATAAACTTTTCCAGCTCCCTCCCTCTCTCCATCTTCACTCTCTCTCTCTCTCAGTGCGATCGCACGCAGTTGATTTCGCTCTTACTGAGCAGTGATTTGTGTAGGCTATACAAGGTGCACATGCTGGAATTTTATACCTGTGGACTTGTGATATGATCCTCTACACAATGGTGATGTTATTTTCGTGACATTCTACGATTCTCGTGGATTATTTATACTTTTCACAGATTTCTTTGTTCAGTCTTCACTGATATGGGCCCGGTCTACAACGGCTGTACACGGCGCGCAGTCGAAAACCGCGCTTCCTATATTTCTCTGTTGTAGGTGGTTTATCGTTGCGCGCACTCAGCGCATGGAATTGGGGTCAGTGCCGGTCTGGCATACATCACACCGCCTCTGAGTCTGTCAAACGTAGCCGAGTCAGAGCTGATAACGCCACACAAACGCTACAGTAAAACTCGGCTCTGCTAAACTCGGCTCTGCTGTTGACTCGCCAGTGTTTACAAACATCGGCCACGATCATGCGGATGCTGCGCCACACTCTCCTCACGCTTCGTGTGTGATACAACTCTGGCTTAGCCGTGATCTGTGAAGCTGAGTGGCATCATGGTTGAGTGACCTTGTAAGACTGACGGACGCACTGACTTGTCGGCCAGCTTTGGCTGGCGACTTATCCTTTCAAGTAGGTGTCCAGCTGATTAGCGACCAACATGTCGTCACACCTCGAGTAAGTGACTATGGCGACACCACCATCCCCTTACAATGGGCCCCTCCACACGCTCCTCTTCATCAAACTCTCGCCTTTCCCTTGAAAAGATTATCCGAACGAGAGACCCGATCCAAGCGTTTGAGTCCGACATAGCAAGAGTTCCCCTATGGCGACGTGTCCTGCATACGCTGTATGTTGAAGAGCTTATGCCCACAGGTGTGAATCTGCGCTGGGAAGACAGAGACAAGAAGCAAAGCGTACTGAGTGCACCTGTTCCCATTGACCCTCCGTACACCAACAAACTGTTTGAAACACTTGTGCAACTGTGGAATGGATCGAAGAAACTCGTCACAATAACTGTATATTACACCACAGGGACTGTTACTATTCAAGGAAACTGCTGCCAAGAATGGGTCGATGAAGAATTTCGGATGTTAAAAGACACTGTAGACAACATGGCCTCCTCTCAATCCCAGTCCGCACCTGAAATCCCGTCACCTCTACCCACTGCCCGCGATGTTCCGTCTGACTGCACTGATGAGATTAGTGCGGTCTCATCTCTGACCAAAGATGCCGTCAGTGACGTTTCGGCTGAATGCACAAATGAGATCAGTGCAAGCGCTACCCACATACCGCAGCCACCAGCCACGGAAGCGAAACACACTGCATCTGAATCTGTCAAGACTCACATAACTCCAGCCCAGGCTATCGAAACTAATCCTGACGTGTCGGCCAGTGACACGACTGACGCCAGTGGATCCAAAGATGCCGACTCTTCAGTCCTCAGCAGCGCCTCGGGAGATGACGTGTCGGCCAGTGACACGACTGACGTCAGTGGATCCAAAGATGCCGACTCTTCAGTCCCCAGCAGCGCCTCAGGTGATAACAGCAGTCCCTCTTTATCTGACCTGATTACTCATGTGTCCTTAACCCAGGTCAGCCAGCCGGCCATTACATTTTACCAGCCTTGCGACCTCTCGACAACAACCGCTGATCAGCCCATTTCACTCGCAACTCTAGCACAAATAGCACAAAACCCAGAACTAACGTGCGTTGCGCGAATGCAGCAGCAACTAGCCCTGAACGTAGCTACTATTAGGTGCCTCCAAATCCAGCTACAAGAAGTGCAAACTGAACTGGCTAATGTCAAGAACCAGTGTGCTGCACACACTAAGACCCTTGCAGAGATGGACTGCCTTGTGCGAGATAACGAGGTCAAGGCGAAAAGTGGGAGAAAGGCAGTTGAGGAATATGCAGAAAGCATTAACTCAGCTGTAGAAGGACTCTCAGCGGACCACGTCAGGCTAAATGAGAAAGTGACTCAACTGGCTAGCAGTAGAGACAACCATGCCAGTAGACTAAAAGACCTAAAAAAGCAAGTGGAATCCCTGTCTAAAGCCAGTGCCTGCAGCAACACCCAGAATTTTGAACCAGCCAACGAAACCCCCAACGCCCCCAAATGCTCACCCCAAAAAGATAGTGTCTCACAATCCCTCATGTCCCCTCCCCCTAAAGACTCTACCACGACCGACAACACACTCCTCGTGCAAGTTCCAGTTAAAAACCGGTATTCTGTATTGTCTGAGTTGGATGAGAACAGACGAGGCCACGATACCTCCACCCGCATTACCAACGACAGTAACATCAGCGCTAAGGAAAATGCACCCGAGAACAGACGAGGACACGATACCTCCACCCGCATTACCAACGACAGTAACATCAGCGCTAAGGACAATGCACCCCTAGAACAGCTTCAGCTCCTGCAAGTACGACCAGGTGTCAACACGCTGTTAATCGGGGATTCTGTGCTGAAAGGTGTTGACGAGCGCAGGATGTCTGTCGACGGTGCCCTTGTACAGAATCTGTCTGTCTCCGGCCTGACTGTAGCTGATGTCACTGAGTGGCTCCGCACTTTGCCACCAATGCCCCACATCCGCCGTGTGACGACGCATGTTGGTATCAACAGCTGCAAAGTGGGCGCCGTCAGCAAGCAGTCCTGGGACCAGCTCTTCCGTTTCCTACGCTCAGCCTTTCCCAGCGCCGCTGTGTACATATCCTGCATTATTCCAGGTGGAACTGAACATTACCTGGCAAAGGCTGTGTTTGCTTCCAACGACAATCTCAGGGCTGTGTGTGAGCAGGTCAAGATCCCCTACATCGACCATGTCCCCCGTTTCTTGACAGCTAATCTTGCGCCGCGTCAGACTCTGTTCCAGAGAGACAGAAGTCACCTGACAGAGGAAGGCACCAAGCGACTGGCACTCGCCATCAGGTTCGCCGGAGCAGCACGCCGCTCACCGGGATACGATGTGCCGAAAACGGATCGTCATGCGCCTACCAACCCTCAAAATCGAGGACCACAGCACTACCAGAATCAGGCTTCTGGCAGGGGCACAGGATGGGGACAAGCAAATGGAGGAAACAATTTCAAAGTCCATACCCATCCCAACCATTCCCACCCCAACCATGCCCACATCAACGCCCACCCCCACAACAACCAAACCCCTCCCAGCCAAGCTAATTCCAACCACGTTCAAGCCCATTTTCAACAGTCTCAAATTTGCCAAGCCCATTCTGCTCAAACCCAGTTCAACATGTCTGACAATGCCAGTTACAACTCTGCCCAGCCTGGTTACCCCCCGACATTCTGTCCCCAGCAAGGTCACGCCGGGCAGTTCACTCCGTCAGAACGCGAATTTCCGCGCATTCCACCCTCCGACCAAGGCTCTAACAGCGCCCTTCACGCCCTCGCCACCGCTAATCCCACACCGACCAGAGGGTGGGAGAGCCCTGCCATTACACCCGGATTAGACGCAACGCAGAGGATGCGCATGCTTGCGCAGCTCCTACAGCCATTCATTCAGGGCTTTACCGGCTAATAATCTCATTAACCCTCCTGTGCATGCAACCACCGGTGCTGCAAACAGTACATGCTGCAAACAGTACATGCTGCAAACAGTACCGATGGATGCATGAACAGGAGGATTAATTGTCCATTGTTGGGTTAATAGGTGGTGTCTACTATTAACTGATTAGCTGCGATATCAACTGACAAGTTAACCGCAGCCTTTCCTACAGGGATTTATCTGCCACTAACTTGCTTAACCCCGTTGTGCATGCAACCACCGATGCTGCAAACAGCACCGGTGGATGCATGAACAAAAGGGTTAATTTTCATTTGTTGAACTAGTTCATCACTGATTTACTGACGCTTTAATTAGACGTTTATATTTGGTGATTGTGAACACGAGCACGGCAAGCTGACTGCTATTGTTACAGATGTAACTTGTTCTTACCGTAAATCAGTTAGAGTGACTACCAACGTTATTGTCTGCATCCACTGTGCTGTTTATTGATTACTTTGGTTCTACCTTCTAGCCGCGTTGGTCATAAACTGATGTGACAGTAACATTGAGTGTTACCACCAGAGACTGTGTTAGTTTACACTGTAAAGATTGTGCTCATTTAAGAAAGACTTAATTTTCAGCCTCTTTCGTGTCTTTACAGTGAGACAGACTATTAGCTTGAGTGATTTAATTAAAATTGTACTGGAACGACAAAGAAGGGAACTTAGTGACAGCCGAACATACAGGTGTTCCATGCGGCGTTTCAAGTTGCGTCACTTTTTTCTTGTGGTTCAGTCACTCCCGCAGCGAGTTTTTTTTTTTTTGAGAGCTCAGTAGCTTAACGGCTACTTGTTCTCTGGAGGACTTTTATTCAATTACGTGGCCTTTTATCGTTTTATAGTTTTATAGTATTTTTTATTTCCGTGTTTTTCTGTATTCAATTGTTTCTTCATTGTTTATCTTGTGCACTCTGTATTTTGTAATAAGTCCAAGCGAATTTTCCATCAAAGGTGCAGTTATGAGAATAGGGCACCTCAATGTGTTTCATTTGTACAACAAACTAGCCGACATATCTGTATATATTAACGATCCTACACCGTTCCACCTGTTTGGACTCAGTGAGACGCGTCTGAGTTCCTGTGTAAGCGATGCAGCAATCAGTATCCCCAATTTTTCAGTTATTAGACGAGACCCCTTGTCTCCCGGTCAAACTGGCATCGCTGTCTATATTCATAATTCTATCCAGCATTTAGTTCATCGACGCGTCGACCTAGAAATGATGGGGGTGGAGTGCGTATGGGTCGAAGTCAAGTGTCCGAAATCAAAACCGGTATTAATTGGGTTCTTATATAGAAATCCCGCCTCAACTTTTGAGTGGTACGATCAGTTTAGTCATAACCTTGACAGAGCTTTAAAAAAGAAGGCCGACATTCTTCTATTGGGCGATTTTAATATAGATTTACTTAAGCCGCACCCCGCCTGGGGCTCAACGTCATCTCTGTTTGGCTTAGTACAGTTAGTGAAATCACCCACCAGAATTACTCCAACTACTTCCACGCTTATTGACCACATATATACTAATAAACCCAAAGCCGTCTCTGACGTTGATGTCTCAAATCTTAGTGTTAGTGATCATTATCCTGTGGCTTGCTCCTGGTCTTCTAAACTCCCTAAACCAAAAAAGAACGGCCATACAACTATAACGTATAGGACATTCAAACACTTCAGGAAAGACGAATTTCTATTTGATCTAGAAAATACTCCTTTTAATGACGTGCTCCTGTCCTATGATCCTAATACCGCCCTCAGTATTTGGTACTCTCTTTTCCTAAATGTACTTAATAAACATGCTCCTCTACGCGAGAGGAGGGTAAAATCTAACACTCTTCCTCCCTGGCTTACTCCGGAAATCATGCAGGCGATGGCGCTTAGAAACGATCTACGTAGCAATAAAATGTTCACTGAATATAAGCAACAGCGTAACCGTGTTAAATACATGATCAGAGAGGCAAGAAAAAAGTTAGTTCGTGACACGGTTAAAGACAGCAAAGATACCTCTACTATATGGCGCCTTCTAAACACACTTACTAGGGGGTCTCCAAGTACCGCAACTACCATTCCCACTAATCTTACTGCTGATACATTCAATGACCATTTTCTTTCGATTGCCAAATCTCTAATATCGCCAAGCCAGGATAACACTTATCACCGTTCAAATTTGCTGTCTGAGTTTTGTCAACAAAGAACAATGGGCACAGCCCCCTTCAACATCCCTATGTTAGCTGTTCATGAAGTGGGTTTACTTATAAGTAACCTTCCAAATAAAAAGTCCTCGGGGCCTGATGACATCAGCCCGAAAATACTTAAACTGTCTCTCCCATACATTGTAGAATCCTTAACTTATATTTATAATCTCTGTATCCAGCATAACACTTTTCCTAACGAACTTAAATATGCCAAAGTAATTCCACTTCCAAAAACAAAAGATCGTTCTGATCCTAATAATTATCGGCCTATTTCTTTATTATCTGTTTTGTCCAAACCACTGGAAAGGCACGTTCATAAACACCTGCTTGCTTACCTAGAAAACCGTAAGCTCTTCCACCCTTTCCAATCCGGATTTCGTCCGCAGCATTCATGCCACACAGCACTTACACGCCTTGTTGACACATGGCTCAAGGGTATGAATAAGTCACAGTTAACAGGAGTAGTCTATCTGGATTTTAAGAATGCTTTTGATCTGATTAACCATACTATTCTGACTGCTAAGCTTCACACATACCTCAATAACGGAGACGCAGTTGCTTTTTTCACATCTTACCTTACTAAAAGAAAACAAAAGGTTCTTGTTCATGGCTCATACTCCTCTCTCAAAGATGTAAGCTTCGGTGTGCCCCAAGGGTCTGTACTGGGCCCTCTACTGTTTTGCTTATTTATCAATGATTTGCCTCTACATATTACTTGCCAAGATGTACAATGCGACCTTTTTGCTGACGACACCTCAGTTCATACTACTAGTAAAGATATACAGGTAATTTCCGACAACCTACAACAAAGTCTTCATGAAGTATCAGCTTGGTGTATAAACAATTCTATGGTTGTTCATCCAGCCAAAACGAAATCGATGGTAGTCGCCACGCGCCAAAAACAGCAGATAATGCCTCTATTACTTAACCTTTCACTTAAAGGTAGTCAGGTAGAACAGGTAAATGAACATCGAGTACTGGGGATTAAAATCGACAGTCAGCTAAAATGGCAAGCTCATACAGACGCCTTATGCAAAATAGTAGCCAAAAATCTCTTTATGTTATCAAAACTGAAATATTATACTGATTCAGATACCCGTAAACTATTTTATAACGCTCACATACGTTCTTATATCGATTACGCGTCATCGGTATGGGATGGGTGTAGTGAGGTCCATTTAAAGAGACTCAATTCCCTACACAGACGAGCGGCCAAAATAATCTGCCCTGATCAACACCTTAGCACTGAAGAAAAGCTCTCAAAAGCAGGTCTCCTGCCACTTCAAGATCATTTTAAATATAACAAAGCAATCTTTATGTTCAAAGTGTGGAAACGCAAAACACCTGAGTACATCTCCACTTTGTTCCGTAAGTCTGAGTCCAAGCTTGGAAACATCAGAAAGCTTTTCATAGTCCCAAAACCAAGGATCGATCTATATAAAACTAGCTTATCCTTCTCAGGGGCACTTATCTGGAATGCCCTTCCAGACCATGTAAAATCCGCCTCCTCGCTAGCCTGTTTTAAAAAGGGTCTCTTCAAATATTTTGTGGATCACTCGTAGGGATGACTCAACCACTTGTATTATATGTTTCTTTTTATGCTGGGTCCAATTTATTCCCAATTAAGTCTGTTATCCTTTTCAATTATCATTTGGACTACTTAGCTCTGACTATGTGTGAAGGGGGGTGGGTGGGGTGGGGGGTGTCTGTGAGTCTATGAGTATGTCTGTCTATGTGAATAGTGTTGTCATCGCTTTGCAAGTATTATGTTTACTTATATGTATGTATATTTGTAGTTAGTCTTGTAGTTGTTAGCAACGGCAGGTTTGTAAAATGGCTGTGTCGATGACGATGTCAATGCCTAAACCGTTGTAAAATAAAGTTTCATTGATTCATTGATTCATTGATTCATTGATTCAACTTGACAGCAACCCCATCCCCCTCTCTGACTCGGCCAAGAATCTCGGCGTTATCCTCGACTCATCTCTCTCCATGACCGGCTTTGTCTCTGCCACGGCCCGGGCATGCTATTTCCACCTCCGCCGCATCAGTCAGATCAGAAAATACCTCACCACCGAAGCTGCCACCAAACTTGCTGTCTCTCTCATCTTATCTCGCATCGATTATTGCAACTCTCTCATCTCCGGCCTTCCTCACTCCACCACTGTCACTCGCCAGCTGCCCGCGTTGTCCTCAAAGAGTAGAAATCTGACCACATCACTCCCCTGCTCAAACTCCTTCACTGGCTCCCCATCCCTCAACGCATTCAATACAAGTCTCTGTCTCTCTGCTACAAATCCTTTAACAACTACGCTCCTGCCTATTTCTCCAACTTACTTCACCCCTACACTCTTTCCCGCTCCCTCCGCTCTGCCTCCGACCCTCTCCGCCTCCACACACACCCCCCCCCCCCCACCCCGCACCAAACTCAGCACCTCGGCCCCCGCTCCTTCTCTGTCTGCGGCCCATCCACCTGGAACACTCTCCCACTCTCTCTCAGTCAGAAACCATCTCTTTCCTCCTTCCAGTCCGCCCTCAAAACTCACCTCTTTCAACAGTTCTTGCACTATAATGCCACCACACTCCCCATTTCAAGCTGACTGTATTTGTGGTATGTGAGTCATTGTCTAAGACGTGCACATGGGTGTGTGAGTTGTGAGTGCGCGCTTCGAGTTATAATTATTATAAGATAAGCGCATTATAAATACCGTTATTATTATTATTATTATTATTATTATTATTATTATTATTATTATTATTATTATTATATTATTGTTATTATTATTATTATTATTATTATTATTATTATTATTAATTTATTTATTTCGCCCCGATGGGTAATTCCGACAGATTAGCTTGGCTGTTTTATTATTTAACCATATGGCCCCGTTGGGTAATTCATGGGTAGTGCCAGATGAGCTTGGCGCCTGTCCCAGGAACACGGACTCAAAGTGGTGTCAGCAAGATGCTCATGAGGATTATTGCCTCTTGCAGCTGGGTGGTGGTCACGCTTTCTCGGCAGTGAAGGGTCAAGTTGGGCGAAACAACAGACACGCTACCTGCGGTCCCAGCACAGATATTCTGACTCCAGTTCCCTTGGGCGGTGGTTTGCCGTTACACCTCACTGGGTCCAAGGTCGTGGTTGTTGCTGTTGTAGTAGTGGTGGTGGTCGTCGTGTCGGTGGTGGTGGTGGCAGTGGTGGTGGTGGTGGTGGTGGTGTCGGAGATTGCGGCTGTCGCAGGCGTCGATGCACGCACGGGGATAATCGCTCTGGCACTCAGTATCGCTGCGATGAGCATCGCTGTGGCACCCATAACTAGTGGAAGCAATAAAATAAAATAAAATAAAATAAATATTGTCAGGTGTGTTTAATTTCGAGACATTTCCTCACGCTTTTGTCAGCCAGGATGGATTGTCCGCCATGATAAATCAAGCGTAGTGCCCGATTAGCGCAGCACCGTCCCTGATCATGTTGTCAGACGCTGATGCTACAACCCCGTCTTTCTGAAATCTGTATCAATCCAGTGAACACTGATTCAAAGTGATGTCAGCAAGAGGCGTAGATCCTCATGAAGCCCCCGCGACCTGCGGGGGAGATGGGGGGGGGGAACTCATGAGGATCTACGCCTCTTGCAGTTGGATCGTGTTCACCTTTTCTCGGCGGTCAAGGAGTTAATCGCATCCATGCCAGCTAGTGCCCGCAGATTGTGCCTTTGAAACTGTGGGAAAATCTCTGCCCAGTGAGAACGTTCATTTAATGACTTGCAGACGATACCGTTCGGCGGCGTAGTTGCGCGTCTCGTCCGCAGAGCGATGTTGCTATTAGCAGCCAATAGGTTAACCCATTTAGCCCCAACGCCCCCTACAGCAGGAGATGGATTGACCATGATAATTCAAGGGTAGTGGCAGATTAGCTTGGCGCCTGAAGGCGCCAAGCTAATCTGGCACTACCCTTGAATTATCATGGGCATTGCATCTCCTGCAAAATGTACGTAGTCTTTAGGTATCCCCTCCAAAATTTGGGAAATGCGGCCGTAGGGTTAAATGGGTTAACGCGGCCAGTAAGCGACAAAACTCAATCATAGCCCCCGCATCCGCATGTCTTTTTCAGTTGGATGGTGTGAGCATTTAATAATAATTAAAAATAATAATACACGGTATTGATATAGCTCATTTCTCATATTCATAATATAACTCAATGCGCAGGCGAAAACGAGACACACAATCACACACACACACACACACACACACACACACACACACACACACACACACACACACACACACACACACACACACACACACGCCATCACACACACACACACACACATACACACACACACACACACACACACACACACATACACAGAGTCTGCAGGTGGGTGGGTGGGGGGGGGTGTACAGAAATACCGTAGAAATTACATACAAGTCTGCGAGAAAAAGTAAGTTTTTAACTTTGCATTGAACTTCGTAAGGGTGGAGGCATTTCTGAGCTCAGCCGGTAATGAATTCCTTAATTAATAGGCGGTGACGGGGTTAACTGTGTCACCATTTACATGCTATGGGCAATATGACTACGAAGAATGCATACAACAGATTGTACGTTCACCCACCTTCTTCTTCTTACAGCACCGTGTCCTCGCGACTGCCTCAGGCGCCGGGTCCGTTGCTTGTTAAAAATGTAAGTAGGAAGCGATATGGCCAGGGCCCCACCTTTTTCAGATGTTTCGCAAATACTCTTACGTATTTAAAGCCAAGGCATAATCTCAGAAAAAAAAATAACCCAATCAAGGGGCGGGGCAGTCACCTCGAGAAGGGAGAGGGGGCGGGGGCAGGGGGGGGAGGGGGGGGGAGTCCAACGTTTTGTTTGATACTTTCAACCTGGCACTAAAGGCCTGGCCACGCCAAACCTTACCAGTGGCCGAAAAATCAAGCAATGGGGTGGGATAAGGGGAGGGGGTGGGAGAGGGGATGGAGCAGTAGGTGCCCCAATCGTCTTCCGCTTTCGCACTACCCGCCAAAATATCGAAAAGCGGAGGGGAGGGGGGGGGAGGGAGTGGAGGGTCCCAAAATCCCAAAACGGGACTTTCATACAGCATTTTAAAGATGTTGGGGTCAGTTGTGGGGAAGGATCCGGAACCTCTGGAACCCTTCCTTCCACACTACACCCCAGATCTGCCCCTGCCACTACACCCCAGATCTGCCCCTGCCATCCGTTCAAGGATCTCGGATATAAATAAGTGCTAGCAAGAGGCAAAGAACCTCATGAGCCCCCGCAGTTGCGGGGGCTCATGAGGTTCTTTGTCTCTTGTTTTTGGATTGTTCTTTACCGTGGGCGTCTTTGCGGGTTGGTTGTTCTCACTTGCTCTTGGCAGTTGGCCAATGTTTGCGTGTACTATGTAGTTAAACAACTGAATGTAATTTGTATTCATTAAACATTGGGGGTAGGTCGCCAATTGAGGCGGTGTGTAATCATTTAGGCACGCGGCATAAATTTTGGCATTGAAAAGTTTGGTCATGTCAACTCTTCGTCTTGTAAATTCTCTCTCTCTCTCTCTCTCTCTCTCTCTCTCTCTCTCTCTCTCTCTCTCTCTCTCTCTCTCTCTCTCTCTCTCTCTCTCTCTCTCTCTCTCTCTCTCTCTCTCTCTCTCTCTCTCTCTCTCTCTCTCGCTCTCTCTCTCTATTACCTCACCAGGAAGATTTAAAACAAAACTTTTTGATTACCTGATGAGTCAGACTTAGTACGTTTCTCAGGTACTGTAATATTTCCTGTACCTCATGTATTTCATACAGATGGTTTTTATATGTGTGTGCGCGTGTGTGTGTGTGCTCGTGTTTGTTTGTGCGTGTGGGTGTATGTGTGAGCGGCGCGCGTGCGTGCGTGTGTGCATGTGTGTGTGATGAGTAATATTATTTCTTCTGTATATAATGATGCTATTGGGTTTTGTATGTACATATATATTTTATAGTTTCCCTTCTTTATTATCCTGTAGATGTTAGCAACGGCAAGTTTGTAAAATGACGATTTGTTTTCTGTCAAAACTTTTTACCGTTGAAAAATAAAGTTTCATCATCATATCTCTCTCTCTCTCTCTCTCTCTCTCTCTCTCTCTCTCTCTCTCTCTCTCTCTCTCTCTCTCTCCCTCTCTCTCTCTCTCTCTCTCTCTCTCTTTCTGTCTGTCTGTCTGTCTGTCTCTCTCTCTCTCTCTCTCTCTCTCTCTCTCTTTCTGTCTGTCTGTCTGTCTCTCTCTCTCTCTCTCTCTCTCTCTCTCTCTCTCTCTCTCTCTCTCTCTCTCTCTCTTCTCTCTCTCTCTCTCTCTCTCTCTCTCTCTCTCTCTCTCTCTCTCTCTCTCTCTCTCTCTCTCTCTCTCTCTCTCTCTCTCTCTCTCTCTCTCTCTGAAAATAGCAAAAGTTATTCCTCTACCAAAAAGCAAAGATCTGAGCGACCCAAGTGAGTACAGACCAATTTCAATCTTATCAGCAGTGTCCAAACCACTTGAAAAGCATATACATAATCATTTACTTCAATTCCTGGAGAAAAACCGCCTTATTAGTACTGCACAATCAGCTTTTCGGCCTAAACATTCGTGTCAGACAGCCTTAACTCTCATAACCCACAAATGGCTTACTGCCATAAATCAGTCCAAACTTTCAGGTGTAGTATTTCTAGATCTTAAAAAAGCCTTCGATCTCATTAACCACTCAATCTTACTAAAGAAGTTACCTTTATATCACATTGACTCAAATGCAGTCGCTTTTCTCTCGTCCTATCTCTTAGACAGAACGCAGAAAGTGTTCTTGAATGGTAAATACTCAGCGAAAGGACTGGTGACCCATGGTGTTCCTCAGGGATCCACCCTAGGACCGTTATTATTCAACATCTTTATAAATGACCTTCCACTGTCAATATCACACCCCGACACAAACTGTGAACTATTTGCTGACGATACATCATTACATGTATCTGATAAAAATGTTTCAACCGTGAGCGCTGTCCTCCAACATAGTTTAGATGAAGTGTCAACTTGGTGTGAAGAAAATCATATGATTATTAGTATTCCTAAAACGAAAAGTATGTTGGTGACAACACGCCAAAAGCATCAACGTGGTTTGCAACCCCTTGTGCTGTCCCTTCACTCTCAGCCCATAGAGCAAGTGTCAAAACATCGTTTGATATGAGTGACAGTCGACGAACAGCTCAGCTGGGAGCCTCACATAGAAACTGCCTGTAAAACTATTTCGAAGAATCTCTTTTTATTATCCAAATTAAGTCGTATAGTTGACATTGATGCTCGAAAACTATTCTTTAACGCACACATCAAGACACATTGTAATTATGCTTCCAATATTTGGGACGGCTGTGGAGACATTCATTTGAAAAAAATTAATTCCCTTTACCGGCGAGGTATTAAGCTTCTTCCTCCTGGTTCGTCCCCTACTGATGAAAGACTGAAGGCCCTTAATATCCTACCACTCAGTAAAAAATTGGAACTTAATAGATGCTTATTAGTGCAAAAAATTCTAAACGATGCCGCCCCTCCCTATCTCCGTTAGCTGTTTTCCCACACGAACAGACAGAACACGAGGAACAGCTTACTCCATCTCCCAAAACCGAGAATCGACATCTTCAAATCTAGCATATCATTTTCCAGTGCTAAATCATAGAATAACTTACCCTCTCATTTAAAGTCTATTTCAAAGTTATCTATCTTCAGAGCTCGCGTCCATAAATATTTGCTGTCGATGTGAATGTTCTATTTTTCTGCTTAGTATGTTGCTCCAGCACAGCAGATTGCTGCAGATTATGTAATAGTTCGACTGTCTGCATTAACATGTCAGGTTCATACACGTATATATATTGTTTTAATTCTTTTTGTATTTTATTTTTTATTATTACTTTTTATTCTTTCTGATGGTGGGGGTGGGGGGGGGGGTGGTATGGGTACTAATATATATTTTATCTTTTGCTGTATTGTCTGATGTATTTTTATATGTGTAGAGTAGCAGGACAGTTTGGAAGATAGGCATTGCTATGCCTAAAACTTTTTATCCTGAATAAAAACGTTTCATCATCATCATCATCATCTCTCTCTCTCTCTCTCTCTCTCTCTCTCTCTCTCTCTCTCTCTCTCTCTCTCTCTCTCTCTCTCTCTCTTTCTCTCTCTCTCTCTCTCTCTCTCTCTCTCTTTCTCTCTCTCTCTCTCTCTCTCTCTCTCTCTCTCTCTCTCTCTCTCTCTCTCTCTCTCTCTCTCTCTCTTAACATGTCAGGTTCATACCTGTGCGGTATATAATTATATATATATATATATTTTTCTATTTTTTTCCCTCTGAGTGGTGGTGGTGGGGGGGGGGAGGGGGATGGGTTTTTTTACTTACATATGTTTTATCTTTTGATGTATCGTCTGATGTATTTTTATATGTGAAGAGTAGCAGGACAGTTTGGAAGATAGGCATTGCTATGCCTAAAACTTTTTATCCTGAATAAAAACGTTTCATCATCATCATCATCTCTCTCTCTCTCTCTCTCTCTCTCTCTCTCTCTCTCTCTCTCTCTCTCTCTCTCTCTCTCTCTCTCTCTCTCTCTCTCTCTCTCTCTCTCTCTCTCTCTCTCTCTCTCTCTCTCTCTCTCTCTCTCTCTCTCTCTCTCTCTCTCTCTCTCCCTGTCACATTCAGTTCCCACTGAACGAATCTTCTGCAGTTCTTGTAAGTTGTGAACTACACAAATGGCGGACGAAGGGTGATCCATGACAGCGTGGGTGTTGCGCCTTGTCAGCTATGCACCTTTGCATGGCTCGCCAGATGTGGCACCTTTGTCGGCTTGGTCATCTATCCGTCCGCACATTGAACTGAGCATGACAGGGGTCGTGCATACACGGACGCATAAGTCAGTGCGGGTGTGTGTGTGCGTGTTTGTGTGCGGTGTGTGTGTGTGTGTGTGTGTGTGTGTGTGTGTGTGTGTGTGTGTGTGTGTGTGTGTGTGTGTGTGTGTGTGTGTGTGTGTGTGTGTGTGTGTGTGTGTGTGTGTGTGTGTGTGTGTGTGTGTGTGTGTGTGTGTGTGTGTGTGTGTGTGTGTGTGTGTGTGTGAGTTAGGTGTCATCAATCAGACTCGTCTTGAAACACTGACTTTTTTCTTAAAGTTTGTTCTCTTTGCTGATCTGACGTTAAGCCACAAGAGTGGCCGCGTACCCAGTTAACTCTACACTCACCTACACACGAGAAGAGACATGTTTACAGCACAGCAATAAAGTTATTTCTGTGCTGTTCTTACTCGTTAAGGGTTTAAACTGAGTGAACTTGTACTGCAGATATCTTATGTTGATCTGCTCGTGACTTAAACAGATGATATTAATCATTTCATCTCTGCATGTTTGGTCAAATACCATCATAGCAGTGCCGTGAGACGTGTGTTTACGGGACCTCGTATCTTATAATCGACTCGAACTCCTTACTACATGCAGCGCACTTTTGTCTTGTGTCGACTTACTTTCTATTGCTCATGTGACTGTCTATATAGACTATAGATTTTACGGGAAAAGTCAACTTACCTTTATTATTATTATTATTATTATTATTATTATTATTATTATTTTAATATTTTTCTTTCTTCCCGTTAAAGCGTATCTGAGCAAGTCAGATCAGTGAATATTGGCGAGTGCTCGTTACATTTTTCCAGCCTCACAAATATTCTCTTATTTGTCTTGGATAACGTAAACGCTTTGTCTAAATAACGTACCCTTTTCCCCTCTCTTTTCTGTTTAAATTTTGCTTTTTCCGTGAAGTTTGCTGTTTGTTTGCCTTACATTTGTTACTTTTATTACTCGCATACTACTTTTTGTTCCTGTACTCTACTTCCCCTTAGTTCCATTACTTATTTTTAACGCCAAAATTACCATACAAGATAATGTGCAAAAAAAGGCCAAAAATTTCGAATCGGACATTTAAATGTATATCACCTGGCGAACAAAGTGCCGGACGTTTGCGTTTATGTTAATTCACCTAGTTACTTTCATCTCTTTGGTATAACCGAGACACGCCTTGCCTCCAACATCAGAGATGAGGCCATCGTCATTCCAAATTACTCCATTCTTAGGCGAGATCCGTCAGTCCAGGGTGAGACAGGTGTAGCGGTCTACATCCACAACTCAGTTAAACACATAACCCACAGGCGCCGAGACTTAGAAACTAGCAGTGTGGAATGTATTTGGATAGAGATTAGGCAATCTAAATCCCCTCCTTTACTTGTTGGGTTTCTTTACAGAAATCCTGCGGCCAATTTTGAGTGGTATGACAACTTTGTACACTTGATTGATAAAACAGATATTCATAAAAGCGAACTTCTCCTTCTAGGGGATTTTAACATTGACACTCTTATACTCTTAAACCTCACCCATCATGGGAGTGTACCACTACCTTAGTCGGCCTTCAACAAATGGTAACATCGCCCACTAGAGTTACGCCATCATCAGCCACTGTTATAGACCATATATATACAAATAAACCACTGGCAATTAGCAACGTTCACGTTGGTAGTCTTAGCGTAAGTGACCACTATCCGGTAAGCTGCACGTGGCTGTCCAAGCTTCCAAAACTAAAAAAGCAAGGACATACGTGCATAACATACAGATCATTTAAAAAGTTCAATGAAAATACCTTTCTGTCTGATCTAGCTTCTGCACAATTTGCTGAAGTGTACAATGAAACCGACCCAAATAAAGCACTAGATACGTGGTATCACATCTTTCTCAGAGTGCTAGATAAACACGCGCCCTTGAGACAAAAAAGAGTTAAATACGCCATTTTACCACCCTGGCTGACTGCGGATCTTATCGAGGCCATGGAGCACAGGGATGAGCTGAGAAGAGAGAAGCGCTTCACCGATTACAAGAAAGAACGTAATTGAATAAAATCCATGGTTCTGAAGGCAAAGAAATTACTTTTCGATAAAGTTATTCACGAAAGTAAAGACTGTGCCACAATATGGCGTGCGATAAATTTAGTTACTAGAGGCACGAATAAAAGCACAACTCCTTTACCGCCGCATCTCACAGCAAACAGCTTCAACAGCCACTTCGTCTCCGTAGCAGAATCATTAATCCCGCCGGGAACTGAGTCGCATGACTATGTATGCCCGGACAACTTAGTCGATTTCTGCAATCAGAGAACTGCCGGCACAAAACCTTTCATCATACCCACTATAGCGGTCCATGAAGTTGGTAAATTAATTACATCCTTGGAAAATAAAAAATCATCAGGACTGGATGAGATTAGTGCGAAAATACTCAAGATATCCCTCCCATACATTGTAGAGAGTATCACTTATATCTACAACCTCTGTATTAATTTTAATTGTTTTCCTGACGCATTTAAAGACGCGAAAGTAATACCTCTACCTAAAGATCTTAGTGAAATTAATAATTTTAGGCCCATATCACTTCTACCTGTTCTGTCCAAGCCCTTAGAACGGCATATTCACAAGCATCTATCTATATACCTGGAAAGCCGAAAATTAATCTATTCATTGCAGTCGGGCTTCAGATCAGAACACTCATGTCACACTGCGCTGATACGGATGATAGACACCTGGTTATCTTCCATCAACGACTCAAAACTTACAGGAGTCATGTTTCTGGATTTTTGTAAAGCCTTTGATCTAGTAAACCACGAAATACTGATCAAGAAAGTATCCATGTACACCAACAACTCGGCATCGTTTCTCAAATCCTACCTCGAAGGTAGAAAACAAAAGGTATTACTAAATGGCTCATACTCGAATCAAGGTTTAGTGAAGCATGGCGTACCACAGGGCTCTATTCTTGGTCCCCTTCTATTCTGCTTGTTCATAAATGATCTTCCTCTTGCGATAAAAAATGAAAGCGTTACATGTGATATGTTTGCAGATGATGCTGCTGTACACACGCCAGATAAGGATATATCAAACATCAATTCACGACTGCAAAACACACTGCAAGATATTGATGAATGGTGCAGTCATAATATTATGATTTTAAACCCGGTAAAAACGGAGAGCATGGTAATTAGCACTCGCCAAAAACACCAGCTTGGCTCTCTCTCACTCAGTCTGTCCCTCCAAGGCAAACCCATCAGCCAAGTTACTAACCATCGCCTGCTAGGAGTCACGATGGACAACCAGCTTAGGTGGCAGCTACACATCAGTAACGTTTGTAAAATTGTCTCCAGAAATCTGTACATCTTAGCAAAACTTAAACACATTACTGATATGGAGACACGTCAACTGTTTTTCAATGCCCATATTAGATCGCATATAGACTATGCTTCTACTGTGTGGGATGGGTCGAGAGATGTCAATTTGAAAAGATTGAACTCTCTACATCGGAGAGCTGCCAAACTAATACTCCCTGATCCCAGCTTAACTACTGACCAAAAATTGGCAGCCTTAAAAATTCTGCCCCTGAAAGATCATCTAATTTACAATAAGGGAATGGTTATGTTCAAGGCATTAAACGATAAGCTACCCCGATATATCACATCGCTATTTACCGTCCAGTCATCAACATACTCCAGATCAAGAAAATCCCTTATTGTGCCGCGACCTAGAATTGATCTCTATAAAACGAGTTTGACGTTCTCTGGCTCTAGTCTTTGGAATGCCTTGCCTAGAAACGTCACGACATCAGCTACTTTCTCCTCGTTTAAAGTCAGTCTCATCAAGTACTTATTTTTGTCAGCAGCATCCCCGTGACTGTGCACATATTGAAAAATACTATTTCTCATTAGATCATTAATTGCGTGTATCACAGGTTTCGACTGATGACTCATAATATTTATTCGGTACAGCTTGTATGTAGCCAGCTACTCATATGACTGACTAGCTTAAGCCGCGTAAGCGTGTGTGTGTGCACGTGTGTGCGTTGTGCGTGTGCGCACGTGTATATTAGAGATAGAGAGTGGCGTGCTCAAATGTGCATGCGTTATGTATGCGTATTAGGTTGTCAGTATTCCTATTATATTACTGCTTTTAATTAAACCTCACAACATGTCATTATGCCCGACCAGTAAAGTTGGTAATTCCTATGTCACTTCCCCCCAACATTATTTTTACTTTTTTAATTTTTTTTTTTTTTTTTTAATTCTTGGCTTGTGCTGTGTCATGTCATTTTTTTCTTCCTTCTTAGTAGTAGAAAACAATTAGAACGATAGTAACTCTGTAATCAGTAGATTAGCAACGGCAAGTTCGAAAAATGGTTGTTATTACCAAAACTTTTACCGTTGTCAAATAAAGGATCATTGTCATTGTCATTGTCATTGTCTCTCTCTCTCTCTCTCTCTCTCTCTCTCTCTCTCTCTCTCTCTCTCTCTCTCTCTCTCTCTCTCTCTCTCTCTCTCTCTCTCTCTCTCTCTCTCTCCCTCTCTCTCTGTCTCTCTCTGTCTGTCTCTGTCTCTCTCTGTCTGTCTCTCTCTCTGTCTCTCTCTGTCTGTCTGTCTCTCTCTCTCTCTCTCTCTCTCTCTCTCTCTCTCTCTCTCTCTCTCTCTCTCTCTCTCTCTCTCTCTCTCTCTCTCTCTCTCTCTCTCTCTCTCTCTCTCTCTAGTACTGCCGGGTATCATGCATAAATGCAAACATCGAATGACACTTGTTGTTCATGTACCCGCAAAATGGGATATGCGTTTATTGCAGACATGGTCCATCGGCCGTCTCTGGATACACACACATACACACACACACACACACACACACACTCAGACACACACACACACATACACACACACACACACACACATACACACAAATCACTCAAACACACACACTCAGACACACAAACACAGACACACACACACATACACACAAATCACTCAAACACACACACACACTCATCACACACATACACATACACACACACTCACACACACACACACACGCACACACACACACACACACACAAATCACTCAAACACACACACACACACACACACTCAGACACACAAACACACGCACACACACACACGTACACACAAATCACTCAAATACACACACGCACACACACACACACAGACACACACACACACACACACACACACACACACACACACACACACAAGTACCATGCCGAATGTATTGCATTTTTATAAATCTTGTGACACGTACTTTCCTTTCTCACAGCACATGACTCAACCTCAAAGATTACCCAATCTACAATAACCCCACCACTACCGAGAAATTTTAACCACCACCCAACTGCAAGAGGTATAGATCCTCATGAGCCCCCGCAGTTGCGGGGGCTCATGAGGATCTATGCCTCTTGCTAAAACCGTATGTTCTTTTGACTTTGGGGGCCCTGGAATTTGAAATGTATAATGCGGCTTTCAAGAGCACAGTCCGCGCGCACTGCTGTACACCGCAGTATGTTTCACTTGACACTACAACGCCTTCTTGCAAATCACACAGTTTGTTCACATGGGGGAGGGAATCGCAGATTGACTGGCATTATTTTCGTGCCTCATGCGTCAAGAAGGATATTGTACATCGTCATGTATCGTATTGACACTTGGAGCTAGTCAGGGGCACGAAACTCTGGCCGGAAAATCATCGACTCCCTCCCCTTGTGGTCTGTGCACGTAAGGCAGTAGCATGTAGTCCCAAGATCCCTCGGCGTAGACGCCTTCAAATGCCAGTGGGTATGAATTATTTTTCTGACTGTAACACAGACTGAGAGCAAGGACTACAGATGAATAATTGGCTATAAAGAGGCATAGATTCTCATGAGCCCCGCGAATGCGGGGGCTCATGAGGATCTATGCCTCTTTGTGATATATCATAATAATGCTTCTCCCTATGCTGCTGCAGCTGGGTGGTGTTCGCCATGTCCCGTCAGTAACAGGTTAATACAAAGGGCCAAAAGTCAAAAATGACGCGTGTAGCCCAACATATTTTGACAGATGGACCGGTTATGAGTTGTCACCAGCGTAATCAGTAATCAATACTGTTCGGCTGTTACGTCCTAACTACCTAACTATGAGGACAGCATTTTGCATATAGGTGTCCTGGCAAAACGAGGGTGTTTTTTTTTTCAGATAACATGCCCGTTGCAAGGTCCTTGTACATCAAAGTGGCACAGTTTGCAGTGCGCCTAAACTGATCAGTGTTCAGTTCGTACTTCATGGACAAAAGCTGTCCCTGTCCCCCATTTACGTATGAAACTAAAAAGTATGCCGGTCTGTGATTTTGGACCTTACGGATTACCTTAAGGTTCAAAATTAAAGTGGTTGGTTGGTTGGTTGGTTGGTTGGTTGGTTTGTTGGTTTGTTGGTTTGGTTCGTTGGCTGGGTCGTTGATTTGTTCATTCGTTCGTCCGTTCGTTGGCTTGTTTGTTTGATTGTTTCTTCTCACAAATGTAAATAATTATATTATAGTCCCATTACGCATAAAATTGAAGACACATTTCAGCACCATTAATTTGTGTATATTATGCCTGTCGGCAAACCAAATGAACTTTTTCAGCAGTTTGGACACGCAGCAAAAAAAAAAAAAAAAAAAAAAAAAAAAAAAAAAAACACGCGCAATCGCACTTATGTATTCTGCACTGCCGTTAGCGTCTCAATCTTTTGTTAGCTGTTTCTCGTACGGAAAGCGTTGTATTTATAGAAAGGAGTGGAGACATTGTCAGGTTACTTGATATAAAGACGACGTGTGCTAAACTGGATTGTCCTGTGTCTAAATTAACCATAGCTAGACGTGTGTGTAGATTTCGTAATCACCTGTTACAGAAGTGTATCTTTGAACCGTTACAGCGTTAGTGGGCCTTCAACAAAGCCAATGACAATGTCATTTTTCAAATCTGCGGTTGCTACATCTACAAACAAACACAGCAATTACATTACATCAATACATGTATATGACCGAAGACTACTGGTGTGATGTGGGAGGGGGAGCAATGGTAAGAAAAATGAGATGAACAACGACACAACAGCAAAAACAACAAAATGACGCGCACGTGAGCTTAACTCATTCAGTCCAGACACACCACACCGAGACATGGATCGAGCATGATAGTTCAAGGGTGGTGCCAGAATAGCCTGGCGCCCATGCTCGATCTGTCTCGAGAATTGTAATGCAGTCTTTCAGAGGGCACCTTCAACATTTGGGGATTTTGGTTCTCGGGTAGAATGTGTCAATCAAGCTTGGTAGTGTCGTCTGAACTGAAAAAAAAAAAAAACCTCATTATATAGCTTGGATGTCAAAGTGACTTTAAAAACAATGAACGCTGTTCTAAATGTGCATTCATGCAGCGAGCCATGTCGCATGTCAGGGTGATATCAAAGTCCAGGTCATTTAACACATTCCGCCCCAGGACCGAAATCCCCAAACGTTGAAGCTGCCCTCTGAAGGACTGTATTGCAATTCTACAGACGGATCGAGCATGATAGTTCAAGGGTGGTGCCAGAATAGCTTGGCGCCTGTGGGCGCCAAGTTATTCTGGCACCATCCTTGAACTATCATGCTCGAGCCACGTCTGGCTGGGGTGTGTCAGGGCTGAATGAGTTAATTATACCGCTCCCCTTCATGCAACACGATATCCAGCGTTTATTTATCGTGTAGGTTTTACCGTTCGCCCTCTAACAAAAAAAAAAAAAACCCTCACCACCCACACAGATCCACCCAACGCAGATCCACCTATTGTGCAAAGGTCATCGGACCGAGTTCGGCCGCTGTTGGCGCGCGCCCGATCGTGCGCGGGCCGACGTCGGACCGATAGTTTTGCACACTTGGACGCACGTATGACCTCACAGCAGAGAAGTCACGTTTACGCCGTCCGACTCCCAACAACGGACGAGAGGAAACTCATGGAGAGCTTGTACCACAAACATAGACCAACGCTCCAAACATCTCTACGAGGCATGGATCCTTATGAGCCCAGAGGGCTCATGAGGATATATGCCTCTTGGAGATGTTTGGAGTGTTGTCAATGGCGGCTCTTGGACATGTCTGGAGTGTTGTCTATGGGGGCTCTTGGACATGTCTGGACTGTTGTCTATGGGGGATCTTGGACATGTCTGGAGTGTTGTCTACGCTTCTGGCAGAAGTGGGGAGCTGGGTGGCTCGGTGGTAGAGCGTTCGACTCTCTTCCGAAAGGTCGTGGGTTCGAACCCAGCTGGGGTCAAAATTTGTACAGACCTCTTTTCGGTGCCCCGTCTTTGAAATCATCTTCGTGGTGGACAAAAGACGATAAGCCGTAAACCTTGTTTTTAGAAGCTGGTTATCCACCGTGAATTTGTGCTTGGTCGTTGTCGTTGGGAGTCGTTCGTCACAAACAAAACCTCACCACTGCTACTTGACGGCAGACGCCCTATGACTTTAAAAAAAAGTTGACAGAGTTACGTGGATTGAAATGTGGTTTACAACAGACATAGATCCTCATGGGCCTAGCACACGCGACTGCATGATAATTTATGGATCTGAATGGTGGAAGCTGTTATTCAATTCAATTCAATTCAATTCAATTCAATAAACTTTATTTATCCCGCTAGGGGCAATTAAAGTGGTCCGACAGGCTCATTGACTTAGATATACACAAAACGTGCATTAGAATATGTACACAATAATGATTCAAACAATAAATTCAATTAAAATCTAATGTATTTAAAAACAACACATTAATAAATACAATTTATTTAACAAAAAACATACGTGCACATATCAACTCATATCACCACACAATGCACAGCAGTAAAAACGGTTTTGAAAAAGGTAATGAATTTAAGACAATAATAGTAATACAGTTATTTTAAAATGAAATTACAGAAAATAATAATAATAAAATGAAATAAAATATTAAATAAATTAATTAAAATGTAATATTTGATAACTAGAAATTTAAGGGGTAACGAAAAGAAAACAAAAAGCTACTGGCATTATCACTTGTGAAAGAAAACTCTTACAGAAAAGCTCACGATTTACTGCTACATAATACACGAGCGTGGTGTCGAACTTGTTGCATACAGAAGCAAACTTTAATGGTGTCCCCCTCTGTGCGCTGTGTGAAACGAACCGTATCGAAGTATTAAAACTAGCACAGCAAAGTTCAGCTTCGTTACATTTTGGTGTACATCTACAGGTTACTCATTCATACTCATAAACGGTGTTTAATGAAAGTTAGAAAATCAAGACGGGCGAATTTAGGATGCCACCAAAGCTGCGTATTGGAAATACTATGATATGCATACTTTTATCCAAGACCTTGCGGTTGGCGCTTCAAGCATCGGTCGAACTTGTATGGTAGGAGGAAATCTTCAGTCTTGGATAACGTGAAAGTAAATCTACGCTGAAAGATTCACACCATCATTATGTGTTTACGCCATAATTATGTGCAGGTCTGTCATTTTGGACCCAATGGCTTTTAGCCGTAAAGTCCAAAATCACAGACCAGCACACACAGCACATTTTCGCGATGTTGACCATTTGGGTCGCTCCTGCGCGAAAGACTGAAAAGACTTCCTCAAGCGCTCTGCTTTGAATCACTGCGGGACAGGACGCTCAGTCCAAAAGCAGTATTCACAGCTGGGACCTAGAAATCAACACGTGTATCGTGTGTGCTCATACACGTTTGTAGGCGGTAAAAAAAAAAAAAGTGGATCATGTCATGTGTGCCACAGTCGATTTGCGACTTGGCCTGTAGATCATGTTTCTCTGTGACGGTGAGAAGAGTTTGATGGACGAGCGAGTACACTGTGGTGATAGGACTCTTCAAGCTGCGAAATTTACGTGCGAAAAGTCCACAAAACGTGTGTGCACTGCAGGTACTGGTGGAAGCATATTTCAAAGCAATAAAACTAAGGAGTGCCTTAGGGTTCAGTAAACGTTCGAACTGAACGACTACTTGTGGTCAATACAAAGGAAGATTTGTGAGCGACAACGATTGTTTGTGATTGGTAAACACGTCAGTATTTTGTGAATTTGCAAAAGGAAGCGAAACAAGAGCTGATTTATGATTTTGAACTTTACGCCTCTAAGTCTCGACAGTCGCCCCTTTTTGGTCTGGAAATTAATTAGTAAACTTGTGAGAAACTTTTTTGTGTGATTACCTTCTATTCCAGCACACAATAGGCCATAGGGCCGAAGTCGGACGCAGAGGGCCCGCGCACAGTCGTGCGCGGGCCCACTGCGTCCGACTTCGACCCTATGGCCTTCGCGTACCAGGATACGATTTAAGACAATACGTTTTACGACAATACGTTTTACGACAATACGGTTTACGACTTTACGTTAGAAGCAAACATGCAAACGAAACACCACACAAAACGTGTGCTGCAAAATCGACTGCTCTGTGACTTTGCCTCATCGAGCCGGTTAATATATAACAGCAATTTAAGTTCCGGTCTGTGATTTGGACCTTAAGGCTCGAGCAGTAAGATCCAAAATCACAGACTAGAACATAAATGTTTACAAGTGAACGTGAGTGTGCTTTTCCTTTTTTTTTTTTTTAAACATTCTGGATGCATTTATTCGTTTTTGGACAGTTTGCGTAGTGTGCTTATTTTTGCTGCAAACCTCTATTTGCATGTGTTGTAGTAGATTCCGCCAAGTTCCACTTTCCGGGAAAACTTCTGCGAGTTTTCCAAATATTGATGTACTACTAAGACGACGTAATTGCACTGGTTTGAAGAGAACGAGGAAATAGACGATTTCCAGAAATCAGAGGTAGGTCGAAATTACACGTGTTTCGACGAAAACAGTGGATTAAAAGCCCGGACAAACATGCGATATCGCGTGTTTGTCCGGAATTTTAATCCACTGTTTTCGTCGAAACGAGCGCACTTTGACCTACTTTGCCAAAAACAACACGTGGCGGTCGTGCCATCTCCCATCTTGGCCCCGCCAATTGGAACAGCCTCCCCGCCTCTGTCCGTAACTGTCAAACGCTCTCCTCATTCAAATCACTTCTCAAAACCCACCTGTACAGTGTACAACGCTGCCTTTTACTAGTTCATTTCCCCAGCCATGCACAATTCATCACCACTGTCACGTATATGTGTGTGTGTGTGTGTGTGTGTGTGTGTGTGTGTGTGTGTGTGTGTGTGTGTGTGTGTGTGTGTGTGTGTGTGTGTGTGTGTGTGTGTGTGTGTGTTGTGTGTCTGTGTGTGCGTGTTAGCTGTTAGCCTTTTCATTGTATCATAGCTTAGAGCTACTTTTAGAATAAGTGCTTAACAAATCTCCTTTATTATTATTATTATTATTATTATTATTATTATTATTATTATTATTATTATTATTATTATTATTATTATTATTATTATTATTATAAAAACAACATGTAGAGGCTTTCATGGTGCGGTGTGCGCGTGAGCTTTTCCAAAAGGGGGCTTACTGTGGTGACTGACTAACTCTGATCTAAAGACCTTTTTCTGTTAGCCCTTTTAGCCCCAAGGTCCCATTTCTCACAGTTTGGAGGTGTTGCCTAACGACTGTGTACCAGTTGTAGGAGATGGATTGATCATGATAATTCAAGGGTAGTGCCAGATGACCTTGGCACCTTCAGGCGCCAAGCTCATCCGGCACTACCCTTGAATTATCACGATCAATCCATCTCCTGCTGCAGGGTCCCGGGGCTAAAAGTGTCAAATAAAACAGGGCCACTTTAGAAAAAAAACAAAAACAAACAAACAAGGAGAGACTTTCGAAACATGGCGAAGTGCGTGTGTCTTTGTCCAAATGTTGATGCAGGTCACTTGACGGCGGTGAGCTGAACTGAAAATGTTTTCTTCAATCAGAACCAGGAACATGTCTTTTACAATGACCAAACGGACGCTCGTTTTTCCCGCCATTCTCTTGGTTCTGTTGAGTCAACGTCTGCATGCACAAGAGTCGAAACCACAAGCAGGGAAATGTCTTCTGTCCCCAACCACTGACATTCGCGACGCGCTACAGGAGATGTTGCTGGAGGGCGTCAGCCTTGTGTACATTAACCTTCACTTTCAAGACAAGGAAACCTCCACGGACGTGTTCCATCGGTTACAGCGTGACCTTGACCTATACCAGCCGTGGTCATGGCAGCGGTCGACCTCCCGTCAAGGTCGGAGTCTCCTGATGCTGAGCGAGAATTTTGACGTCTTGTCTTTGTCCGTGCTGAGCATCAGAGTCGAACATTTTGACGTCACTCTCACCGCCTCTCCCGAGGGCTGTCTGTCCAACATGACCTCCAATGACGTCCTTGACACACTTCAGACACTTCTGCTGAACGATTTCCAAGCTGGGGAAGCAGACTATACAACCAAGGGCAGTCTCAGCAAAGGCGAGCACGTCTGTCATCGGGAGATTCGCGGCGACGCAGACAAATACGCCGACTTTGTTTACGTCTGCTGTCATGGTGACGAGGAAGGACAAGGTCACGCCGTGTGCACGGACGTGACCCGTGATCCCTGGGTTATGACCTTGCTGGCGGCGGTACTGATTATCAAGATTCTTGTGGTGCTGTACAGCCCGAGTTTCATTCCGGAGACTGTGTACCGCCTCAAGTTCTCTACGCTTCCCTACATCTACCACTTACCTCCGCAAGAAAAGGTAAATGTAATATTTGAAAAAGTAAAACGTTAACACATTTGAGACAAGCTGCATTCCGGCTGTATGCCGTGTCTCAAGTTTCGAATGAGCTAATCCATTTAGCCCCAGGACCCTGCAGCAGGAGATGGACTGGTCGTGAAGACGTTAGAATGTATGGCTACTTTCGATGAAGAGACTTTACATTCTTTTTCGAAGGCGTAGATCGCTCTTTTATTTCATTATTATTATTATTATTATTATTATTATTAATTATTATTATTATTATTATTATTATTATTATTATTATTGTTGTTGTTGTTGTACGTAGATAGGTGTTTTATTATTAGTTTAGTATATGTATAGTATTAGTATTATGGAAAACTAAAATCATGTACGCGACTATAATATACAATTGTCTCGTTTTTCTTAACTCATTCGAGACAGGCGGCATCCGGATAGGCGGCTGCAGCCGCGTATCCGGATGCGGCCCGTCTCAACTTGGGGCGGGGGGAGGGGGGGTAGAGAGAAAGCGAACCCCCTGGACGAGCTGAGCATTCCACCTCTTGTTTAATTCACAGATAACTTTGCGCATGCTGGTGACTGACAAACCAGGGATCTACGGGAACAAAGACCGCGTGGTCCGTCTCAGTCGCCTGCCAAACTTGGCCGAGCTCCGCAAGCTGGTCGAAACGTGGCCACGTGACCGAGTGCATGATGTCACTGTTCGGCACGTGCAGCTAGCAGTGAAGGCCCGGAAGCTTCTGACGGAGAACCACGTACCGGTGGGCCTTTTCAAGGTGGGTGCAAGTTTCCCTGGAGCACGTTGCAGGTTTTCGTTTTCAGTATGACATCAAGGATAGTGTCATATATCCAGGCCAGAATAAACCTGCCTAGCTCGTGCTGGGATTAATGTCTCATTAAATAACAAAAGATCAACAAAAAGATTTCACGATCTGGAAGAGCAATCAACGGCAAAACGATCAATAATTTTACTGGCCATCTTGTTGACTGACCACATACAAAATATACACAAACATTGTTTTGTCTCTATTCTGAAATTTGTTCGCTGTTTTGTTTTTGTTTGTTTGTTTGTTTGTTTTTTGTTTTTGTTTTTTGTTGTTGTTGTTGTTGTTTTTCGGTTATATTTCCAGATGTATTCAGAACTTACGGAATCGTGTAGCTCAGAAGGTCAAATCTTTTCCCCACCCCCTGCTGCCTCTGTAAAAGTTATAGTTCCACTTATCGCAGCCTTTTCTTTTCTTTAACCTTTGGTTGTCGGTAGCGGTATTTGTCACGATGATTCCTTCAGGACAAACACCACTACCGACAGCCAAAGGGTTGACTGGCTCAGTGTGCATGCAGCAAGCGGTAATGTGTTTGTGACTGTACTGTTTATAGTATCGGTGGCTGCAAGTACAATCTCGTTTTTAAGTCCCTTCTATTTATAGAAGGGATTTTTTAGAACGGGTCGCGGTGGGGCGAATTTAATAGCATGTCCATGATGTCAAAGGTGGGCAGATAATAATTACGTCATGTCTAGTTACGCTAACCTCGCTGCTGAACGTACATTTGGCGCGAAGCACCGTATGTCCGTATGTATGTATGTTTGTGCGTATGTATGTATGTATGTATGTATGTATGTATCTATGTATGTATGTGTGTGTGTGTGTGTGTGTGTGTGTGTGTGTGCGTGCGTGCGTGCGTGCGTGCGTGCGTGTATGTATGTATATATGTATGTATATATGTATGTGTGCGTATGTATGTAAACAAGAGATTTTCCGATATGTCTGTACACACAAGCTTGAAACTTGGCGAAATACTTTCTTAAATCGGTGGCTAAGAGCGCCTCCGAGCATATTGTAATTGAATGTCTCATTGAACACATAAACAACCGTTTATATGAGGTCGGTTGACCCAGATTAGAGTCCGTAATTTTTGTCATACTTACTTCAACTTTTTCATATAGATAGTTTGGAGAAAGACATTGGATGAGTTCGTTAGCCAACTTTGTTTCCTTTTAACTTCTTTAGTAAACATTAATTATTTTCATAAAAGAATTAAAACAGTGAAAAAATCTTGACTTCTATAAGCAATCCAGACCAAAAGGTGACTGCCAAGCGTGTAAAATGCAAAGAAGTACCCAACGGAGAAAGAAACACGCTTAGAAAAGACGGGTACAACACAATTTATTAATATTTCGGGTAAGTGGTGTTTAGACGAGGGAGGAGTGATAAACATATTTTAAACGGAGGGAAAGAGGACTGAATGCGTGGGTGGGGGGCGGTGTCCGGTAGCGGAAGTACTGAGTAGGTGGGGGAATTTCCCGACTGTGGAATGCTATGATGAGAGACGGAGATAGAGAGAGAGAGAGAGGGAGAGTGGGAAAGCCTGTAGGGGGTGAGTGCGTAGGCGTGTATGAGAGGCGAGAAAAATGTGTGTGGGAGGTGAATGCGTGGGCGGTTACAGGAGTGATAAGGGAACGGTCCCGACCGTAACGCCAGTCAGCAGCAGCAGTCAGGCGACAGCTAGAAATTGAAATGGCTCCCAAATCAGCGAGAAAGAAGGCTTTACTAGAAAATAGTGAGATGGACCATATTTTCCGTGACTGGGGCCTCGACGAAGAGGTGCAGAGTGCCATGATCAGGGAAAAAATCATCTCTAGGCAAGCACTACTGCTAATGTCTGACGAAGACATTGACGCTCTGGCGCTGAAATGGGGGGACAGAGCAGTGCTCCGTGCAGCGGTGGCCAAATTCCAGGTGGACAACGGCGGTGGCCCACTGTGCGGCGGACTGGGAGGAGTAGCGGACAACAGCGGCAGTAGGGCGCCACAGACCTTGCAGGACGCCCTATACAGTACACACCACAGCGGGGCCGGACTGGATGAACTGTTGCGCGACGGCCTGTGCGTCAGTGGCAACAGTAGCGGGGGTATTGCGGCAGCAAAAGGTGGGCCCCACTTACGTATAGTAGACTTTCTGTCTTCAGCAGCAGTGGCAGAGAAAGAAGTGGCACTTGGGGGTGGTGTCACTATAAAGGTGAACAGCAAACCGAAGTTGGACAAGGTTTCCCCCGCACACTGGATAGTGGCAAATAGCCGTATTATGGCGGCCCTTATGGACAAACCCACACCGGGTTTCACGCCGTACGCCTACCTCAAGTACTCGGCGATGGTGGGGGAGCTGGCGGCCAGATACACCTGGCAAAGTGTCCTGCTGTTCGACGATGAGTATCGTCAGCGGCAAGCGGCCGAAGCATTCCAGTGGGGCCGCACGGACGCCCCACACCTGTCCACGGTGGTGCTGCGCGACCGTACTGCGCAATCTGCGATGCCCGCTGGCTCACCTGCTCGCAGAACAGGAGGAAGGACGGCCGGACCGCGCCCACAACGCCCCATCGGCCCCTCTGGGAGGGAAGTGTGCCTGCAGTACAACAGAGGGTACTGCACCTACGGGAGAGATCATCCGGCGCGGGAACATCGTGACACACCTGCAGCAGCGGCAGGGGGCAAACACGGGACAGCCTAGGACACAGCGCAGCAGGTTGCACAAGGCGAGGTAGGCCCCACCCATTCTAGCACTTTTTATCATAGCCCTTATCCTGCACTAAGTCCATACAACTGTCAAATGTTAGGTTCTGGAGCGTCCATTAGTTCAAAGCTTTTAGTGTGGCAAGACGAATTAGCTTCTGATAAAGACAAAGAGTTTCTCCTTGAAGGGATCGAACATGGGTTTTATATCACTGACAAACATCAGACTGTTAGATCTGTAGAGCAGAAAAATCACACCTCTGCCTTAAAAAACAGAGTAGCGGTAGAAAAGGAGCTCATCGATCAGATAAACAAAGGTCATTATATCGTAGCATCTCAAAAACCAACCGTAATTAGCGCTTTGGCTGCGATCCCAAAAGACGACAATAGCATACGCCTGATACATGACGGCAGCAAGCCTGTAGGACATGCAATGAACGATTACTCAGTACCTGAGACAGTAAAATTCCAGACTCTAGCGGACGCGTGCGCACTAGCCAAGTCCGGCTACTGGTGCGCGAAAGTTGACCTTAAGGCGGCATACCGATCTGTGTGTATCCATCCAGATAATTACCAAGTCACAGGCCTAAAATGGATTTTTACGGGCGAGCAGAAGCCCACATACCTGTTCGATAGTAGGCTCCCTTTTGGTAGTAATGTGGGCCCTTCGCACTTTCACAGACTCTCGCAGGCAGTTCGCAGATGTATGTTACGGCGCGGCATGACAGGGATAGTAGCGTATATTGACGATTTCTTCATAGCAGCTAAGTCCAAAGAGGAATGCACTCAAATGATGATGACGCTCATTGCCCTTTTACGTAGATTAGGGTTCAATATTAGCTGGCCTAAGGTGGTGGGGCCTACACAAACCATTACTTTTCTCGGGATCCAAATCTGCACCAGCACAAGCACCTTGTCATTGGGCGACGACAAGTTACAGCAACTTCACAAACGCTTGCAGCAGTTTCAAGGCAAAACACGCGCGACAAAGCAAAGCTTGCAGTCACTAGCAGGGTCCCTAAACTGGGCGTGTCAAGCCGTCAAGGGAGGAAAAATTTTTCTCAGGCGGATTCTTGATACGATTCAAACCCCTTCAGCAGCAAAGGCATAAAGCGAGACTCGCACGAGAGTTTCACGCAGACTTACAGTGGTGGCTGTCTTACATGCATGTTTTTAATGGCACTGTGTATTATGACTCACAAAGCAAGGAACATGTCCATGTTGATGCATGCAACCTGGCGGCAGGCGCGTTCTGGAAAGGAGATTGGAATCAGTTATACACTGTTCTCTTCAGACATGCCGGCAGCCGCCAAGGACTTGCATATTAATTATAGGTGTGCGCGGTGATGCAGGCAGTCAACCGGTGGGCCCCCTCATGGCGAGGGAAACAGGTGGTCATTCATACGGACAGCACGGTGACAAAGGCTATCATTAACAAAGGGCGCTCAAAAGACCGCTATGGCAATAGTCTGTTGAGGAAGATGGCATGGGAGTGTGTGAGAACGAATTGCAGCGTGTCAGCGATGCACGTGGCTGGCAGTGTGAATGTGTTTGCCGATACTATTTCCCGCCTACACGAAGGACGGCTGCCCATGCTAGGACAATTGCTAACGAATTGGCACCGGGGCCGACCGCCTGACACCTACCTTCTGCCCGGAATCACATGTCACAGTCAGCTCTTGCTTTTGTGCTGTCTAGGTGCCGGGTCTAGGCTCAGACACCAGCTACTGCAGGAGGTGGCAGGATATCGTGCCAGTGTTTTTGCCGACAACAACAAGAAAACTTATCAGACTCACTTGCGCTCTTATCTCAGATTTTGTGACCAAATGAACATCCAGCCCGTACCGGTGTGTGAGAGAACAGTGGCGCAGTACGCAGCCTTTTTGGCCAGGACCGTTCAGCCCAGTTCCGTGGCACAATACCTCAACATTGTTCGCCTATTGCATTTAGAATGCGGGGAACCGCACCCATACCAGGATTCGTGGATGGTGAAAAGCACATTGCGGGGAATTGAGCGAACAAAAGGCTGCCCTCCTAACCGCAAGACGCCGATGAGCCCGCAACTTCTTCTTCAGATTAAACAAAAACTTGATTTGTGCAGCTCTAAGGACTGTGTCTTCTGGGCAGCGATTGTGGTTATGTTCTTCGGACTGCTTCGGCGACTGGCCAATCTTTTCCAAGATGGTGCAGGATTCGATCCTGGGAAACAACTCACTAGAGACTGCTTTGTTGTGAATGACAACAGTAGTGTCAAGATACTGGTTAGGTGGAGTAAGACAATTCAGAAACGCGAAAAAACTCTAGTGATCGCGTTACCGGTCATGTTGCGTCACCCTCTGTGCCCCGTGACGGCAGTGATCAGTATGTTTAGAGCGCTAGGCCCAGCGCCTCCTAAGGCACCGGCCTTCCCCATTCGGGGATCAGAGTTCAACAAACGGTTGCGAGAACTGACCTCTGCTGCTGAAGGGATTTATACAAGCCACAGCTTGCGGCGTGGTGGGGCTACCTGGGCCCTGGCTTGTGGGGTGCCCGGCGAGGTGGTGAAGTGTTTGGGGGACTGGAAAAGCACTGCATACCTATCATACTTGGACCAAATACCTCAAAATATTCAAGATTTCTACAGAAGTGTACTTATTCAGAAAATACAGACACCTTGAACACTCGACTTTTCTCTCAATTGGGTGAAAAAAAACTGGCGTTTTTCCCGTTAGGTTTGGGCAGGAAACAACCAGTAAACCTACTGGTTGGGTTAGATGTTGTCTTACATGTTTGACAAGTGAGAGTCACGGGAATAAAACGCCTCCGTTGTTTTTGCCCAACTGACAGAAAAGTGTTGCCGCCGCGTGTTCAGGGTATAAGCGTGAGGAAGTAGTGTGGAGTTGAGCGTGAGACTGAGGTGTGATAGAGCGTGTGGTCGTGTGCGCTGTTCTGACAAAACCTCGCCCAAGTTCTGGTCCGGAACTCTGGCCAGCCATTTATTGGCCGAGAGGGGCGATGATGTCAGAACAGGGGCGCACTGAAGGGAAGGAGAGATTGAGATCGGGGAAAGGGGAGGGAGGGGGGAGGCATGAGAGTGACTGGAGTTTAAGTGGTGTTTAGACGAGGGAGGAGTGATAAACATATTTTAAACGGAGGGAAAGAGGACTGAATGCGTGGGTGGGGGGCGGTGTCCGGTAGCGGAAGTACTGAGTAGGTGGGGGAATTTCCCGACTGTGGAATGCTATGATGAGAGACGGAGATAGAGAGAGAGAGAGAGAGAGAGAGAGAGAGAGAGAGAGAGAGAGGGAGGGTGGGAAAGCCTGTAGGGGGTGAGTGCGTAGGCGTGTATGAGAGGCGAGAAAAAGTGTGTGGGAGATGAATGCGTGGGCGGTTACAGGAGTGATAAGGGAACGGTCCCGACCGTAACGCCAGTCAGCAGCAGCAGTCAGGCGACAGCTAGAAATTGAAAAGACATTGGATGAGTTCGTTAGCCAGCTTTGTTTCCTTTTAACTTCTTTAGTAAACATTAATTATTTTCATAAAAGAATTAAAACAGTGAAAAAATCTTGACTTCTATAAGCAATCCAGACCAAAAGGTGACTGCCAAGCGTGTAAAATGCAAAGAAGTACCCAACGGAGAAAGAAACACGCTTAGAAAAGACGGGTACAACACAATTTATTAATATTTCGGGTAAATATCCTTTGTCAAATAGACAAACAAACAGAGAGATTAGCCGCTACTTATCTTCATTCGCAGAAGGAAAGTGGCAACGTTTGATAGGCAGACAGTTTCGGTGACGTAAAATAGGCAACTCCGTCACCACGCAGACATTGACATTTTGTAAATACTGTAAATATGACGTAATTCTCTCTAGCGCGCCGCACTTTCTCTTTCTCACATACATGCAAGCATCTCCAAGAGGCATAGACCTTCATGCGCTTGGAGAGCGCATGAGGATCTATGTCTCTTGGAGATGTTTGGAGCGCGCGCGCATGCATACACTAACATGCACGCACACACATACACATCGTCACGCTTTCAGAAGAGCATTCAGGTGACACGATGTAGCTAGTTTGGAGAAAGACATTGAATGAGTTCGTTAGCCAGCTTTGTACCTTTTCAACGTCTTCAGTATAAAAAATTTTTAAAAATTCAGAAATAAAATAAAACAGTAAAAAATCTTGACATCTGGACACTAAAGTCAGACAGTGGTGGTGACGTAAAAGAATCAACTCCGTCATCACGCAGACATATCCTAAATATGACGTAATTCTCTCTCTCTAGCTTGCTCGTTCTTTGTTCTCTCACATATGCGTGCATCTCCGAAAGACATAGATACTCATGTGCTCGGAGGGCTCATGAACATCTATGCCTCTTGTGGGTTTTTGGAGCGCGGGCATGCACGCGCGCACACACATACACACACATCAACGCGCTTTCAGAATGCATGCAGGTGTACTTAATATAGCATGTGGCTAGGTAAAGTCAACCTGCTTTCACACAAATTATAGCAAGACTGAAATTGTACTGTGAAATTCTAGTTTTGTCACCATTTTCCAATGTCTTGAAGCAAAAGCGAAACTCATATCACGTTAAAAATAATATTACGTAAAAACAAAAAAATACGTCATGACAAATGACGTTTCACAAACCAATGACGCGTATGCACTGCGCGCTCCCCTTATAGAGTTCACTATGGCGCATTGGCACATTTGCGATGCTTTTTCAAAAGTAGATTATTACTACATCAGAATCAAGTCAAAGGCAAAAGGTAGAGACCCTTTACAGCGAAGACAGCTCTCATATAGAAGGGACTTTGTGGGTTATGGTTCATCCCATCTTGTTTTTTTTTTTTTTTTTTTTTTTTTTTTTTTCCATTTCCTCTCCAGCTCATCTACAACAATTTGTTCCTGTGCCGCTTGCGTTCCTTGTCTCCTCTCACGGACTGCTGCGGAACCAGCATCCTGGGCTCTCTCTGTTCGGGTCTTCGCGTGCCCACGTGGTTCCGGTGCGCGCGCGTGCTGGCGCGTGTCTTGCTGCTCGTCATCATCGTGCTTCCCTGGGTCATACGTCTGGTTCTGTATCATTTGTAAGTATGCGTGTGTATGTGTGTAAGCAGGGGCGGATCTGGGGAAGAGAGGTGAGTGTCCAGAAGTTTGCCCAATTCGAGACGAACAGCATCCGGATACGCGGCTGCAGCCGCGTATCCGGATGCTGTTCGTCTCGAATGAGTTAAGAAACACGAGAAAATGTAATGTTATAGTCGTGAATGTGCACCTCTTACATTGGACGGGTTGAAATGTTGTACGACACACAGAAACGTGCGCTACCCCTCCCCCCTCCCCCCACCCCTCCCACCACCCCTCCCCCACCCCCACCCCTCCCCCCACCCCTCCCCCCTCCCCCCTGCTGGGGCTTTTTGAAGTTCAGTTAACAAAAGATTTTAAGACAGAGTCTGCTTCCCCTGGCAGTGAGGGGGTTAGTTCGTTCATTTGTAGGCTTGCTGTGGAAAAGACTGCTGTTGTTTTGATTTTTTTGGGGGGGTTGTTTTGTTTTGTTTTGTTTGTGTTGATTTTGTTTTTGTTTTGTTTTTGTTTTTGTTGTTGTTGTGTGGGGTGTTTGTTTGTTTGTTTTTTGTTTTTTTTTGTTTTGTTTTTGGTTGTTTTGTTGTTGTTTTTTTGGTTTGTTTGTTTGTTTTTGGGGGTGTTTTGTTTGTTTGTTTGTTTTTTGTTTTTTTTTGGGGGGGGTATTTTTTGTTTTGTTTTGGTTTTTTTTTTTTTTTTTTGTTTTTTTGGGGGGTGTTTGGGTTTTGTTGTTGTTTGTTTGTTTGTTTGTTTGTTTATTTGTTTGTTTGTTGTGATCGTAGTGATGGTGGTGGTGGCGGTACAGTCATTCCAACAAAGTGTTTCTCACGTGCTGTCATTAATATGTCCCACTTCATGTGTCAGCTACGAAAAACCAGTGGTGGAATCCAAAGCTCAGGCAGCGGAAGAATCTGGGCTGCGCATGCCATTTACGGGCAGCTTCACTCTGTATCTGACGCCACTGCACGTGCTTTTCGTCATCTGTTACGTCATACTATGCGTGGACTCGGTTGCCTATGGTGTACTAACTGAGAGAGTCAAGCGGAGACTGAAGCAGGTCTTGATCAGGTATGCTAGTTGTTGTTTTTGTTTTGTTTTCTCTTCTTTTTTTTTTTATCGTTGTTGTTTTTGTCTACCGTATTGAAAATACGGTATACTTTGAAATGGGGCTGGTCGGAGCTCATTCCGGAGCATGCACATGACGTTTTTGGCGTGCGGGGCAAAAATTCTGGCAAAGAAGTAACAAGATAAAAATGACGTCACGTCTAGCTACGCAAACCTCGCTAGCGAACGTCTTTTTGGCGCCAAAGCGCCGCGTGTGTGTGTGCGCGCGCGCGTGCGTGCGTTCGTGCGTTCGTGCGTGTGTGCGTGCATACGTGTGTGTGTGACAGCAACTAGAGCCCGCGTTTGAGGACGGACACGCTTGAAATTGTATGATATAATCTCTAAAAGAATAATCTCGAGGCTTTATTTTATTATTATTATTATTATTATTATTATTATTATTATTATTATTATTATTATTATTATTATTATTATTATTATTAAGATGCTCATTTTCGAGGAAAATGGCCGTTTCACAAAAACCGGTTGATCCACAATGGAGCCCGTAATCTTTATTATTTTTACTAGATATTTTGCATATAGCTAGATAAAAGGGAGATACTGAATGAGTTCGTTAACCAGCATTGTACCTCTAGAACGTCTTAAGACAACTGAATCAAACAAACAATCTTTTCATTAATAATCGCATGATTGTTCATATACGGTATTTACATAAGCCTACAGTTTGCCTCGGCTGTCGGGTACGATTAGGTCAATTGTGACCTGTAAGCCCTAGGTGTGAAAATCGGACAATTTTCGGCACGACTCTTTCGGAGTAATTTGTTAAACATCTAACATAACTTTAATTTTTCTTTTACGAAAAAAACTATCTTCGCATTAATAGCCGCTTGATTTTTCATAAATAGTGTTTGTATAAACCTGCTGTTTGTCCCGGCTCTGGAGTAGGACTAGGTCAAATTGTGACCTGTACGCCCTAGGTTTGAAAATCAGCAAGAAAATTGCAAAGTCTGATCGTCTAATACGTCAAATGTTAGTACTGAGATGAGTGACGTTTAACATCGAGTCATCACTATGAACACGGCGTCGTGGGACTAATGATACCATGACGTGAAGCTTGAAGCGACGTCATTTCGCTGCTCGTCCTATTATTCTTCTTCAAAATAGTTATGCTACACCAAATCACAAGGGCGGGAATCGCCGTGTGTCCGTCTTTATTTCTGTGTGCCAGTGTGTGTGTGTGTGGATCAGAGGGTTGGTTAGAGTAGAAGGAGATGGATTCCTGTCGCTACACGAACCCACAGAGCGTACTAATGGCGGGAAGCGCCGTGTGTCCGTCTTTATTTGTGTGCGCCGACGTGTGTGTTGATCATGGGTTGGCTTAGAGAGGAGGGAAATGGATCAGCATGATAAGCTTAAAAATATGAACAACTCTGAATGTTCTTAAAAGATAAACGCATCGGAGCTCCAAACAATACTGTAGACTTTGGGATGAAATCCTCAGCTCATCTTGTTTGCCCACTGTTTGTTTGTTTCGTGGGGTTTTTTTGTGTGAGGGGTTGTTTGTTTGTTTGTTTGTTTGTTTGTTAAAGTGTCAATATTTTAATAGCTCTTTATTAAAATATGATGATATCATGCCTGACCTTTGTTAACCCTTTTGGCCCCAAAGCCCCATTTCTGAAATGTTGGAGGTGTTGCCTATGTACCAGGTGCAAGAGATGGCTTGACCATGATAATTCAAGGGTAGTGCCAGATTAGCTTGGCGCCTTCAGGCGCCACGCTCATCTGGCACTACCCTTGAATTATCATGACCAAGCCATCTCCTGCTGTAGGGATCCGAGGCTAATATGGTTAATCAAAATAAATCGTGACTGATCAGATCCACCAATAAAAAGCGAGCTTTAGTGAGTATCGGTCAACCGAATACGTGCGATTTCTTCTGCGTAGCGGGAGGTAGGCATAGTTAGGTCGACTTTTTTAAAAGGCGTAAGACCTCAAAAGTGACATTATCTTTTTCTCTTCGACGTCTCTTCGAAGTGGTGCGGTACCACAGTCGGGTCGCTCTTACTCTACCCCGCCTCAGCAGATCAGTGACTTGTTGTTATGTGGCACTGCAATGAAGCGGTCAGCAATGCGGTGGAGACAGCACAACCTATATCACCTCACGTAAATTGCAACAGAGTGCGAATTGTTTCATTATATTTTATATGTATGTAGGCTTCTGTCTGTCTTTCTTTCTTTTCTTTTTTTTTTTTTTTTTTTTTTTTTTTTTTTTTTTTTTTTTTTTTTTTTTTTTGTTGTTGTTGAATGTTTCTCTGTTTATTTGTAACAATTTAATGTGCCTTTGTCACAAGACAACTCTCGAAGATGTTGAGCAATCCTATCTCGTAAAAGTCATCCAAGTCAGCTATTACCGCCAAATGACAGTGGACTTATTTCGGACGCTGCGTATGACCCCTCAAAGGTGTGTTTCGCTGTTGACTTCCTGTGATCACACGTGCGTTGGACTGTGATTTTGGAGCTCAAGTTACGACCTCAAGCCGTAACATCCATAATCACAGACCAGAGCACATAATGTAATTGTGGTATTTTTGGCGTGTCGGTATCACGACTAAAACCGCTACCGACACGCAAAGGGTTATTTTTTACGTTTGGTTGCAGGTGTCTGCGTGACATGAAGGAAAATTCCGCCACGTCAGTGTGTGCCTGGGTGACCTCTGTGCTCGTGCTGCCCTTCACCCTTGTTGGCGTCCTTGGTTTCATCATCCTGCCCTTATATCTTGTGCTGTTACTCCCACTGATGTTACCGGTACGGTATCTGCAACTTGTTTTAACTCTAAAACTCTCAGAACTAAATTACTTCCATTCTATAGAATGGAAGTCATTTAGTTCTGAGAGTTTATGAGTTAAAACATTAACTTTGATTGCACGTGACTCTCATACTCGCAAACATCAGGAGCGGATCAGTTACCTCGGGGACAGCTTTTTGTTTGGGACACAAAAGGTTTCCCCGAAGCCAGATCTTCTCCCAGAGGCCGAAAAATCAAACACTGGGGGGTGGGGGGCGGAAGCGTGTGTGTGTGTGTGGGGGGGGGGGACGTGTGTGTCGAAACCCGCCCCAAAAATAAACAGGGAAGTGGGCGGGGGTCCAAACACCCCAAAAAGGAAATCTGTTATAGCATTTTACAGAATTTTGGGTCTAGAGGGGGGTTTCCGGAACCCTTGAACGCCCCTTCCCCCCAGATCCGCCCCTGAACATACTCCCTGAGAGAGACCCACACAAGGCGTGCGCCACAAGAAGCATTACTTATTCTAGTCGCATGAGATGCTAAGCATACTTGTGTAAGTGTACTTGTCGCGTTCTCCCCGTCTGGGACTCTATAGATATAGCGGCAGGGGTTACTTCTAAATTCAACTAATCAGTCAATTCATACCCTCCCTTTCATCTACTGACCGGCTTACCAATGTGCCCACCAACTCACCCATTCAATCAATCACTCGCCCAGTCACTCACTCACTCTTTCACTCTTTCACTCGCATCAGACTGACGTCCTAGTGCTAATCGGGTACTGCTTTCTTCATGTCTTTCTGTGCTGTCTATATTCTCCTTGTTGTCCGCCATGTTGGCAAGAGAAACTTATCAGGGGCGGATCTGGTGGGGGGTTTCCAGGGGATCCGAACCAACCACCCCCCTCCCCCCGCCCCCCACGCCCCCCCCCCCACCCCCACCCCGCCTAGACCCTTTTTTTTTTTTGTTTTTCGTAATGTTATAACAAAGTCCCTTTTCGCGGTGTTTGGAAACACCCCCCCCCCCTCCCCCCACGTTTAAAATTTTGACGATTTTTCACATACCCCCCCCCCCCGCCACCGCCACCGCCACCCCCACCCCCCCCCCCCCCCCCCCCACCCCCACCCCCCCACCCCCCGCTTTTTCGATTTTTCTGCCCCTGGAAGCGCGGTCTAGCGTCGCGGAGGCCTTTTGTATCAGGTGAAGGTCCCAAACAAAAAGTTGGAACCCCCACCCCCACCCCTCGAGGTAACCGATCCGCCCCTGCTTATACGGATTTTTTTCCCTGCGTCTTTCGTCAGGTGCTGGCCTTCTACCTGTTTCCTGCCGTCAACCTGAGCATGCGACTGTGTATACACGCGCTTATCTTCATGTGCCCCAACCGCCTGGCACGTGCCATCCGTCGCGCGTGGCAAAGGGCATTTGACCGCGTCACCAAGCACGTCACCCTGCACAACCTGACGGAAGACGAGTCTTTCGAGCCGCGGAGTTCGTTCAGCAAATGGGAGCTGCCTTTTCAGGTCGGAACAACGCAGTTCTTGGAAGAATTGTTAAGCGTTCATGATGCTGACAACGTTTGGTTGTTTGGTTGGTGGGTGAATGGGTTGGGAGGGTGGGCGACCGGGTGGGCTGCATGGTTGATTACTCAGTGCCAAGTTGCCCAGTGCGCAGAGGCCATCGGGCCGACGTCGGTCGCCGTGGGCCCGCGCACGGCCGTGCGCGGGCCCACGGCGGCTGACGTCGGCCCGATGGCCTTTTGTGCATTGGGTGGTTGGTTGGCTGGCTGGATAAATGCCTGAGTGGTTGGTTGATGTTCTTGATGTTGTTGTTAACGTTGATGTTGTTTCTCGGATCGATTTCGGTCGAGTTTCTGCTTCGTGTGGGCGTCATGTGATCAATTTGTGACGGGCCGTTGGCCTTTGAGAGCATATACATTTTTTCATGTGAAATCGTATTCGTATTGGTGTATTTTCTGGTATATATTTTTTAACGTATAATTATCATTATTATTGTTGTTGTTGTTGTTGTTGTTGTTGTTGTTGTTGTTGTTGTTGTTGTTGTTGTCGTCGTCGTTGTCGTCATTATTATCATTATTATTATTACTGTGTTGTAGTCAGTGTTTTTCTCATGTATATTTATTATCTTTATCTATAAGGTGCTGGTAGTGTTGGTGTGCCTGGTGTCGTTCTGGTCCGTGACCTTCCTGCTGATGGAGCTGCTGTCGTTCGGGGTGGAGATTGCCGTCTACACCTTCATCGGCCTCATCGTCACCGCTGACGTCACCAGCCAGTACCTCGGCGTCATCTTTTTTCTTCTCCTTTATGGACACGGGTCAGTCATTGCACATGTATACGTTTCAATAACCAATGGCTATATGTACTCAGTTTTAAAGAGTTTTAACTCATTCGAGACGTGCCACACCCGGATACGCTGCATACACCGCGTATCCAGATGCCGTGCGTCTGGAATGAGTTAAAGTACACTTTGTTGCAACACAGAGGAGAATGGGGGATACATGGCTTGATACATCAATAATAATATAACGTACGTTTGAGAAATGTGTCTTGAATTTTATTATCCTGAGTCTCTTTATTGAGGCGCTGGGTGGCTCGTGGGGTAGGGCGTTTCACTCTCGTCCGAAGGTTGACGGGTTCGTTTTCAGATGGGGTCGAACTTTGTTCACACCCTATTCGGTGCCCCGTGTTTGAAATTACCTTCATGGTGGACAAAAGACTTTTTCTTCAGCATCACGTTATCTTCGTGTTCCATTGATAAAGTATACACTATTTCATTGATTCGTCACAATTCGTACAGCAATTATATTTTTTGCAACCTCTTTTTTTTTCTTCCCAAAAATGTGGTCTTGAAGACAAAGGCTGTCTCGTGAGAGGTCTTGTAGGGCACAACGTGTCACCTGTCATTAAAGACCATCATTTAGGTGGCTACGATGGTCTTTGTTGACAGGAGAGATGTTTAATTAGGGTGGTCGCTCACAATGAGTTCTGCTGTATCATAATTATACTGACCAGCAAAAGAAATGCGACATTTTCCGATGATTAAAAGAAAATGTCGCATTTCACTTTAGCGTTTCCGATGATTACAAAAATGTCGCATTTCTTTTGCTCATCAGTTTAAAATCACTTTTTGGACTGACGTCGGCCGTGCGCGGGCCAACGGCGGCCGACGTCGGCCCGATAACGTGTTATTCAGATTTTTGTGCGCAGGTGTTTCTCGGCCATCCACAAGAAGTACCTGGAATACCATCAGGTGCTGCACCAGCAGCTATTGTCAACGATGCGTGAAGAGATCGACAGAATCGCCCGCACGGTGGAGCTGGACCAGGAGAACACGGCACTGCGCGTGCAGGGAGACATGGCCCCGCCCACGGACACGCCCGCTGTCAGGCTGAACGTGCAGGTATACATTCTGCGAACCCTCTGCTAGGTCGCTGTGTCTGCTTTCAGATCCTTCACACTTTTTTCTTATCGGTCTAGCTCTGCTGTCCCTGTTTTTCCCCAGGGCGCGAATTTTCAAGGCAACCAGAGTCTACTTATCGCATGTTACTGTTTTGAAATGACATTATTAATTGCATTACGAGTTAGGCTTTGCCATTGGTTCTTCAAGTCGCCTCGGCGGGTCCGCTCAGGGAGTTCAATATCAGAGGTGAAAGTCTCGGGCTAAAACTGACTCACAACTTTTACCACTGACATTGAACTCCCTGAGCGGTTTGGTTATTTGGTTATTTGGGTTTAGCGCCGAGCAGGCGACTAAGACCATCTCACGGCGGGATGGGTAAAAATCTGGTCAGCCATACTAAAAGCAAGGTCTTAAGACAAGATGTAAATATAGATTAAAAATCTCAGGCTAAAATGTCGCACATGTCTTTAAAAGAAACGTACACAGACTCTCAAAAAGGGCAAATAAAAAAATTCACATAGTCTATGAATGCTCAGATCTTGTTAAAAAATATTGCATTCTCTCAAGAAATTGAAGATTTTGTCCGGGGGAACATCCCGGAACAAAACCTTCAAGGAGTCTGCTGTGAAGTGTTTATATCTCGTGTCAATTAGATCAGCACAATGAGCGGACCCGAGAGGTGACAAGAACCGCCGGCAAAGCCTATTGGTTTTACAATTACTAATGTCAGCAAGCGATGTGAATTCTCAACCCCCCCCCCCCCCCCAAAAAAAAAAAAATAAATAAATAAAGTGAAACTCACCGACCTATAACTCCCTGAACCTGTTTTTTCAAAGTCCAGCCCAAAACGGTGAGGACCAAGCGTGTAAAATGCAAAGAATTAACTGTCAACAAAAGAAACACGTTTCAAGAGAAAAAAAATGCAAACCAGTTGTCTAAATGTTCCGGTTACCCCCTTCCCTGCCGCTGTACGTACATTTTTGTTTGTGAAATCTTGGTTCATTCAACGACCAAAAGCCAACACCGTCCAAGAAACATGGATACAAATTGGTATCAGCAAGAGGCATAGATCCTCATGAGCCCCCGCTGTCGCGGTGGCTCATGAGGATCTATGTCTCTTGCAGCTGGATTGCGTTCACTCTTTCTCGGCAGTGAAAGGGGTTAACCCCTTGTGAACTCACTCGAGACCTGCCGCGTCTACATACGCGGCGTAAAGCCGACGTAAAGCCGCGTGTCCGGATGAAGCACGTCACGAATGTGTTAAAGTAGACAAACAATAAGATGGACTGTAAAGCACTTGTCTTTTCGTTTGAAACGAACGACTTCCAACAACGTACGAGAGCGAAGTCACACGGCGGATAGCCAGCCTGGGCCATCAGCATTGAGAACACTCCCAACATCTCCAAGAGGCATGGATCCGCATGAGCCCGGAGGGCTCATGAGGATCTATGCCTCTTGGAGATGTTTAGAGTGTTGTCTCTGCTATTTGTACACGCTGGTCACCCGTCGTGATTTTCCTCTCGTTCATTGCTGGGAGTAAGAAAAACAGGAGATAACCCTTTAAAATAGAAACAAATAACGACGTTTCGGATCAAAGATCCTTCCTCAGGTGACATGGAAACAAACGTAGAACAGAAAAGAACACGACAGAAAGAAAAGACGTCATCCTGTATAGAGAGAATTTAGAATGACGTAAAAAAAAAATTTTTAATATATTTAAAAAAAACACACACACATGACGCAAAAACACATGCACAAAACACGTAGCACAAAAATTACGTCTATATACATACACGTCACTGCATACATTCGCATTCACTCGTGCCTGCTGCAGCTCACGCACATGCACACACACACACACACACACACACACACACACACACACACACACACACACACACACACACACTCAAAGGTAGCATCCAGTATCAACAGTGAGGTCAAGTCTGGCACCAACTACCCATCAGGCCGAGCATACGTCCCTAGGGGCGAATGTTCAAGCCGCGCGGATGGTAAATGCCAAGCCTCACACATTTCAGCATACGCATCCTTTGGCAAAATACATCCCACTTCATCCGCCGCAAAATGACAGAATCCTTTTTCGCGGACAGGCTTGGCACTTACCATCCGCGCGGCTTGAGTTGAACATTCGCCCCTAGGGATGTATGCTCGGCCTGATGGGTAGTTGGTGCCAGACTTGACCTCACTGTTGATACTGGATGCTACCTTTGAGTGTGTGTGTGTGTGTGTGTGTGTGTGTGTGTGTGTGTGCGTGTGCGTGTGTGTGTGTGTGTGTGTGTGTGTGTGTGTGTGTGTGTGTGTGTGTGTGTGTGTGTGTGTGCATGTGCATGAGCTGCAGCAGGCACGAGTGAATGCGAATGTATGCAGTGACGTGTATGTATATAGACGTAATTTTTGTGCTACGTGTTTTGTGCATGTGTTTTTGCGTCATGTGTGTGTGGGTTTTTTGTGTTTTTTTTTTTTTTTTGTTTTGTTTTTTTTACGTCATTCTAAATTCTCTCTATACAGGATGACGTCTTTTCTTTCTGTCGTGTTCTTTTCTGTTCTACGTTTGTTTCCATGTCACCTGAGGAAGGATCTTTGATCCGAAACGTCGTTATTTGTTTCTATTTTAAAGGGTTTTCTACCACTATCTCCTGTTTTTCTTTCACGTGAAACCCTAGCGGCAACAGTTTTACTACATATTGTTGGGAGTAGTTCGTCGCAAACGTGACCTCACCATCGATAAACAGGTAAACGGGCTGAGAGTCCGCAATAGCTCAGGCGGTTAAGCGTCGGCGCAGGAGAGCGAAGGGAATCGCCGGGTCGTGGGTTCAAATCCCGGTCCCGGCCCCGGTAGCTGGACTCGCATCCAGGGGGAAAAGACGGGCTTGTTCAATAGCAAGTCCGTTGAAAGGTCCTGGTAAATCAAAGTGGCACAGTTGGAGTGCGCCTGAGTTGATCAGTGTTCAGGTCGTACTCCATAGGCAATAGATTTCCCTGTCCCCCATAACCCGCCCGTCAGGGCCGTCCATTATCACTTCGGTGCCGTGGACGTTAAACCCCGAAATAACCAACTAAACAGGTAAACATGCAGATCGGTACACCTTTGTTCTTTCAGTGCGGGCAGCTTCGCTGGGCCACGTCAGGTGTGCTGCTGTTCCTGGACAAGCAAGACACGCCGTACACGCCAGAGCGATTCTTCCAGGAGACGATTGATCTGAACTACTGCGGGTGTCCGGGGCAGCTGTACCAGAACTATCTCACCGCACTGTGGAAGTTTATTCGCATCATCGTCTTCCTTCTCTTCGTGCTTGTAGTGGTGATGTCTTTCGGCAGTGCCTACAGCGTGTCGACCACAAACCAGCTGCTAGCCACGGTGGCAGGCGGGTTTATTCCCTTTGTGTTCGACCACTTCTTCTCCAGCGATGACCAGGGAGCTTCCATGGACCCCGAGAGCGTGCAGTTCCGAGCGCAGTTCCACGCGGCGATCAACAAGTATGAGCAAACCTGGCCCGTGTTCGACATCGTCCCGGACGAAGAGGACCCGAAGAGAGCCAAATATGGCACGGAAATAGACGAAAACTCACGATCTCAGCCAAAGCCTCCCGAAACACCACCCGTCTCCGCTTCCTCACCCTTCCCCTCTTCCACACCATTTTCCTCGCCAGCCAATGCCGGCAGTTTGAAATCCGAGAAGGCGGAGTCTGTCGACTGGGAAGACACGTCATTGGACGTTATTTTTGACGTGTCAAATATTGGCAGGTTTGGCGTGCGCGGTAAGCGCGGACTTGGCGATTACGAGGAGGGGTCTCAGACCATGCTAAACCAGAACGGTAACGACAGGGATGGGGCCGGGGATGGGGGAGTGGCTGAGGAAGGGGGAGGGTCGAAGAGGTACCGTCCAGCAGAATCTTCACTGCACGAGAGCGATGAAGTGCTTAATGTTTGATGTCAACTGCAACACGTTCACAATATTAGGTTTGAAACACAGCGCATTAAGTCCTGATGATGAAATTATCTTTTTAGGTCTACGACACAGTCCTGGAGACAGATCGACCATAATGGTTCAAGGGTGGTGTCAGTATTCTTGAACCATCATGGTCGATTCACATCCTGTCGTAGCATGTCACCGCTTAATGGGTTAAGTCAACTAATATTATGAGTGTACTCATGAAACTTAAATTGATTCTAACATGATGATGGTCTGTACGTTCATTTTATTGGAAAATGAACCCCACCCGTAAGCCCCTCCCAATAACATTTTGCCCTGACGTTAATAATTTCATCGTAAGGAGTTGCCGTCTTCATAACATTAGTGAGCGACTCCTTACAGCGAAATACAACGAAATCGTGGCGGCTAACCAGCGTGCACCATAAGCATAGACAACACTCCTCCGGGCTCATGAGGATCTATGCCTCTTGGAGATGTTTGGAGTGCTGTCCATTCTTTGCCGCTCTCGTCAGTTTGTTGTTTGGAATCGTTCGTTCTAAACGAAACCTCACTATTGAATGACAGTTAAGAAGACGCACTAACTGTAATATAGTAGTTGTATGGTGCTGTCAAAATAGCGTAGTGTCTTGAGGCGCCGCCATCATGGCCATCTTCATGGTCGATGCATATCGTCTTGTGGTGTGCCGGGCCGCAGCGAGATGTATATATTCATCGTAGGCGAGTAGGTGATTTAGTTTTTCATGTTTAACCCTTTGCGTGTCGGTAGCGGTTTTAGTCGCGATGATTCCTGTAGGAATCATCGCGATTAAAACCGCTACCGACACGCCGAAAGGTTCTTTTGTTTGTTTTTATAAACACATATAACTCACATTACACATTATTCTGAATATGTGCAGTTGACATAATTATATTGTAACCCCTTCACAGCCGAGGAAAAGTGAGCCTGAACTAATTGCAAGAGGCATAGATCCCCATGAGCCCCCCGCTCATGAGGATCTATGTCTCTTGCTGAGACCAGTTTGCATTTATGTTCCTTGCTTAGGTGGTAGTGCTTCTTGGTCGTTGAATAAGGAAAAGTTTTCAGTGACCAAATAATTATGCGTTCAGTGGCAGGGAAGGGGTTAATTGTTCATCACACGCTACGTTCAGCTGTTTTAGTCAAATGCAGACGTAATGTCTCCTTTGTCGATCTCGGTCGCAGTATTGAAAGAAAAAGTCAATGTCAGCAAAAATATATTTCTGTTGAATTTTCAGTGGTTATGCAGCAACCTCTGGCACTGATCTCGCCGTTCATTCATACATACAGTATCACCTTGAGAGACTCCATGTTAAGTAGAATGTCAACCATAACGTGTGGACTGGTTTGTGATTTTTGACCTTATGGCCTACAAACGTAAGGTCCAGAATCAAAGGTCATGGGCCGGTTGCATGAGTGAGCTTAGTCCTGCGTCAGCTACTAAGCAAGGTGTTCAGCTATAGCGGGGTTAGTGTTGTGGCGCTATAGCGGGGTGAGTGTAGTGGCGCTATAGCGTGGTGAGTGTTGTGGCGCTATAGCGGGGTGAGTGTTGTGGCGCTATAGCGGGGTGAGTGTTGTGGCGCTATAGCGGGGTGAGTGTAGTGGCGCTATAGCGTGGTGAGTGTTGTGGCGCTATAGCGGGGTGAGTGTTGTGGCGCTATAGCGGGGTAAGTGTTGTGGCGCTATAGCGGGGTTAGTGTTGTGGCGCTATAGCGGGGTTAGTGTTGTGGCGCTATAGCGGGGTGAGTGTTGTGGCGCTATAGCGGGGTGAGTGTTGTGGCGCTATAGCGGGGTGAGTGTTGTGGCGCTATAGCGGGGTTAGTGTTGTGGCGCTATAGCGGAGCACCTTGCTTAGTGGCTGGCGCAGGTCTAAGCTCACTCATGCAACTGACCTCAGGACACGTTCTGTGTTCAGCTTGTATTTGTGACCGTTTGCGTTTGCATCAATTTATCAGATGTATAGTCCAACGCCATAATTCTGTGAGGACTCAGATGTTTGTATGATTAAAAATTATGTGAAACACTGTTGTTGTAGTGTGCACTAGTGTGAGTGTTTGTTTGTTTGTTCGTTTGTTTGTTTGTTTGCTTGTTTGCTTCTTTTGAAGTGTGATGTGTTTGTTTGCTCGATTATAGTGTGATGTTGGTTGGTTGGTGGGTTTTGTCGGTTGGTTGGTTGGTTGGTTGATTGATTGATTGATTGATTGATTGATTGATTGATTGATTGATTGATTGATTGATTGATTGATTGATTGATTGATTGTGTGACTGCTTGCTTGCTTGCTTGCTTGACTGACTGACTGACTGACTGACTGACTGACTGACTGACTGACTGACTGACTGACTGACTGACTGACTGACTGATTCGTGTTGTCAGTGTACACCGTGTTTATTGCAGAAAGCACTTGCAATGTCCTTTCTGTGTCATAGTATTTCTACCGGAACGATACACCCACATGTGAAAGTTAGCCCTGAAACCCGTACATTCAAACATGAAATGTCTCATTGCAACATTAACCTGTGAATAGCTTCACACTCCGCTGACTGTCAATCTGCTCTCTATATGTTTAGGGACCATAACTCTTTCACTCCCAAAGCCAAGGCGACAACTATGAAACGCTTCTTATAAGCACCACATCCAGTCGCGGGATATTGAGGAAGCGCGATAGCTCAGTCAAGGATAGTGTCTGATTAGCTTGGCGCCTGTACAGGCGCCATGCTAATCAGGTACTGCCCTTGAGACGAGACGTCACTTCTATCATTTTCGACTCATTTCGACCCACCTTCGTCATGACTTTGTACTGAAAGCGAATAGCTCTTAATATGTTAACGGGGCCATTAAGGTTCCCAAATGGGGGTAGCTGAGCTCGCTAACCCTTCCTCTCACCATCAAATCGGGTGGTGAATAGAAATACCTGCAGTGAAAATGACAACTCTTGCAGTTCTCAGTGTGTCGCTGTCACGCAGCAAGGCGTAGTTTCAAATCCACAAGACGGCGCCTTAGTCCCCCTCCCCCCCCCCCCCCAAAAAAAAAAAAAAAAAGGGCAACAGCTATAGGGCTCCAAAGCTGTAGAGACACCGTTAACTCTTTTTCTGCCACTAGACCCGTATTCGGGTTCTGAAATTGTAGTTCGTTCAACGACCAAAAGCCGTTGACTACATTCCCAGGGGCCTTGAAGCAAACCGGTCTCAGCAACTGAGAGGCATAGATCCTCATGAGCCCCCGCATTCGCGGGGGCCCATGAGGATCTATGCCTCTTGCAGTTGGATCGTGTTCGCTTCTTCTCGGCAGTAAACAGGTTAAATGCAAGGCTGTGGTGTATGAAAGTTTTTAATCCATGCATCCCCGACACGCGTAATGAGTTCGAGCCAGGGTTTCTGCCTCAGTACCTATAGGCTCGCAATCCAGCGGGGGGGGGGGGGGGGGGGGGGGAGGGGGGGGGGGGGGGGAGAAACGTGTATTTTCTATGGCAAGTCCTATGAAATGTTCTGGCGAATTGAAGTGTCGCAGTTGTAGTGCGTTTTTAATGGATCAGTGTTCAGGTCATATACTCCCCAGGCAATAGCTGTCCCTGTCCTCCGCAACCCGCCCCATAGGGCCGTCACTTATTGACCTTTGTGGCGTGGACGTTAAAACTCAACCAACCAACCAACCAGTAGTAGTAGTAGTAGTAGTAGTAGTAGTAGTAGTAGTATAGGTTGTTTGACATCGGACCGCACAACATTTTTCGCAAATACCTTCTCATCGAACCACTTTCCTATGCCAATCTTAGAACAAACATCATTCAATGACACTTGACCTAATACGATTTACTTTCAAGAAACTCGTATGATGTGCCAGTGTTGCCGTACAGTCGTAAAAAATTAGGATTTGTTTTTTTCATGAAATGACTTATTTTACATCCCTAAATGTACCTCAGGTTTATTCAACCCAGTGTTAGAAAGATCCGTGTTCACGTGAATTGGCCAAAGTTTTCAAACCTGACACAGCGCAGAAACGTATGAAGTCTGCGTGCTTGACCTCGATATCGTAATCTGCCCGGGGCTCTATTTAGGATATTGAAAATGACTTGTCTTTCCACCAAATGTTTACGACTTTGCAGCAAAATCGGCAAATCATAGTAGTTCAGGGGAAAAAAAAGCCATATTAAATATGCCATAGATATGCCAAATATGTCATATATGCCAAAAACATATGCCATATTAAATATGCCATATATATGCTAAATATGTTATATATGCCAAAATATGCCAACTGGCACTAAATGATATTTGTTCTTAAAGTGGTACAGAAATGTGTGTGTGTGTGTGTGTGGGGGGGGGGGGGGGGGGGTTTGCGGAGATATGTGGGGAAAACGCTGTGCGCCCCGATGTCAAACAGACTATAGTAGTCGTTATGGCGGGAGGACTTATCTGTTAATTTCTGTTAAGCTCTTCGCTGCCAGCTATCACAAATTTCGCGCCTGAAGCGACTGCTCGCTGATCGACACTCGCGTGAAAAAAACACAGGTGTAAATGTACAACGCAAAAGGCAAGAAGAACACAGGACTAGCAAGAGACATAAATCCTCATGAGCCCCCGCTGTCGCAGGGGCTCATGAGGATTTATGTCTCTTGCAGCTGGGTAGCGGTCGCCTGGCCACGGTCGTTAAGGGGTTAGGCGTGCTGGACTCCAGGATGTGGTTACGAGTTGAAAACCCGCCGGATTTTTCAGCGAACCATGAACTACTGTGTGCTAGACTGTGATTTGCGAAATTACGCCTCCAAAGTTGTAAAGTCCACACTCACAGGCCACCACACCTACGCGTGTTTTTTTTTTTTTTTTTAACCCCCTTCCCCGCCACTGGAATAATAATAATAATAATTACGGTATCTATAATGCGCTTATCTTATAATAATTATAACTATAAGCGCGCACTCACAACTCGCGCACGCATGCGCACGCTTTAGACAATGACTCAAATACATTACGACACTGACAGCTTGGGGGGTGGGGGGTGGGGGGTGGGGGGGTGGTGGTGATATTATAGTGCTAGAACTTTTGGAGGAGGTGGGTTTTGAGGGCGGACTGACGAAAGGAGGAGAGAGAGAGTGTTTCTGACGGAGAGAGAGTGGGAGAGTGTTCCATGTGGATGGACGAGAAGGAGCGAATATACTATACGAATATTTCGTTTCAGAAATCTTTGTTCATTCAGCGACCGAAAGACACGACCGTCCAAGGAACATGGACACAAATTGGTCTCAGCAAGAGGCATAGATCCTCATGAGCCCGCGCAACTGCGGGGGCTCATGAGGATCTATGCCTCTTGCAGTTGGGCCGTGTTCGGTTTTTGTCCGCACTCAAGGAGTTAATATATTTTTTTCAAATGCACCACATATTCATATGCCGCTGTCGGGTCTTTTTTTCCTTCTTTGGAGTCATTGCCATAGACCCGCCTAACCGTAAAAAGCACTTAATCTGAGAGGCAGCCAAAGGAGATCTTGGCTAACAAAATGCACAGATTCTCATGAGCCCCTGCACCAGCAGCGGTTCACGAGAGTCTGTGCATCTTGCAGATGGAAGGGGATGAGTGAGGCACTGTCAAGTCCCGACACACTGAATGAAAATAGTTTGAATTTGTCAACGGATGTGTTGCGCCTTTCAGTACACATTGCGGCGCGATGTATAAGGAGATCTTATATTCATTTTTGAACTGTGCACTAAACAAGTGCCGGGGTGGGGGGTGGGGGGGGGGGCGAGTGGGGGGGGGAGTGGGGGGGGGGGAGTGTGGGGGGGGGGGGGGCGGGGTGCATAGCGGTTATGGTCATGATGACTTCTCGTCAACTTTACCTCGAAATTTTAAACCTGTAAACCCGTTCAGTGCCCGCTGACGCACACTGTGTTTCTGCAGTATTGGTCAATTTCACACACACACAAAACTCAAACAACTATCTGCCCCAGGAACGTGGATTCAAAGTGGCGTCAGCAAGAGGCATAGATCCTCATGAGCCCCCGCAAGTGCGGGGGCTCATGAGGATCTATACCTCTTGCAGGTGGGTGGCGTTCTACCTTCTCAACTCCCGCCGAAATATCGAAAGCGGGGAGTGAGGGTGGGTGGGGTGGGTCCCAAACAATAAAAGGGACTTTATTACTTTGATATAGCATACAGATTTTGTTTATTTATTGTTGTTTGGTTTGTTTTGGGTTGGTTTGTTGTTGTTGTTTGTTTGTTTGTTGGGTGTTTGTTTGTTGGGTGTTTGGGGGGTGGGGTTGTTGGTTTGTTGTTGTTGTTTTGTTTTGTTTTTTGTTTGTTTGTTTGTTTGTTTGTTGTTGTTTTTTTTTGGGGGGGCAGCCGGAGCCCCTGGAACCCCTCCCCCAGATCCGCCCCCGCAACTTCTTCATTGTTTGCTTGGCGGGATAATTAGTTGAGTGGCCCTAAGAGGTAGGGTGGTATGGGGTTCAGACGCAGCTATTTATATGAAGCACGACCTGAACACTGATCAATTCACGAGCACTGCATCTGCGCCACTTTGATTCACCGGGCCCTTTCGGCGGACATGCTATGGCGAGAACAGACACGCGCGTTCCCCTGGAGTCCGAGCCCAACTACCGCCGGGGACCGTGGCTCAACCACCTATGCTGCTATTTTAGAAAGGAATCGGGACTTCCAGTTTCGCTGATTTCGTCCAGGGGGGGTGGGTGGGGCGGGGGATGGGGGGGGGGGGATGGGGTTTATTTTGACTGTTGCTGATGTACGCGCATCGCTTTATTCTATCCTTCATCATGCCTGTCCGCGCCTTGGGCGGTTGGGTCGTTGGGGAGAGCCCGTGCTCCAGTGGGTGTCCGGGTCCCGGTCTCCCTGGGTCGGTGGTGCTATTTGCCTTCTCTCTCCTTCCTTGTTTGTTTATATGTACTTAACTAGGGGGTGCTCGTTGAGCAGGTGTATTGTGAGTTTGGTGGTGGTGGACCATGTTGTAGGGTCAGGGTTTATGAGGCCTTCTAACGTGAGGGGCGTGTTCAGTCTTTCTGCTATTGTGGCTCTGGTTTCTTCTATATTTTGGCAGTCTAATAGTACGTGCTCCGTAGTGAGTATGTGGCCGCATGTGCATACTATTTGGTTCGGGTGGACTAGGTATCTTTCGCCCCCCCAATCGGACTCTTGTTAGCCGTGATTGGTCTTTCCTCTTGCCTTGAAGAAGGGTGGGTATGTTGTTAAGTACCCTTGTGAGATTTTTCCGTCTCCCTCTTTTGGTCTGGTGGAATTCTTTTACCCATAGTTTTTGAAAGGCGGGTCTGAGTGCATTGGACCTCTCGTTAGCTGACAGTGGTAGGTTAAAGAAGGTCGATTCTTGATCGAGGCCTTTCTTCGCTACTCTGTCTGCACTTTCATTGCCTGGGATCCCCACGTGGGAGGGGACCCACATAATTTTGATCGTTTTACCGTGATCTGCGAGTTCTGCTGCTTGTACTCTAATCAGGTATGTTAGGTCTTCTCTGAATGAGTCTAGGTTTTGGATCGCTTGGATTGCTGACAGCGAGTCCGTCACTATGAGTATGTGTTTGTTTTTCTGTAGGTCACTCTTTATTGCCTTATAAGCTCCTAGGATGGCCGTGAGTTCAGCTGTGAAGACCGCTGAGTGATCTGGTAGCTTTATGGCCCGGTCCGATTTGTTGGGGACGTGGATACCTAGTCCGGTTGCGTGGGTGGTTGGGTCATGGGACCCGTCTGTATAGATGAGTGCGTAGTTTTTGTATGTAGTGGTTTTTTTAATGTCAAACTCCATTTTCATTTTGGGCCCGTCTACTGTTTTCTGATACTTAGTTAGGTCCAGATCTACTTCTATTTGTGGGAGTCTCCATGGTGGCGCCTTTATTTGTATGATCGGTGTTCTGCTTGGTAGTTTTAGGTTTATAGAGGCTTCGATTTCCTGGACTACGGTTTTTATTTGTGGTGTTTGGTTGCGTTTGCCTCTGGTTTTGTGGTCTGTGGTGAGAGTGAATTTGGCCGGGTGGTCTTCTGGCATACATACTGTTTTATAATATAGGTTAGCCGCTCTTTCCTTTATTATGAGCGTTATGGGTTTTTGCCCACTCTCTGCCAGTACAAGCAGGTTTGGGGTGTGTCTGGGGACCCCCAGGGCCACTTTCAAGGCGTCCGCTTGTACTGACATCAGCTTTTTGGTTTGACTTTTGTTTAGGTTGGTAAGTAGTGGGGCTGCGTAGAGTAGTCTGGACATTACGAAGGCGTGATATAGGTTTAGGAGTGATTTGGGGTCAGTGCCCCAGTCTGCTCCGCTGACCTTGCGCATTAGGTTTATTCCTTTCCTGGCAGACTGGCATATTTGTTCAATATACGGTGTCCAATTGTTGTTTTTTGTGAATGTTACTCCTAGGAATTTGATGCTTTGGCCATATTCTATCTCTGTTTTACCAATTTGTAATTTGGGGATCGGAGCTTTCACTTGGTATTATGGACTTTGGTTGGTCCTAAATATAATTGCTTGGGTTTTATTGGGGGAAATTTTGAGGCCTGCTCTTACTAGCCAATTTTCTATTCTTGTTAGGTCTTGTTGGAATTCCTGGAATCCTACTAATTCCCATTTAAACTTTCTTTGTCTGCTCTTGATCTTTCCTATTAGTGAGGTGTCGTCGGCGAATTGCATTATTTTATTATGCCTGACGACGTGCTGTAGGCCTGTGAGCAGGAGTGTGAATAGGATGGGGCTCAGTACCGATCCTTGTGGTACCCCGTTGTCTAAAGTGTGTTCTTTAGATATCGAATTACCTATTCTTACTGTTATTTTTCGGTCTGCCAGGAAGCTTTTGACAAAGTTATACATTTTGTTTGTTATTCCGAGGTCGCCCAGTCTGCTAAGTAGTTTTTCGTGCCAAACCATGTCATAGGCTTTCTCTATGTCGAGGAAGATTCCTATGAGTTCGGTTCCCCTCTCTCGGTGGGTATTTAAAATCTCTTGTTGTAAGGTAGTTAGATGGTCAAGTGTACTGCGCTTTTTCCTAAATCCACTTTGCTGTGGGGGTAGGATGTGGTGTTTATCGCAGTGGGACATAAGTCTGTGTTTGAGTGTTTTTTCTAGTGTTTTGCCCAGCTGGGATGTTAGTGCGATGGGCCTATAGCTGTCAGGTTGGTGAGTTGGTTTTCCTGGTTTCGGGAGGGGAAAGACTAGCGCTTTTTTCCTTTTGAGTAGATGTCGTTGAACAGGGTAACTATGGCTCTTTTCATGGAGGGTGACTTTTTTGTATCATCTCGTATGTGATTAGGTCTATGCCGGGGGCTTTACCTTTCCCTGCGGTTCTTAATGCTTGGATTAGTTCTAAGGTCGTTATTTCGTTATCTAGCTCATAATTGTTTGTCTGGGGTGGTTGTTCGAAGCAGGTACTCAAATGGGGTTTGAGGTCCCTGAATTCTGGTGTTAAGTTGTCATTTGAGCTAGCTTGGCTAAATGTGTGGGCTAGTACTTCTGCTTTTTCTTGGTCCGTGGCATACACTCTGTTTTCTGTTTTAAGGGATGGCATGCTAACTCTCGGGCCATTGTTGATGGCTTTGATTTATCCCAGCTTTCTTTAATCTTAGTGTTGATATTAATTGATTCTGTGAAGGCATGCCAGTCTTCCTTCTTGGCTTCTTTAATAGTGCGATCTGCTATGGTTTTGGCACGTTTGTATTCTATTCTATTTTCGGGCGTTTTGTGTTTTTTCCAGATTTGGAGCTTTCTTTTTCTGTTTCTTACTTCTCGATCACAGGCCTTGGTCCATCAGGATTTCCCTGGCTTTCCAATATCAGATCTGCCAGGTGTGCATTCCGTGACTGATCTGATAATGTGGTCTGTGATGTGGGCCGTTTTATCGTCAATGTTGTGGTTCTCATCCCAGTTTGGGGTAAGCCTAGTTATTTCGTGGTATGTTTCCCAGTCTGTTCGTTTGGTGTTGATTTTTTTTCGGGGCTCCTGGGTTTGGTGGTAGGGTACTTTGGCTTTTATCATTGATTGTTATTAGCATCGGAAAATGGTCAATTCCTAGATTGTCACTATTTACTTGCCATTGGGTTTCCACGGCGATGGTGTTGGTGGTTATGGCTATGTCTAGTGCATTCATGATGTCACTGCTCCCCTGGGCGAACATGTGAGTGGGTTCGCCTGTATTTAGGATACATCGTTGGGTCTCATTTATTGCTGTTTCTAGTTTTTTTCCCTGTTGCGTCTGCTGTTACTTGGTTTTCGTCCCATTGCTGGCTTTTGGCGTTAAAGTCCCCTACCACTATGTCCCCTGCCAGTAGTAGGTCTTTAAGATGTTCTATTGGTATTTGGTTATAGACTCTTTCGTTTGTGATGTAGGCGTTTACTATTTTGAGTTTGTGGTTTGTGGGTGTGGTTATTTCTCCTATTATAGCCTCTATGTGTGGGTTTAGAGTGTGAGTGATTTCTGTGATTGGTATTTCGGTTTTAGAGTAGATGGCTACGCCTCCTCCTCGTTGGTTTGTCCTACTTTTATAAATTGGTGGGTAGTTATACCCCTTTATTTGGGGGGGGGGGGGGGGTTTTATCCCGGAAACTCGTCTCCTGGAGGGCGAGGATTTCCGGTGGGTTTGGGGTTAACCAATTTTTGAATTCATCTAATTTGGAATAGAGAAACCTGCAGTTCCATTGGAGGATGTGGAGGCCTACCATCTTAGGTTAGTGATGCGAGTAATTCTTGGAGGTATCCCAGGAACGTGGCGAGTTCTGCCTCATTACCCGTCGTTCGTATGCTTTCTATTTGGATTCTTCCCCACCTCATGGCCCACATTTGGAATCGGTGGTGCGCGAACCCGGCCTGGGCGGCCAACCCGACCCGGCCCGGTTCCCCCTCCTCCTCCGCCGGTTGGGCTTGTCTGTATATTTCTGACACACTTCCCCATGGGAGGAAGGGGGGGGGGGGGACGGCCATGGCCTCAACCACCTATGCTATTCGCTCCACCTAAATGATTGAAAACCGTCACGGTCCATTGACTGCCTTCTGCTGCCAGCGACACAGCCACGCCACACTTTCTAATCTGTCTACCAAACAACTTCCGTCTGCAAGAGGCGCAGATTCTCATGAGCTCCTGCATTCGCAGGGGCTCATCATCATGACTGTGACAATCTACGCCTCTTGCTGGTGACGGATCCGTCTCAATTTACGTCTATATCTACACCTGAGACGCAGGCAGTGTCAAGAGTTTTCAGCTGTGATTTTAACCTTTTCAGTCAATGTCCTAAACTAGATGGTCGCCGCTACATTGAGCGGAAAGGGCTACTGCTTACTGCCTCACACCAATGGCAAACAGCCCGGAAAGGAAGAGGCGGCTTCGCTCCACACGATATGTTGGAGAAAAGAGGCTTGCAGACGACATGGTGTTTGCAGTAAAGCGGTTTGCAAACGACACACTTTGACTTGACACACAGGAAACGTGCTTCTAGATTAGACAGAGGCTTGCAGACGACAACGTGTTTTAGTCAAGAGGCTTTAACAGGCGGCACCAACTTCGTATTGTAACATCGAATAATTCAGTATGCGCTGACTTCTGTTGACATGAGACCGACTACTGATGCACTTGGAGGACTCGAAGGTAAAAGGCTCCCCAGTGAGCAAAGGTCCTCGGGCCCACGACGACTGCGGTGGGCTCGCGCACGTAAGTGCGCGGGCCCACCGCGGCCGTCGTGCGTCCGAGCACGTTTTGCCGTACTGGTGTTTACAGTGACCGTGTGTTTTTTATTTCCTTTTCACACACGGTGATTTGGGGTTGTAAGAGCGGTGTGTGCTAGCTTTCACACATGCAGTTGAGAGCAACAGCCTCTGTAGTGTGTGTTTAATGTATAAGGTGCTCAATCGTGCTTCCCTGCTTTGTGGCTTATTGCAGCGTCTGTGGAGTGTGTCAAATGAATTATCAGTGTTCATTTGCAAGCAACGACGTGTGGCTTTGTGTATGGAAAGCAAAGTGCAAGCAAAATGAAAGCAGACAATGCATTGTTTCTTTTCAATGTGCGGCTTTATGTTATGCTCGACTCGGTGACTAATGACCGGAATTTCAGGCAATACATTGTAACATGCTGTGGTTTCCAGTATCAGTATCGATCCTAACGCACGCACACCGTCAACACATACATCACACACACTCACACTCACACTCACACACACACTCACTCTCTCACACACACACACACACACACACACACACACACACACATACACTCACTCTCTCACACACACACACGCACACACACATACACACAAATACACACAACGCATGCACTCACACACAACACATACACTCACACACGCACGCACGCACACACACACAAACACACACACCACTCACACACCGACGTGTAGTAAATGGGCACTTTCTTCAAACACAAACGTGTATACAAGTAAACAACCTCTCTCTCTCTCTCCTCTCTCTCTCTCTCTCTCTCTCTCTCTCTCTCTCTCTCTCTCTCTCTCTCTCTCTCAATGTTTGTGATTTGTACAGCTGTAATATAAGGTCCACATTTACAGACCCGAACACAAGTATTTTCGCGCCAGTGCGACCCCAGCACGTCACGCGCGCGCGCGTGTGCGTGCGCGTGTGCGTGCGTGCGTGCGTGTGTGCACGTGTGTGTGTGTGTGTGTGTGTGTTTGTGCGTGCGTGCGTGTGTGCACAGAGAGAGTATCTCATTTGAAACACAGAAGTCAAGGCGACGATGTGTGCCCCGAATACCGAATGAACATTGTCACTCAGTGAAACCCAGGATGTCAATAATATATGCACCCTGCCCAAGGGAAAGTAAACTTGGCTAACAAATGCAGCAGTGAACAGATCCGAGTACGCCATGAATTTTAACCCGTCGCGTGTCGGTCGCGGTTTTTGTCGCGATGATTCCTGTAGAAATCGTCGCGACAAAAAAGCGCGACCGACACGCAAAGGGTTAACAGTCGCTTCCTTACTCAACTTAACCCTTTTAGCCCCAATGGTCCCATTTCTCAAAGTTTGGAGGTGTTGCCTAACGACTATGTACCGGTTGCAGGACATGGCTTGACCATGATAATTCAAGGGTAGTGCCAGATTAACTTGGCGCCGTCAGGCGCCAAGTTAATCTGGCACTACCCTTGAATTATCATGGTCAAGCCATCTTCTGCTGTAGGGATCCGGGGCTAAAAAGGTTCAACGCCCCTCACCCAGGCAGTGGTTTGCAGTCCGTTGGCTAACACCCTGCGCCGTATGCATGAACGGATTCTTACGAACTCTTTACAGCTTGTTTCACATTATTACGGTACGCGCTAGGTAATCCTTTCCCTGCCAGTGGTGGCGGATTGTGCTCCTGAACTATATATATATATATATATACGTCATTTCGACGTCACGGATGCAAAGTGGGCTCAGCAAGAGACATAGATCCTCATGAGCCCCCGCAACTAGGCGGGGGCACATGAGGATCTATGTCTCCTAATAATAATACCGATAATAATAATACCGGTTAGCAATTCTGCGAATCGGCTCAAAGCGCCGCGAACCGCCTGCACCCAACACGCACGCTCACGTGACACACACTCTGAAGACAAACACAGTACAAGAAAAACACACTACAAGACAAACACAGTACAAGACAAACACAGTACAAGACAGACACAGGACATTCACGTGGTGCGAAGGGTCAGCTCAGCTCAGTACTGAGGTTTCGGAAATGTTGATCGCTTGTTTTTTTTTTGTGGCCTGAAACCGGTACCGAATGGTACTTGCAGATGGTTTCAATGATCTTGACAGCTGAAGGGCAGTGCTTCAAACACTACCCCTTTTTGTGATCACAGTCGCTTCATCTACCGCTATTTGTCGTATGTGACATTATATACGTAGCGCTTGATGTTTCAATGCAAGCGCGGTCGGCCGTTAGATAAAGTCGAACTATGACGCAATGTCCGCCCTCTTGTTGTCAGTAGACAGGTCACGTTTGCAACAAACGACTACCAACCACGAACGAATGAGACGTCACGTGGCATTTTACTCGGGTCGAATGCGGTGTATTGAATGAAATATGATGGCAGGTAGTCGTGCTCACATTTGTATTGCTGTACGATGCGAGACCTAGCCTCCACAAGCATTTGTAGGCGTATGAAACTGGACTGTGTTTCCAAGCTGTGTGAGAAGTGGCGTTCGATGTGTACTCGTGAATGAATACGATTTAGTTAGCCAGCCATCCTGAAGAAATGACGTCATTGTGAGCTTCACCGCTTGTGACGTAGATTTTGTTTGTGACCGAGTCGTCATTCATTAAAAAAAAAAGTTGTCATCACGTAACAGTCCACAATGACGTCATTTTGGTCCTCATGCAGTGCAGTCGGGTCCCGTTCAAAATGTAACTCGCCAGACGACGACAGAGTTATTGTAGTACAGACGATGATTCAGAACGAGTGCGCTTTCGTTTGTTCTGTCACCCGTTCGTAGCTAACGTGAGGGGTTACGTTTACACCGGATGACTCCCAATAACAAACGAGAGCGAAGTTACCACACTCCCCACCCTAAGCTGACTGTCGTAATGTATTTGTGGTACGTGAGTCATTGTCAAGACGGCGTGGGCGAGTTGTGAGTGCGCGCTTAGAGTTATAATTATTATAAGATAAGCGCATTATAAATACCTGTAATTATGTATTATTATGATCACCAGCATGTACCATAAGCGGAGAACACTCCAAACATCTCCAAGAGGCATACAGATCGTCATGAGCCCTCGGGGCTCATGACGATCTGTATGCCTCTTGGAGATGTTTGGAGTGTTCTCCGCTATGCATATCGTGACGATGTGTATGTTTCTTGGAAATGTTTGGAGAGTGTTGTCTTTGCTTATGGTACGGGCTTGGTATCTGCTGCGATCATTTTTCGCTCTTGTTCGTTGGTGGCAGTCGTTCGTAACCAACGCAACCCGCATTAATTATTATATCAACCTTTATTGAACATCTGTTGCGCTGTGTACGTTTTGTGAGCAAAGCACGCCGTTCGCAAGTTTAGCAAATATTGGTAAATATTAGCATCTGCATCTGCACAGCTGTGTATAATGAGGGCATTACGGCTGCGTGCAGGGTATGCATGGCTGTCGTCGGACCAGTTAGTTCGCTATTTGGGTTTAACGCCGAGCAGGCGACTAAGGCCATCTCACGGCGGGAAGGGTAAAAATCTGGCCAGCCAAACTAAAAGAAAGGTTTTAAGACAAGATTTAAATATGTATTAAAAATATTTCAGGGCTAAAATAATTATCATACAAGTCTCAAGTTAAGGGACATGTCCACAGACTCTTGACAAAAGGTGAAAACAGTAAGGATCTTTCACGGTACGCCTATTTATTCTTATGCCTATGTCACTAACCCTATATAATAACGGTATTATTATTATTATTATTTACTTTTAACCATTAAGCTGCGGTTAACCCTTTCTGGTCGGGCTAAGAATACATGATGATGATGATGTGCGTCGCCCGCGGGCGACGCACATCATCATCATCATTTATTAATGGTTAAACGTGACATAGGCAAAGCACACGCATTTCAGTTAGACGACTGATTTCCGAACAAGCGTCTATTGATTGAAGTGGGTCACAGCACATTCTGTGATGTTCCTGTGGCCCGGCCGGGAATGGCTCAAAGTAAAACTCAGTGACTGAGCGACAGGCGGCAATGACATTGTAAGGTGACGCCGTTAGATCCTTGCTGTCAGTGACTGCGTGACGGGTCTACAGTAATTGGGTCGAGAGACAGCACGGTGTGACCGACACTCGCACGGGGTAGAAAACCGAAGTTTCGTCAAGACCCTCCGAGTCAGAGCACGAAACTCTTGCCATAACTTCGGTTTTCTCCCCCTGTGGACACACATCATAGATCGGATGTCCTTTCAGTTCAGAGGTGTAGTTTTTCAAATGTGCGGCTGTCAGGGGAGAGAATTGTGCATTATCCACTTTTATTGCTTCCAGTCACTTAGCGCACCCTTCTTCCCTATCCTGTGTGTGCGAGTGTGTGTGTGTGTGTGTGTGTGTGTGTGTGTGTGTGTGTGTGTGTGTGTGTGTGTGTGTGTGTGTGCTTTGACCAATCTCTATCAATGATCATTGGTCGATAGTGCACAATTCTCTCCCCTGACAGTGCTTTTACTTACTTAATGTTTTTGTCATTAATCTTCCTAAAATACTAGCACTGGCAGTCTCCCCTTTTCTTTTCAAATGTGTGGCTGGTTTGTGATTATTGACCTTACAGCTTTAGAGCAGTAAGGTAAAAATCACAGGCTAGGACGATTTAGAGGTGTGTTGAGGGCACTTCTTAGATGAAAATGACGGACGGACAGGCGAATGTATGGCTGTGTGTGTGTTTGGATCTGATGCCGGCTAGGTTACAGCCGACCAGATGCCCTGACTGTAAGTTTTGAAACTAAATTTGGCCTGTGGTTTCCCACATTAACCCCTTCGCTGCGACTGACCACGAATTGCGCGTCTGAAACCATTGCACATTGACCCACATAGTTAGTTAGTTCGGGTTTAACGTCCTCAGCACCGAAGTGATAATGGACGGCCCTGCGGACGGGCGGATTATGGGGGCAGGGAAATCTATTACCTATGGAGTACGACCTGAACACTGATCAACTCAGGCGCACTCCAACTGTGCCACTTTGATTTACCAGGACCTTTCAAAGGACATGCTATTGAACAAGCCCGTCTTTACCCCCTGGATTGCGAGTCCAGCTACCGGGGCCGGGACGGGTATTCGAACCCACGAACCGGCGATTCCCTTCGCTCCCCTGCTCCGACGCTTAACCGCCTGAGCTATTTCAGTTGGTTGGTTGTTTGTACATTGCTTAACGTCCCGACAGCAAGAAGACTTTCTCAGGACGTGCTGCACTGCTTGTGAAAAAAAAACAACTAAACAGAATACTGAATGTAAATATCGCCAGCCGGTCTAATACGCTAAATATACTTAAGACCATTTATCCAATATCAAGAGCTACGGGAAGCGCAGACAGTAGGGAGAGTTTAAAAAAGGAAAATACAGGTGAATGGACCAAGGGTAGACAGAAACTCATGCCCCAGAATAGAGGGGAAAACCCACCCTGTGGGGCTGACCACTACATTTCTTAGTATCTCAGCCCATTATCCCCGTGGCCGTAATTCCCAAATTTTAGAGGTGTCAGTTAACAGCTATGTAAATGTTTCAGGAGGTGGATCGACCATGATAATTCAAGGGTAGTGCCAGATTAGCTTGACGCTTGATGGAACCAAGCTATTTTGGCACTACCCTTGAATTATCACGGTGATTTCATCTCTTGCTGCAGTGCGTTGGGGCTAAATGGCACGAACGCGCGCGCGCACACACATACACACTCACACACACACTGACAAACACACACACGCACACACACATAAATTATATATACATTGACGCGCGCGCACACACACACAAACACACGCACACACACACGCACGCACGCACGCACGCACACACACACACACACACACACACACACACACACAGCATGGGCGGATCAGTTACCTCGAAGGTGGGGGGGGGGGAGGGTTCCAACTTTTTTACCTTGCTTCCAGGGGCCGAAAAATCGAAATAGGGGAGGGGGGGGGGGTGCGGGGATTAAGGAGAGAGAGAAGCCGCGTGTGTGTTAAGACTCACCACTTCCCAAAATATCACACAACGGAGGGGGAGGGGGTTCCAAGGGGACTTTGTTATCGCATTTTTTTAAAAATTGGCTCGCAGGGGGGTGGGTGGGTGGGTGGAGGTTCCCAAACCCCTGGACCCCCCCCCCCTCCCTCCCCCCCGATCCACCCCTGCACACACATGTTCACACACACGCACACGCACACACACACACACTGACACACACACACGCACGCACGCACACACAGGCACGCACGTACACACACACACGCACACACACAGAGTTGTAGGTCCACATGCACTAGCCGAACGCTAGCCCAACATGGTAATCTTTTGTCAAGTAACCAAGTGCAAATTCTTGATAAGTCAAGCAATGACAACTTAATTCACTTCCGTGTCATGATTGTGCTGGTCGGTGAGTTTGGACTTGACGGCTCTAGGCTGTAAAAACTAAATCACAGTCTTCCGCACATATAAGGAACTTCAATCTGCACAAACTAATGTATTGCATGGTTTCAGTTCAACTTCTATTTTCTGTTTTCCTTGTTTCCTTGCACAAACTTATCCTTTCGTCCTGCTGCCGGGTGCGCAGCTCGCATTTTATCAGTTGAACTGTGCACGAGTGGTTTATTTTGCATAATAATAATAATAATAATACATAGTTTTTATATAGCGCCCTTCCCCACGAACAGCAAGCTCGGAGCGCTTTACAGCACATAAAAAACATTAAAAAAGAGAAAAATTAGAACACATTCACTCTTTAAATAAACATCTGCTCGCACCATGTAGGCGCATTTCTAACACGAAACACACACACACACACACACACACACACACACACACACACACACACACACACACATACACACACACAGCCTATCTACATGGGCTACCCACATACGAAACAACCAACATTTCCAGGCAGCACATCCAGACTAAGCTAATCTTGATATGCTACCAGGAAAAGATGGGTCTTCAAATTTGTTTTGAAGGTCATCAGGGTAGGGGAAAGACGGACATGCAGTGGAAGTGAGTTCCAGACGTGAGGGGCCTGATAACTGAAAGAACGGGCACCAGCAGTTTTTAGGCTGACTCTGGGCTGAACGAGCAGTTTTTGTGAGCTTGAGCGTAGACTTCTACTAGGATTGTGTGATGCAAATGAAGAAGACAGATATGCAGGAAGCGTATTGTCATAGTGTTTGTATGCCAAAGTGGCCAACTTGTACTCTATTCTCTGTTTGACAGGTAGCCAGTGGAGATGCTTTAGCAGTGGTGTGATATGATCAGTACGTTTTTTGCGAAGGACTAACCGGGCTGCATTATTCTGGATACGCTGAATGCGAGTGAGTTGATCAGATGAGATACCAGCAAGGAGGGAATTACAGTAATCTAGACGGGACAGAATGCGAGAGCATACAAGCTGGGCAGTAGCCTTTTCTGTCAAAAAGGATCTGATCATGCCTATTTTGCGGAGCTCCAGGTAGGCAGTGCGGCAAAGATGGCTAACCTGTTTTTCCATCGATAAACTTGAATCCAGGAATACACCCAGATTTTTTACATTGGATTTGAAAGAAATGTCATGGCCACCTATGGAAATATGATCACTGCTGGAGGCGGATGTTCTAGCTCGAGTACCAACAAGCATGCTCTCTGTTTTGTTATCATTTAACTTGAGTTTGTTGCAAGTCATCCAGTCTTTGACTTCAACTATACACTTCTCCACATTGGAGACAATGGTCTGCAGTTTACCAGGATGGTCAGACTTAGAGACCTGAGTGTCATCAGCATACTTGTGATACTCACAGCTATTCTGGCTGATGATTTGGGAAACTGGTTTAGTGTACAGAGAGAACAGCAGAGGACCCAAAACAGATCCCTGTGGGACACCATACTTCAAAAGCACAGGCTGAGATATGATCCCATTCACACATACAGACTGATATCTTTCAAAAAGGTAAGACCTGAGCCATGACAGCGCTGGACCGGAAATACCAAAAGACACGCGTAGGCGTTCTAAAAGAATCCCATGATCCAGCGTGTCAAATGCCGCAGACAGGTCTAATAATGATAGCAAAGAGACATGTCCGACGTCAGCATGTGTAAGCAGGCTATTGGTAATGTGAAGCAATGCTGTCTCAGTACTGTGATTTCTTCGATATGCAGACTGATACAGTTCAAGTAAATCATTACTACTGAGATGTGACATGAGCTGACTCAGCACAATTTTCTCCAGAATCTTAGAAAGAAAGGGAAGATTAGACACTGGTCTATAATTTTTCAGCAAGTTTGCATCCATCCCTGCCTTCTTCAACAATGGAATTACCACAGCCTGCTTAAAATGCCGAGGCACAGACCCTGACTCCAGAGACAAGTTAATAATTCTGGTTATCACACTGACAAGCTCATCAGGGCATAGCTTGAGTATAGAGGTGGGAATGGGGTCAAGGGAACAAGATTTGGTGGGTGAGGAAATAATTAGTTTCTTTACAGTCTCCTCTGTGACAGCAGTGAACGCATGTAACACAGGCCCGTCATATGGTATATAGGACACAGCATCAGAACAGTTGTCCAATTCCTGACGGATCGTGCTTATCTTAGAGTCAAAGTACTGACAAAACTTATCAGGTAGATCATTTATCGGAATGGTATTCGGAAGTACAGGTTCGTTTTTCTTTCCAAGAAGTTCATTTGTAAGGCTAAACAGCTGACGACTAGATATGCAGTCTTCAAGTTTGGCACAAACAAAGTCTTTCTTAGCTGCACGCTGTGAGGACTTGAGTGCAGCACGCTGCTTCACAAACATGTCTCTATGTACTGTAAGACCACTACACCTCCACAGTCTCTCAGTGCTTCGAAGCTTGCGCTTGGCATCTTTCAGCTCTTTCGTTAGCCAAGGGGCCGGGGGACGTGAGGTTACGCGTCTGGTGGCGAGTGGCGCATGCTTGTTGAGAATGTCAGAGAGTGTGCAGTTGTAAGTGTCCAGCAGTTCATGTACTGGGCAGTCTGTCAATACACTGTCACAAGCCACTTTTACATCGGAGCTGAAAACATCCATGTCAATACGACGAAGGTTTCTGGAAGTAATCGAGCGTTTTGTGGAACGAGGCCGAGACGCAAGCACATGAAAGAAAACACTTGCATGATCCGACAACAGCGAATCACACACCTGAACGTCCTGAACAAGAGAGGAGCTCTCCCCTGTGATCAGAAGGTCCAAGGTGTGACCACGTCTGTGAGTCGGCCCCTGCACATGCACATAACGGGAGGTCTGGCATATTTTGATTTATTTATACAACTTGTTGACAGGGGTTTAACCTCAAAATACCCATCGACATAGTCTTTTCTCTTCAAATTGGTGCGGAGCCATATTTGGGTCGCTCTTACTCTGCCTCGTCTCAGCAGCTGATCGTTATGTGACTTTGCAACGAAACAGTCACATGCGCGGCAGAGACCACACAACCTTTATCACCGCACGTAAATCGGGACAGCCTTGTAACACAGGGTAGGGAAAAGCAAGATGATAGTTCGTGATGCTTTAAGGGTAGTGCCAGATTCAATTCGGCGCCATACTGATCGGACACTACCCTTTTGGTTATTGTTATGATTGTTCAGTCTCCCGCATAGGGTAAACCGTCTTTACAGGCATCGCTCAATGGTTTAAATGAACACTGACATGTTGGCTTTTTTGTTTTGCAGATGTGAGAAAACGAAGAAGAATCTTGTTCTGTCCGAAGCACTGGTCTACCTCAGAAAACGACCTCTAGCAAGACGTGCTGGCCCGTCACCACAGAGATGTATCGACAGTGTCACGTATTGTTTAATAAAAGTTTGATAGGATGAGAGAGAAAGGAACTAGGTTAAAATACATACAATATTATACTTAAACCGGCTCGCGTGATTCAAGATACAAACTGTGAAACTGGAACTGCCGTTGAAGAACATAGAGCATACTATGCCCCACTGACGAAAACGTCCAATTCCAAATAGTTAAGGCTTCAACGTTTGTGCAGACTTACATACTTTAACTTGCGAACAACATGGAGTGCCTCAGGAGGATGTTGGTACCCAGCTGTGGGAGAGCTATCCGTATTGCAGTACTAATGTGCCTGTTGTGGATTGGGGTTGGGTCTCAGGACAATCCTCAGGTCATACCGCCGTCTGGCGGGACAGAAGGAACGTATTCAGGGAACAACGTCACGTCATTGGATTCTAACGTTGGTGAGTTTCATCTTGATCGTTCAAAATGTGCACACTGTTTTAACCCTTTGGGTGTCGGTAGCGGTTTTAGTCGCGATGATTCCCGTACAGGAATCATCGCGACTAAAACCGCTACCGACACCCAAAGGGTTAAAGTTATTTCCCCAGGATCAACTTGCATCTCAACACAGTCAGAAAACTGTCTGCAACAGATACTACTGACAGGGGTATGTGTATGGGTCCTTTGTGTACTATCTTAGAGCTTTATACTGTACGTACAATGCCAAATGTCGAAATTTATCGTTTGGAGAGTGTATTGTTTGTGTACCCGAGTCGCGGATTTATCGTCTGCATCGGCCTTGTTTTGAATTAATATGCATGCTTATGAGCCTGCGTCACAAGGCAGAACCCGGCCGACTATCAGTGCGGTATCGCAATACTGCAGGTCACGAGGTCATCGGTGTGGAATACACACGTGTCAGTGTACACGTGTACTGATGTTTTCCGGCATCCCGGCTTTGACGTAATTTTTCACGAGAAAAGTAGAATAAACCTTCCATATTCTCTATGCTGTCAAAATCACAATACGGGTTCCGCTTAACCTGCTAGTATTTACTAGTAACGATCGTGACGAGGGCGTGGCTTATTTCAGTGACTCGCAACAGAAGCCGGCGAGCCTGCGTCCACGGTGCCGGGCCTATTTGACCTTTGATCCTTTACACCTGGGAACCACGCAAAGCGTTCCATCATTGAAACAGAACATTGGTATTTATACCCACTTTTTGCACGTAACTATGTGATAAAACAGGTTTAAAATCTTACGAAATCAGTAAGAGATACTACTGAAGATCATGAATTCTGAAACACTAGCGCTCGCGGAACTATAGAAAGATCGACAAAGACCGTACGGATTACTCACTAATTCAGCAGGAAAGGGACACATTCTAGATGGGCGGTCAAGTCATGCTCTTGCTTTACGCGTTGCCACATGTCTATATTCCCTTGTCCGATGTCAATTCTACTTAGGGGTATCTTGTCTTTCTTCCTCTTTCTTCTCTTCAATTCCTCGTCTGTCATTGTCGGCGCGAGTCGATGATACTTTCCTGTTTTCTTCGCTGGTTCATCCGCCATCTTTTCTCTGATTGGTTATAATTATGCAGATGACCTAAGGTCGTATAGAATAGTTATGACGTCAGCTACCATCGCCTATCAGAAGCAATCTTTTCATGGCGTTCAGTCACATGATTCCGGTGGGCCTCTTTTCGCTTTGAACGGACGAAAGAAAGCATTTGTCTGTGACAATAGGGTGGTCACTGTCTAAGTGGGTATGTATACTGGAGCCCAGTAAAAGCTTTTTGCGAACTGAAGCATTAAAAAAGGTCAGGCGTGCCCCTTTAACTCCCTCGTGCCTGTATAGCCGCCCGTACTTTAAACACTGCTGGCTGTTGCATGCACAAGGGGGCTAAATACATTGACGACTTTCTACAATGACCAAAAATGTGTTTATAACATACATGCGATTTTTATTTTGGCTGTACGAGCATCTTGCATTTAAATGGGGGAAATATTGTGCATCAGATCTCTGCCACCTCAGAAATTTTAGCCGTTGTGTAAGTTGTATAAATGAAAGCATGACAACTTTTTTTCCTTCAAAATGATAAGCAATGCATTTTTACAAAATAGATACTTGCATTTTTAACAAATGCATTCCTTATCATTTTGAAGGAAACAATTGTTATTATATATGTTTGAGTCATGCGTTCTGTGTTCGCTTTCTATGTCTGCTATCTGTCTTATACAAAAATAAGGGTTTTTTTTGCGTTACTTTTTTTCCCTGCACACAATTTCTTCTCGTAGTAAGTCATGAACGTAACAATAATGTAAATAAAATTACGTCCCACGAGACGCTGAAAACAGTTCCTGAAACTATTAGAGTCAGTTGCATGAATAAGCTTAGTCCTGCGCCCGCCACTAAGCAAGGTGCTCCGCGATAGCGGAGCACCTTGCTTAGTGGAGGGCGCAGGACTAAGCTCACTCATGCCACTGACCCCAGGAGCCCAACCACAGCCGTTGCCGAACTGCACCCTGGTCACGGTGTACCCCGTGCGAGACACCCTGGAGGGGCTGTTGTTGTCCGGCGCCAAACTGGTGGAGATCCACCTCACCCTGCTGCGCTACCCGCCGGACTTTCTCCGTTACCGCCTGCCCAACTACTTCCGCCCGCACCACTGGGTGAGATCCACGGGCAGGCAGGGCAGAAGTCTGCTGGTGTTGGAGGACAACTACGACTTTATGTCGCTGTTCTTTCTAAGGTCTGTTTACTGTATGTCGTTTTCCTTTCTTAGGTCAGTGTACTTAGCGTCGGTTTTCTTTCTTAGATCAGTGTACGTAGACTGATGTCGGTTTTTGGGTGTTTTTTTTTTTCTTAGGTCGCTCAGTGTACTTCATGTCGCTTTTTTTTTTCTTTGATCAGTATACGTTAATGTCGTTTATCTTTCTTAATTCTGTATACTTTATGTCGCTTGTCTGTTTTATGTCAGTATATTTATGTCACTTTCCTTAGGCTGTCATGTTCTGTGATGTTTTATATAACTGCGCGATAGAAATTTGAAAGTACGTTTTTCGATGTTGAAAATTCTTCCCAGATATTCGCATCCCCATGCCATTCCCCAACAGCAGCTCAAAACATTAACTAGTTCGAGACGTGGCAGACTCGGATATGCGGCTTTTGCCGCGTATCCGTATGTGGCACGTCTCGGATAGTTTAAGTCAGTCGTACGAGACTAATGCCAGAGACTGCTCATACAGCAGAACGTGCACTGCGTCACAGTACATGGGTAATACGTCACATTACTATGAGTAATACGTCACATTGTGCTTATATGTCACATTACCATATGTAATACGCAACATTACCATATGTAATACGTCACATTACCGAACGTAATACGTCATTCCCTTATGTGGAACGTTCCTGCGTAGGAGAAGCAGCAGCAACCCTTAACTCATTCGAGACGTGCTGCCTACGGATACTCTGCGAACCGCCACGTATCCGTAGGCGGCACGTCTCGAATGAATTAACCCCCCCCCCCCCTTTGTGCATGCAGCCGTCAGTTTTAACTACAGCACCGATGTCTGCATACACCAGGGGGTTAATATCACTCCAAATCACTCAAACCTTGTCACACCAGAAACTCCTTTTCAGCATCGGCGTGCAGGAGCTGAACGTGACCCTCACCGACTCCCCGCTGCGATGCCTGAAATCTCTGACGTCAGAGGAGACACTGGCGGTGTTTCGCAGGGTCTTGCTCAACGACTTCAAGCCCCAGAAGCCGGGGGAGGAGGGTGGGGGTAGTCTGAGTCGGGACGAACACATCTGTAACATGCGCGTCAGAGACAACAAGGGGTATGTGAAGTCAGATAAATGTACGCGTATCAGGGACAGACAAATAATGGATGAGTGAATGAAACGTTTTAATGTGGTCAGACAGCAAGAGGCTTAGATCCTCATGATCCCCCGCAGGATGCGGAGGATCATGTGAGTCTAAGCCTCTTGCTGTCTGACCGATGATCCGGGCGATCATGAGGATCTAAGCCTCTTGCTGTCTGGCATGACCGAGGATCTGGGGGATCATGAGGCTGTAAGTCTCTTTCTGTCTGATCGATGATCCGGAGAATAATGAGGATCTAAGCCTCTTGCTGTCTGACTGAGGATCTGGGCGATCATGAGGATCTAAGCCTCTTGTTGTCTGGCATGACCGAGGATCTGGGGGATCATGAGGCTGTAAGCCTCTTGCTGTCTGATCGATGATCTGGAGAATAATGAGGATCTAAGCCTCTTGCTGTCTGACAGAGGATCCGGGCGATCATGAGGATCTAAGCCTCCTGCTGTCTGACTGAGGATGCGGAGGACCATGAGTAAGCCTCTTGCTGCTGATGGCAGGAGAAGGAATCGCTTGTGTAAGATGAGGAAGAAGCCTAGAAGGACAACGTGGTTTTTAAAAAAAAAAAAACTTTTTCATGATTTCTGACGGCTACACTCTTTGAAACAATACTTGTACGGTTAACTCTTTGTACCCCAGGTACGAAATACCCACATTTTGGAGTTATCCTCTGAGGACTGCATAACAATTCAGGAAAGACAGATCGACCATGATAGTTCAAGGGTGGTGGCAGAATAGCTTGGCGCCTATAGGCGCCCAGCTAGCTATTCTGCCACCACAACTATCGTGGTAGAGCCATATCTTGCTGTGGTGTGTCGCAGGCAGAATGAGTCAAAGAAAATATAACTCGCAAATGTTAAAATAATATGAGGGATATTGTTTCTTCTTTGATTTGTTTAAATCTTGTGTATGCATGTTGACAAAGTATTAATGAAAACGCAGTTTAAGTTAAAAGTTTGCATTCCGAGGACATTTACTACTGAAAAATGTCCGCCTGGCATTTTTTGATCTTTCAAACTATAAGAGTTGCTCCACCTTCTTAATGGGTGTATTGTGCTACGCCAAACGTTGTAAGATTTAAAACAAAAGTGAGAGTAATAGGTATTAAATATTTTTCTGGCATTTTTTGTTTCCGCAGGAGGGCTGAGTTTCTTTACACTTGCTGCCACAATGGCCCAGATGGTGACGTCATCTGCAAAGACGTAGGCTATGACGTATGGATTGAGGTTCTCATGGCTTTCATCATCATCACAAAGGTGCTGGTAGTCCTCTACAGCCCTTCTTTTCTCCCAGGCAGTGTGTACCGACTGAGATACGTAGCCATGGAATACATCTACCACATCCCTGACAGCGCCCCAGTGAAGAGGATCCGTATGGCAGTGACCCAGTTTCCTGGCACGTATGGCAACGATGAGAAGGTACGTCACACACACACACACACACACACACACACACACACACACACACACACACACACACACACACACACACACAGAGAGAGAGAGAGAGAGGCAGAAGGGGACGCAAAAGTGTGTTAAAAGTCGAGTTTAGGCTTCTTATGATTTTTATTTCAAATTCAAGTTACAATTAGTAACTCCTCCCAGCAAGCAAACGCTTTCGGGCCAAACCTCGTCCCGATGACCTTTTGCGTAAGCGGGGCTGCCTTTGGTCACCCAAAAAAAATCCCAAACATAGCAATTTATTTTTGATCCCTTCACAGCCGAGAAAGAAGTGAACACGATCCAACTGCAAGAGACAGATCCCCGATCATGAGACCCCCGACCCCCTTATTAGTCTCCACCACCCCCCTCCCACCCCCTTCCCGCGACAGCGTGGGCTCATCCGAATCTACGCCTCTTGATGAGACCAATTGGCAAATTGGTATCTATGTTTCTTTATTAACTCTTCCAGGTTAAAATACATTTTCAAAGTGGACATGCAGATACCAATTCACTACTCATCGCTCATATTAGTGAGGTTCCGTTTGCAACGAACGACTCCCAACAACGAACGAGAGCAAAATCACGGCGGATAGCCAGCTTGTTCCTTAACTATAGACCACACTCCCAACATCTCCAAGAGGCATAGATCCTCATGAGCCGGAGGCTCATGGATCTAGCCTTTGAAGATGTTTAGAGTGTCGTCTATGTTGCTGGCACACATTTATCCGCTGTGGTTTTGCTCTCGTTGTGTGTTGATAGTCGTTCGTTGCAAACGAAACCTGACTGTATTATACTGGAAGAGCAAGGAGTTGCGTTTCTGGTAAATCACGGTGAAAGATAAGTGGTGAATTGGTCTATTGTCTGTACGATTCATTTCATAAGGTTCACAACCCGAAAATTTATTTAGATTGTGTTTGTGATTGTCCTAAATAGCCTTGTAACTGCCGAAAAGAAGTCAACACGATCCAACTGCAAGAGGTATAAATCCTCATGAGCCCCCGCGACTGCGGGGGCTCATGATGATCTATGCCTCTTGCTGAGTCCAATTTGTATCCATGTCCTTTGGACGGTTGTGGCTTTGGGTCGTTGAGCGAACAAAAATTTCAGAGAAAAAAAACAACCTACGTACAGTGGTAGGGAAGTTAGGTACACCTGAATATATTGTATGTCCAGGTTGTACGCCTGTCCAAGGTGAAGGGCATGGAGTACTTTAAGACCATGGTGGACACCAACATGCAGCTGGACAAACTGTATGACGTCACCTTCGACCGAGTGCGGCTCTCGATCAAGTCTCGTCGACTACTCGGCGAGAACACCGTACCGGTCGGGCTCCTCAAGATGCTGTATAACAACTTCGTGCGGTGTCGCATTCGGCGCCTGAATTCGCTGACGAAATGCTGCGATACGAACATATTGGGCAGTCTGAACCCGGGCCTGCCGGCCATGAAGTGGCTGCACTGTTGTCGAGGTTTTGCCTGGCTGATTTTCATGCTGCTACTCATCACGCCGTGGATTCTACGAACCTGGGTTTTCTTCCAGTTCGAGGACGAAAGTGTGGGTGAGAAAGTGAGCTTAGCTGAAGAGCTGGGACTCGAAGTCAACTTTCAGGGCAGCTTCACGCTGTACCTGTCTCCCGTCCACGGACTTTTTGTCTTCATTTACCTAATCATGGTTATCGACTCTCTCGTCTACGGCGTCATTTCCAAGGCCATGAAGGAGAAGTTTAAAATGGTGCTCCGGAAGTGTCTGCGGGACATGCGCGAGAGGCCGCGTCTGGCGGTGTGCGCGTGGAGCACGCGCCTGCTCGTGTTGCCATTTCAGATGTTCGGAGTGGTGGGCCTTCTGCTGTTCGTGCCGTACGCTGTGCTTCTCGTCCCGCTCATGATCCCGCTCGGCGCTTTCTACTTGTTTCCTGCACTCAACCTCAGCTTCAGGCTTATCATCCATCTCGTCCTCTTTTTGTGTCCGGATAAGGTAAGTATGTTCCTTTGCCAGGAAGAGAACGAGTTTCTTTGAACTCACCCGAAAATCGAATGACGTATTGGTGTGGGGGGGGGGGGAGGTAGAAAGGGAGGGGGAGGCAGAGAATGAAGCAAGAAAACAGTATGTCCTTTTTTGTGAAAAACGAAAAAACGAGATTTTCAATGTACGTTGAAATTCTCGCGAGGTTTTCGACGTACGTCGAAAATCTCGCGAGATTTTCAACGTACATTGAAACTCTCGTTTTTCACAAAAACAATGAATTTGGGCTGACTGGCTTTGCCAACTTCCAGCAGAACCACACGTCTTGAATACGCCAGACATTCTCTGCTAATTACATCACTGTGTCTTCCTTGTCCCTGTCACATCCTTTATTTGTCAGGGGGTGGGAGAGAGTTCAAACAACCTCCAGAAGCCCCCGCACCCCCGCACCCTGATTAGTGTTCCTGCGTTAGAAAACTTTTACACCAAAGTTGCAGTTCGGAACACGCTCGAACTATAATTCGCTCGAGTAACTAGAATAATTCATTTCAATCTGTACCACTGTCTTTTTCAGCTGGTTGACAGGTGGGAGAACTTTTCAGACCGCTTCTCCAAAGTCCGCGAGCAACTCGACTTGAATAAGATCACCGCCGAGGAGACTTTCGAGCGAGGGCGCAAGCTGACTCGCTGGGAACAAGCGCTGCAGATCGTGGTTATCCTAATGTGCCTGATCTCCTTCTGGTCCGTGACCTTTCTGCTCATGGAGGTAGTGTCGTTTTTCGTCGAGATGGGAACCTACACCATGATGGGCATCATTGTCAATGCTGGCGCCACGCTGCAGTATATCACGGGTAAGAGACTCTTCTCTTCACTCCAAGAATACAAAATAGCTCAGGCGCTCGAGCGTCGGAGCAAAATAAAACGAAGGGTGCAGCCGCGTCGTGCCGTTCCGGCGTAGCAATCCAGGGGAAAATTACGGGCTTCTTCCATGTCATGCTGGAAGGTTCCTGTAAAGGTAATTGTCAAAGTGGCACAGTTGTAGTGCGCCTGAATTGACCGTTAATTCAGACCGTCCATTATCACTCCGGTGCCGTGAACGTTTCACCCCGCAGTAACTAACCAATCTCTTCACTTCAGGTGTGATTACATGTATGAGGCAACCTTCACTGTTGCCGAAACAAAGACCTACGGCAACATGCCATAGGCATAGATTCTCATGAGCCCCCGCATCTGCGGGGGCTCATGAGAATCTATGCCTATTGCTGAACTCACGACGACGGGACTTTTCAGTCGTGAACAGTGTAATCAATCAAAATGTTACAACCCGTACGCTTGGCCTAACGTAAACACATGTCATCAACGCCATGGAACTCAAGAGAGGTGTGCAGGTCCGGCCGTGATTTTAGACATTACGCCTCCAGGCACTACTGTCCAAAATCACAGGCCAGCACATTAACTCATTCGAGACGTGCCGCCTTCGGATACGCGGCTTAAAGCCGCGTATCCGAAGGCGTCACGTCTCGAATGAGTTAATGAGTGAGTGTTCCTCCTGTGGCAGTGTTTGCAATGGTCGTGCTGTACGGGCGGGCGGTGTTTAACGACGTGCACAGCACGTACCTGGCCTACCACAAGCAGATCCACGCCATGCTGCTGGAGATGAAGAAGGAGGAGATCAGCCTCATCGCCAAGAACGACGCTCTCGACCAGGAGAACACGGCTCTCAGGGTGCAAGGAACGCAGGCCCCGCCTTCTGAACACCCTGACGTCAGGTACGGGTTGGTTGGTTGGTTGGTTGGTTGGTTGGTTGGTTGGTTGGTTGGTTGGTTGGTTGGTTAGAAGGGTGGATTGGTGTGTTTTTGTATGTTTGGTTGGCGGATGGCTTGGCTACACGGATTGATGAGTTGGTTGCTTGGTTAGTGGTCGGTTTGTTTGATTTAGTGGGTTGCACGTGCGTGCATGCGTACTTGCGTGCGAATTTTAACATCGTAGCCCTAACCCACTAATCCCTCTTCATGTTATTGTAACCGGCATTTAGTAACATACGAACATAGTACGATGACTTACATTTCTTTTAATTTCTTCCCGTCGATTTGCCTCACCGTGCAGTTTATAGTACGTGAACATTATCATTACGAGTTATTTCTGGATTTATTGTTTTATTTATTTTATTATTTTTATTTATTTTTATTTTTTTTTTATTTTATTTTAGGAAGGGGGGTGGTGGGGACAGTGGGGGGGGGGGGGGAGGTAATCCGCAAAGGTAAAGGTGCAAGTCGTGTCTCCCTTGTGCATACAGTCGATGATAGTGGGTACAGACTGTCAAAGACAGTATGTTATATACTGACTTTGAGACTGTTAACAATACCGCTGGCTCAAGAGAGTTAAATCAAACACAGTACCAATGGATGCATGCCAGATGGCGTTAACCCCTTCACAAAATGTTAATCATTAGTAGGGCTTAACGTCTTTTATCCACCACCAAGGTGATTTCAAAGTCGGACGTGGCACCGAAATATTGTCTAAACAAATTCACAGCTGGGAAAAAGTAAACACAATCCAGCTGCACGAGACACAGACCCTCATGTGCCCCTGCAGTTGCTGGAGCTCATGAGGTTCTATGCCTCTTGCTTACACGACATTGCATCAATCCCAGTGCGCAAAGGCCATCGGGGCGCTGGCCTTTGGCGCATTGGGATGTTACTCGGACGCCAGGGATCTTTCACCTTGAATGAATGACTCTTTTTTTTCAGACTGATTGTGAAGGACGGTGTTCCACTATGGCGCGCCTCGTCCATGTTGATGTTCCTTGACAAGCGGGACACGCCGTTCACGCCAGAGCGGTTCTTCTACGACAGCATTGTCCTGAATTACCACGGGGCGCCAGGAACTTTGTACAGCAGCTTCGTGTCGGCCTTCTGGACCTTTGGCAGGATTCTGCTGTTCCTGTTCTTTGTCTTCATCGTGGTCATGGCGTTTGGAGATACCTACAGCGTGTCGTCCACCAATCAGCTGCTGGCCACCGTTGCGGGCGGCTTCATTCCATTCCTATTCAGGTTTGTGAGAGAAAGTCAACACCGGCCTAATGCACGACTGGGAAAAGAGCCTGGTGGGCCCTTGCAGACTCGGGGTCTCATGGCGTGTTTTGCCTCTTACTGGTCACATGTAGGATAGTGGCGCAGTGGTTAAGGCGTCTGCCTCCAATGCCAAAGGTGCGAGGTTCGATACCGGGTTCCGGCGTTGGATTTTTCTCCTCTGGTAAGTGTCACCGTCTGGGCAGTGGGCAGATGTTCACATCTGCACGGGACATGGACGACCCCGGCCCCCACGAGTCCCCTGCTGCCTTGCAGGCTTGGCCGCTTGGCTGCGGAAAGGCTAAGGGAGGAAACCCCTGACATCAAAGCCCCCGTGTCTCCGGGGAAGGCTTTTGAGCCAGAGACTAAGACAAGGACAGTCTGATATAAAACCTACGACCCGAGGACCTCGATGCCACCGTCCTAGCTTGCTAGGCCATGGCAAACGAACCAAGGGTTTAAAGGGTGGGGCCAGTACTGCGCACACTGCACTCCACCAAAAAGCTCCACCGCGCAGGCTTTAGGAAACGCCCACGGACTATGACACTGAACTTTCCAAGTCCTGTAGCGATGGGCAAGGGGCAAAACGGCAGGTGAAAGATGTCACTGGAAGCCGCAGTCTCAAACCTGCATGCAGGCGGTTCAGGATATTGGTCGCCTGATGTTGACCTGGGGACGACAACGTCACTCGGCACACCCTGAACGACCAAGCAGCCTTCTCTAGGGACAGCACTGCTTGCTCCACACGGAGAGGGGCCTAGAAAAGGTGGCCTAACCAAAGCTCATCCCCTCGTAACCCAGTTGGCTAGCCGCGGTCAACGGGCATCTTCTCATGCGGTCAGAAAACAAGAAAAAAACAGAGGTCCTTCATCAGCCGGCACCCAAGGAAGAGCATCGCCCTCCCCACATCACCATCGGCGAGTCCGAACTGAAGTCTGTACACCAGTTTACCTACCTTGGCTGCATCATCACGTCAGACGCCAAGCTGGACAAGGAGCTGGACAACAGGCTGGCAAAAGCGAACAGTGCTTTCGGGCGACTATTCAAGCGGGTGTGGCACAATCAACAGCTGAAAAAAGGCACCAAGATCAGCGTGTACAGAGCTGTCGTCCTCACCACCCTGCTGTACGGTTCCGAGTCCTGGGCCCTCTACCGCAGCCAACTACGACTCCTCGAACGCTTTCACCAGCGCTGCCTGCGTACCATCCTCAGCATTCACTGGAGTGACTATGTCACCAACGTCGAAGTCCTTGAACAGGCGGAAACTGTGAGCATCGAGGCTTTGCTGCTGCGGACACAGCTTCGCTGGGCGGGGCACGTCTCCAGGATGGAGGATCATCGCCTACCCAAGATCACTCTGTTTGGCGAGCTCGCCACTGGACACCGAGACAGAGGGGCACCAAAGAAGAGATACAAAGACGGTCTCAAGAAGTCACTTAGTGCCTGCCAAATCGACCACCGCCAGTGGTCTTCGCTTGCTGCGGACCGTGACACCTGGCGCTCCACCATTCACAAGGCAGCCGTCTCCTTTGAGGACTCTCGCAGAGCTAACCTTAAGGACAAGCGGCTCAGAATAAAACACAGAGCTGTCGTAACTCAGAACCCTGACCAGACCTTCCCCTGCAGCCACTGCGGTCGAACCTGCCTGTCCCGGATTGGCCTCCGCAGCCACGAAAATGCCTGCAGACGACGTGGGCAAGCCCTATAGAATCTTCGTTCGCGAAGTCAAGCCAAGAGGTCACATGTATAATAGCGTTCTTTGCCTCTTGCTGGTCACATGTATATCAGCGTTCTTTGCCTCTGGTTGGATGGACGGATGGATGGATGGGTCGATCCTGGATATGCTAGTTGAATATAGTGAATAATTCTGTTGGTTTCTTGTTTGAATTTTGTTATCATTTGTGTCTTGGTATGCGCGTGTAGACTTCATGTATGCGCGTGTAGACTTCATGTTTGGTATGCGCGTGTAGACTTCATGTTTGGTATGCGCGTGTAGACTTCATGTATTTTAACCCTTTTAGCCCCCAGGACCCTGCATCAGGAGATGGCTTGACCATGATAATTGAAGGGTAGTGCCAGATTAGTTTGGCGCGTGAAGGCACCAAGCTAATCTGGCACTACCCATCAATTATCATGGTCAATCCATCTCCTGCAACTGGTACATAGTCTTTAGACAACACCTCCAAAATTTGAGAAATGGGACCTTAGGGCTAAAAGGGTTAACAACTTCAGAAACACTCCGCGGCGTCCCTGCCACACTGCAGACACTTGTAAAGGCCGAAGATAACGTTGAACGTTTTAGTTCTGTGTTGCAGGTTTGTGTTTAGTTCCTCCTCTGGCTCCCAGTCTCTGCACACAGACAGTGTACAGTTCCGCACCCAGCTGCACCAGGCCATAAACCGATACGTGCAGAGCTTTCCCATATACGACATCATTCCCATCGAATTCGGCGAGGCCAACCCGCGTGACTCGCTCGTGCTCAACAGCACGCGCATGGCAGGCCAGCCCCCCTCGGCCAATCACGGCTCGCCTAACTTAAACGAAAGTCACGTGCCGTCAGAGGAAGGCGAGGAGAGCCTGGACATGGAAGTGACTGCTGTGCCGCCGGAGGACGAGGCGGAAGGGGGGCTGGACATGATCATAGACGTGTCGACAGAGGCGTCCAGAAGCAGGGGACCTCTGGGGATGCGGGAGACGGGCTCCGTGTCCATGCTAGGGGCGGACAGTTTCAGTAAGGGCGGAAGTGGGCGGAGCGCCCGTATCTACCGCCCCTCGCCTTCCCCCGTAGATCGGACGTTGGATGTGTGATCATCCCAGCCAGACGACTGAGGTGTTCCATGGAAAACAAGTACACATTAACGCATTCGAGAGACGTGGCGCATCCGGATACGCGGCATGAAGCCGCGTATCCGGATGCATCACGTTTCGAATGTGTTAATGCTGGAGGCATCTGAGAACACTGAATTTGGACAGTGCCGCACGATCTCAAACTGCTTCGTACTATGACTCAGAAAGCATTTCAAAGTGTACACATGACTCAGTCTTTTTATCTTGTACGTCTGCATTTTGTCATTTGGCCGATGGATTGTTTGTTGTTGTTTTTTTTACAGGTACATGCTTATAATTATTTCTGCGGATGTAGCTATAGTAAATTGTATCCGGCTTACCTCCTAGTGGCGCCGTGCCCCCTGTGCATACAATCATCAGTACTCTAATAATAATAATAATAATAATACTAATAATACTAATATCGGTTATTATATAGGCGCTTTGCCCAATTCTGCGAATCGGCTCAAAGCGCCGCGAACTGAACCCAACACGCACGCTCACGTGACACACACGCATTCACTCTGAACTGAAAACAAACACAGTACAAGACAGACACAGGAAATTCACGTGGTGCGAAGGGTCAGCTCAGCTACTGAGGTTTCGGAAATTTCGATCGCCTTGTATTCGAAATTATAAGTGGCCTGAAACCGGTACCAACGGGGAGTAATCATAGTAATAGTATACCAGTGGCTGCATGCACAAGGAGGGCGAGAGGTGGGGAGGGGGACGGGCGGCGGAGGGTAGCTAGAATGAGCAATTTTAGTACTTTATTTGAGAACCGATTTTCTCATATTACTGATGTTTTTAGTTTTACTTACTTTTTTAAAAATTTTAATAAGTATAAAACGATTTATACCTGTATAGCGCAGCCTGACAAATAGGGCTGAAACCGTTATTAGGGGCTCGATGACATAATGCAAATCCACTGCGCCACCACGTGCGCGCCACCGCCACCTACTAAAACTACAAGACAAAATTTTGTCTTGAGCATTAGTAGTTGGCGGTGGCGCGCACGCGGTGGCGCAGTGGATTTGCATTAGTCAAAGCTACTGTCATCGAGCCCCTATGGGCTGAAACGGTGACCGACATGCCGTGAGGCTGTGCTTGTTCCCAATGCGCACTAGGTCATCGGGCCGACGTCGGCCAGATGACCTTGTGCGCATTGGGTCATTTGTTCGTTTGCAAGTTCGTTGTGTGTATTTGCGCTGTTCTGGGTTTCTTTCACCATTTGTTTTTGGCGTAAGGTTGTGTTCTTTGTTGGTTTGTTTGGTCGTGAGATGGTTAGCACTTTCTCTTTGTTGTTCTTGTTATTAAATAGTCTTATATAACAAACATATATATGACAAACAAAAGAATGCGACATCACTGCCGGAGTCATCGGAAACACTAAAGTCTTTCTAATGATGTCGCACTGAGTCTTTTCAGCACGTCTGTATACTCCATATTACACATTAGAAGCTGTAGAAAAGTGAACACTTCAGCCTTATTCATGACGCAGGCATTGGACAACTTCAAACGTCAATTTGTCAACGTGGATGACACACCAACAACAACAACAAAAAAAAGGTGTGCTGGTGATTTTTCACACCATTCCCAGCTACGGGTCAGTCTAACCTGGGGTAATGTACAGATCATGAGTGTCAGTTGTACGAGTGCGTTTGGTTCTGCACCAGCCACTAAAGGTGCACCGCTATAGCGGAGCACTTTGCTCAACCCATATCATCCTGAGGCTAAAAGCTTCAAATTTGTACACTGCCACATGCAAACTCTCACAAACCAGATAGGTGAGGCTAGCGCTGGAAGAATTGTACAACAAACCAAGGGGAATTACTCAGCGCTGGACAACAGTTAGATCCCCTGCCCCCGCCTATCAGGCACCCAATCGCCAGCCCACAGAGAAATACGCAGGTATAGAATAAGACGATCATTTGCATCTTCAAATAAGATGCATCAGGTCTCTTATATAACCCATGTCTTTCTCCGGAACTTAGGAAGTAGGCAGGGGAAACATACATACACAAACACGAAGGTGCATTACTATATGCATTACACATGCAAACTACACATTACTATGTGCATTACATGCAAACTACATTATAGTACTTATGGCAGATAAGGAGATAGACCAATGGCTTTAGTTCAAGGGTGGTGCCAGAATAGCTTGGCGCCTAGAGGCGCCAAGCTATTCTGGCACTACCCTTGAACTATTTTAGTCAAACTTATTTCACACACTGGCGTATTCCGAATGATAAGGGTTAATAGCTGGCGCAGGACCAAACTCACTCACGCAACGGACTCTAGAATAAAACTAAGTCCGACACAAAAGTACGCTTCACATAACACTGACATCTGCTGAGGGAATCCTGCACGAAATATTGTTTTGCTAGAACTGACAGTGATTGTCTTAGTTCACTGCACTGTGGTTTACACTTTCGGTGCGTGTACAGATAATTCTGTGGTTTTATCACAGTGCTTTTATCTTTTACAAAATTATATATATCATAAATACGTGTAAAATAAATGCGGCAATACATGTTGACGTAACTGCCGCAAACTGTATATTATGCCATCATAGTTTTACATATTTTATGATCACTTCATGCATACACATCACAGTTTATATATACATTTGGCAGTTTTTGTTGTGCATCGTCATTCACGTTTTTTTCATTAAACACTTTCATTATTATGATAAATATATTGCTATGTGTCCATTGCATAAGTTCATGTTTATGTGTCCATTGCATCAGTTCATCTTTATGTTTCCATTGCATCAGTTCATCTTTATGTTTCCATTGCATCAGTTCATCTTTATGCGTCAAATCACATTACCCCTTCATTGCCGAGGGAAAAAAAAAAAACACAACCCAAATGCAAGAGACATAGATCCTCATGAGCTCCCCGCAATTGCGGGGGCTCATGAGGATCTATGCCTCTTGCTTCGACTCATTTGTATCCACGTTCCTTGGACGGCTCTGGCTTTTGGTCGTCGAGTGAATAAAGGTTTCAGCAGAAACAAAATATGTGTGCGTCCCGTGTCAGGGAAGGGGTTAATGAACCCATTTCCAGGCACAGCACCCACTTTTTCACCTAATGAGACAGAGGCGCATTTAAGTGTATGGAGTGTGCGAGCCAGTGCATAGAGATGACAACTGGTTAAATTTGCTCACGGAGCCCCACATCCATAGCTGCGGAAGTGTCGTATAGCGTTGCCGCTAAACTATACAACACTTCCGCAGCTATGGATGCGAGGCGCCTTGATTGAGTTAGTGTATTTATAGTACACCACATCTAGATGTTCTTGTGCGTGTGTATGCGGGGATGGGGGTGGATTCTTTTTTGTCGTGATGTGAGCTTTTCCATGTATGTGTGTGTGTGTGTGTGTGACAGATGAGAAAAACATCGAGGAACTTTACCAAACGCACCTTTAATGTGAACGATAAGTAATGCAGATTTGATATTATTATTATAAAGCGCTATTTCAGTTTTCATTTACAAATCGACTGTAAGCGCTTACACACCGCACTCCATACATTGCACACTCACTGTGCCTACCTAGATGGCGATACGGTACAGAACTTCAATTACACACAACATAGACATTTTCTCACATTTGCTGACCTCTTGTGACCCCTTACCTTTTTGAGGGTCATCCAAATTAGTGTATGTATGCACAGGAAGGTCTTCCAATGAGCTATCTTTGTACCAAGATTGGGTCTGAAGCCTGAACAGTATTTGAGAAAAACAAATTTTGTCAAAATGTGGATACTCTGTACATTTTCCTAGACCCCCTCTGACCTTGACCTTGAAAATATGTCACTGAAATGAAATGGTCTATCTTATCACAAAGTTTGAAGACAATGGTGTGAATAGTCACCAAGAAAATGCCATTGTTAGAGTTTACATCAGACGACGGCAGACATCCAATGGACAGCGGCTGATCCAGTACCTCACACGTGAGCCAAAAACAAAACAAAATATACATAAATTAAGCACCCACGACTTTTAACAGAAAATGATTTAGTTTGACCCTTTGACTGTCGGTAGCGTTTTTTGTCACGACGATTCCTGCAGGATGCCAGGCTGTTGTTATTCCTGCAGGACGTCAGGCTGTTGTTATTTCTGCAAGATGTCAGGCTGTTGTTATTCCTGCAAGATGTCAGGCTGTTGTTATTCCTACAGGATGTCAGGCTGTTGTTATTCCTGCAGGATGCCAGGCTGTTGTTATTCCTGCAGGACGTCAGGCTGTTGTTATTCCTGCAGGATGTCAGGCTATTGTTATTCCTGCGGGATGTCAGGCTGTTGTTATTCCTGCAGGATGTCAGGCTGTTGTTATTCCTGCAGGATGTTAGGGTGTTGTTATTCCTGCAGGATGTCAGGCTGTTGTTATTCCTGCAGGACGTCCGGCTGTTGTTATTCCTGCGGGATGTCAGGCTGTTGTTATTGCTGCAGGATGTCAGGATGTTGTTATTCCTGCAGGAATCATCACGACAAAAATCAGTGCCGACAGCCAAAATTCTCAAACAGCAGAACAGTATACTGTAAACATGGGTGAGCGTCCCAAAAAATGAAATGACTGCAAAAATTGCACTAGCTACAAATGCCCCACCATGACACTGGGACAACCCAATATTTCATGCAACGTGACTGAAATGAGGTTTTCTATTTAGTGACAGATTTTACAATGGAAGAGAAACTCAGACTGTGGATCAAATTCTGGCTGACCCATGCCAACAAGAGGCATAAATTCTCATGAGCCCCTGCAGCTGAGAATTTACCCATATCATACCGAGGCTCAAAGCTTCAAATTTGTACACTGCCATATATGCAAGCTACATTATAGTACTTACAGATAAGGATATAGGCCAATGGCTTTAGTTCAAGGGTGGTGCCAGAATAGCTTGGCGCCTAGAGAGGCGCCAAGCTATTCTGGCACTACTCTTGAACTATTTTAGTCAAACTTATTTCACACACTGGTGTATTTAGAATGATACGGGTTAACCTACTGGCTGTCAGCAGCATTTGTTGCAGTGGTCCAGGCAGAAATCATTGACTACCATAAAGCACAACTGACAGCCAACGGGTTAATACGGCGTACACTTGAACATTCACATGTACCGGCATCACTCAAATCACTGAAAATGTCTTCACAACAGGCAAATGCCCAGTTTACTTGTTACAACTGGCCTGTATTTTGTATAGGGCTCGGGAAGTTGACGTCATCACGCTAGTCGTGGCGGCCATCTTGAGAGATTACGCCGACTCGTGCGCTCATCGGAAAATCGCTGTCAGGACAATGTCAGGAAGTCCTGACGTGCCATAGGCAACAGGGCTCGGGAAGCTGACGTCATCACGCTAGTCGTGATGGCCATCTTGAGAGGGTACACGACTAAGGCGCTCGTAGGGAAATCGCTGTCAGGACAATGTCAGGAAAGTCCTGATGTGCTAGAGGCAATAACGGCAAGTCTTGCCATCACCGTAGGAAACCGCTAACCAGAATCTGTTTTTGTTTGTTTCCAAAGAGGAAGAAATATGAAGAAAAACGTGTTGAAACACTACTTCGCTACTATCTGAAGGCTATCAAATCCTCTTAAGATGGCGGCTGATGCGGCGACGCTCCGCTAGGCAATGCAGGGAACTTCCCGAGCCCTATAACAGCAAGTCTTGCCATCACTGTAGAAAACCACTAACCATAATCTGTTTTTGTTTGTTTCCAAAGAGGAAGAAACATGAAGAAAAACGTGTTGAAACACTACTTCGCTAGCATGTTATACAATGTTTTTGTTGTTTATTTACTCTGTTGTTTACAAACAAAACAACACGATTTTTAGTAAAAACATAGAGAAAACCGTTATTGACAAAGTCATGAAATTTCAAAGTCGAGACTTAAAAAATGACCAAGAAACATTGACTTTAATGAAAGTGTGGGTACGCCTGCACCCACGGGGTACGGCGAAGGTTAAGTCTATCACCAGGCTAGCATGTCCTCTCAAGATGGTGGTGTGGCAGCCGACGCTCCTTCGCAACGCTGAGAACTTCCCGAGCCCTATACCATATTCTAAACCTAAAAGTACTCATGTGCTTTACAGACAGCCAAAGGGTTAACGAACACACACAGCCACTTTCAGATCTTTTTGAGGCTTTGGTATAACCACAAAAATGAAGGCACATTCAGTAGTCTTAGGTGACAAGGGCTAGTTAGTTTCTTTGGTAGCTTTTCATTAAAAATTGCTATAAAACTGGGGTCAGTTGCACGAGTGAGCTTAGTCCTGCGCCAGCCACTAAGGTGCTCCGCTAATGGAGCACCTTGCTTAGTGGCTGGCACCGGACTAAGCTCACTCATGCAACTGACCTGTAGCGGAGCACCTTGCTTAGTGGCTGGCACCGGACTAAGCTCACTCATGCAACTGACCTGTAGTAAAGCACCTTGCTTAGTGGCTGGCACCGGACTAAGCTCACTCATACAACTGACCTGTAGTGGAGCACCTTGCTTAGTGGCTGGCACAGGACTAAGCTCACTCATACAATTGACCTGTAGTGGAGCACCTTGCTTAGTGGCTGGCACAGGACTAAGCTCACTCATACAACTGACCTGTAGTGGAGCACCTTGCTTAGTGGCTGGCACAGGACTAAGCTCACTCATACAACTGCCTCCCCCCCCCCCCCCAAACTTTCTAAGATCTAAGCAAGACTTAGTTATTAGAGTTTAACCCCGAGTGGGCAATACAATACAATAATACTGTAGTATCCCTGAGGGAAAATTTTGGTGCAGCGGTATAACATTTATAAACAATAGAAACAAGAATAAAAGTAATAAAAGTTACATGTTCACGTCATCCGCAACACCCTTTCCCCTCCTCCCCCCCCCCCCTCCATACCCTTCTTCCACATACCTACACACAAACGACCTAAACTCACTTATATACATACATAATAAACAATAGGCTAAAACTGAACTAAAGTAAGTTGTAAGTTACAGCATAAGTCATGGAAGGTATCACATCAACATAATAGCATGCAACATCATCTCACAACAGAAAGGTCTGGTCAGCCAGCTAAGCTGGTATGAGGTTTGTACCTGCACACAGAACATTCTACATCATAACCTTGACCACCCACAAGCAACTTATGTCCACGATTTGAAGAATGCATGAACAAGGTAACTTCAGCTTCATTTAGATATCCTCTTCTCTGAAAACTGTTGCAGTGCCACAGAACTCAAAGACAGTTCACCTCGAAGTCCTTGTCACATGAGTCTAGGTTTTTGAAATTTCACTTTAGACTGTTTTTGAGCTTTCCTTTTACTTTAGTCGACATGCAACGCCTTTGTGGTTCTTTTTTTTTTCTTTGAAGGAAACAAGTTCTTCTTAAACCCTGTGCTATAAGCATCCCATAGATGGTTCAAGACAGCTCGCAAAATGTCAACATCACTAATACTATTTACCAAAGTTATGATGTCCCTAGCTTTGCTCAAGGCTGCTGCCTTTAAACTCTCAACATCATCACTTGTCGCTGGGTTCTCTTGGCTGAGAACACTTTGTCCGTCATCATGGTGTCCATCGTCCTGGAATCCGTCATCCTGGTATTCATCATCCTGGTGCTTTTGTGAATTTGAAATATTGTACTGCTGTCGGATGTTATAAATGTCTCTTTTTGTTACTAAACTGTCTCTGTTGATACCAGTGATTCTGTTTCTTACATCATCTAGAATCTCGTTAGGTTCCAGCCCGTCAGCAAGCTTACCAGCTATATATGTTCTTAAATCATCTGTCAGGTTTTGATGGCAAAGTTCAAAGGAATGACCAGTGTGCTGTAAACAATAGTCTACAGTCACAGTCATGTCCTCTACACAATTCCGAGCAGTCATATATGCAGTGCATTTGCAACCAATCTTGGAAGAGCCTTTTGCTTTGGTGCGGCGCTGACGATCTGTGACAAACTGCACTTTGCCTGATCGATGACAATAATAGTGTGAAGTTATCCATTCTTTGGATTTTCGTGAACCACTGACTTTCACAAAATGTGAAGATGTATCTTTTTCCGTCTCTTTTTTCCACTGATTAAACTCTCCTTCATCCCTAAATGTTTTTGTGCAAATGTTTATGTCTTGTTGGTGTTTACTGCGATAGTGGCCAATAAGATCTTGAATTGTGCTGCACTTGAAATCTGGACAAAACTGACAATGACACAGCAAGTTTACATTATTTTCTGCACGTGCAGCTGAAAGTTCTACCTGATGTTTTCTCCGTTTGTGCTTGAATAATGCCGCTCTGTGTGACAAAACCAGGTTGCAATATGGGCATGTGCGTGATGCAGAGGAGCTTGCCTTACTGCTTGCTGCTTTAAAATTTGCTGGACTGTTTGTTTTATCACTGTGTGCTTGCTGCTTTCTGAAAGAGTGGGCCTGATTATTAGTGGGTGTGCGCCTGCTTGTTGCATCAGATTGTGCCTCAGTATTTGTTGTGTCAGAGTCAGGGTGCAACGGACTGTTTGTTGTGTCTAAGTGCGACTGATTGATTGTTGTGCCGGAGTGTGACTGATTGTTTCTTGTTGAACTCAGGCAAATCTTTACATCTTGCTGGTGTTTACTGCGGCTGTGGGCAATGAGATCTTGAATTGTGCTGCACTTGAAATCTGGACATAACCGACAATAACACAGCAAGTTGCCAGTACTTTCTGTGTGTGCAGCTGAAATTTCTGCCTGGTGTGTTGTCATTTCAGAGTGTGACTGATTGTTTGTTGTGCCGGAATGTGACGGACTGTTTGTTAGGTCAGAGTGTGACTGACTGATTGTTGTGCTAAAATATGTGTGACTTTCTGTTTGATCAGAGTTTGCCGGTTTCCTGGTATTCAGGCGTGCCTGATTTCTGGTGTTAGAGTGTACCTGAATGCCTGCCATGTTTTCCGTGTTACGTTTTGCCTGGTTCTCAGCTGTGCTGGAACGTGCCTGCCTGTTTATGTTAGGGTGTGCATGGCTGGGTTTTTTCCTTGGGATGTTCTGAGTGTGCGTGTCTGTGTGTGATGAATCTGTTGCCTTTCTCTTCTGCCCAAACTGAGGATTTGCACGATGCATACGCCCAGGAGACAAACTGCTGGAGCTAGGTGTGAAGGCACTCTGGCTGCTGGGGGTCTCGGTGCATGGCACTGACAAGAAAAAGAAAGACTAGTCAGTAGTGTTTATGCCTCCTCAACTAAGTAAAACATTTTGCACATCACCACTTGCAACCCAACACACACATGTTCATGCACTGAAATGTATTTAAGAGGGTAATTTTGTTATCATCAGTACCTTCAAGCTAAATTTGATTTAAAAGTTTGACAAAAAGCTGAAAATATTCTACAAGACAGGCAAAGTCCTTATGGCTCACATGTATGACCAATCCACATAAGTGTGACCTTGACCTTTCCAACAGGTCACTGAAATAAGCAAGTGTTCAAGTGACTAAACATATGTAAAGGGTTGGCTTTTGTACCAGTGACATCTGAGTTTTCTCAAAATGTATGCATTTATCACAAATTTGTCAAGCCTCCATGACCCTTGACCTTTGTGAGGGAGCGACTAAATTAGCATGCATAGAAAGGTGTTATCATCAGCTACCTTTACACCAAGTTGCACTGAAAAGTTTAAAATAAAAAACTTTGATAAAAACTACAATTCTAAGAAAAACAGGCATTTTTCACACACTTGCTGACCTCCTGTGAACCTTGAAGATTCCGAGGGGTCAGCCAAATTAGTAAACATAGAAAGACCTTATCATCAGGTATCTCAATACCAAGTTTGGGTTAGAAGTTGAAGCTAGAGAGAAAAACAACAACAACAACAAAAAAAAACAGTGTTTGTCACAATATGGCTATTTTCAACTTATTTTGGGACCCCATGACCCTTGACCTTTGTGAGGGGACCGCTAATTTAGTATGTACTTTAGAGTCTTACCTTTGCTCCAAATCTGACTAAAAGTTTACAAAAACATTGATAAAAACTACAATTCTCCAAATTCTATCAAAAATTGGCATTTTTTCACACATTTGTGGACCTCCTGTGACCCTTGAACTTTCCAAGAGGTCATCCAAATTAGTATGCATAGAAAGGTCTCACCATCACATATATATCTCTTTGAGTTTGAAGTTGAAAATAGTATTTGAGGAGGAACAATATGTGTCAAAATATGGCTTTCGTGCCCCCCCCCCCCCCCCCCCAACTTTCTGGACCCCTGTGACCTTGACCTTTGAGAGAGGTCACAGAAATTAGCACATTTAAAAATGTTTTACCACAAAGTACTCTTGGGCCAAGTTTGAAGTCTGAGGCTTGAATAGTCACCAAGAAAATGCCAAAGTTAAAGTTTCCTATGGACGACAGGCATCGGACAACCAACAGACACTGGATAGCCCATTACATAGACACACTTTTGCTATCGCATGTGAGCCAAAAAACTGGCATTTGTCACTCATATTGTGACCTTTGACCTTTGAGGGGTCATCCAAATTAGTATGCATAAGAAGGTATGCTATCGGGTATCTCTGTACGAAGTCTGGGTTTGAAGCTGCGAATAGTATCTGAGAAAAATAATTTTTGCCAAACATGACTTTTTTTTAAACCAATTTCCTGATCTGTCTCCCTTGACCTTTCCAAGGGGTCATCCAAATTTGTATGTATAGTAAGTTCTTAATTACAATCGTATCGTTATGCCAATTTTGCATTTCAAGTTGTGAATAGTATTTGAAGAAAAGCAATTCTGTCAAAATATGGCCATTTTTTTTAAAAAACCCATTTCCTGGTCCCCTGAGCTTTGAGAGAGGTCAGTGAAAATGTTACATGTATGTTCAGAAAGGTCTTGCCACAAAGTACCTTCTAGCCAGTTTTGAAGACCGTGGCTTCAACAGTCTCTGAGAAAATGCCAATGTTAAAGTTTGCCATGTACAGAAGAGAAAAACCCAACGGAGAAAGAAACACGCTTAGAAAAGACAGTTATTTGCCATGAACGACAGGAAACAGCAGACGGACGACTACTAGCCAATTACTCACTTTTGCTATCGCATGTAAGCCAAAAACCCATTATGTAAGCAAAAGGTCCTTGGGCTGACGTCAGCATTATATCAGATGCTGTGGTATAGTATACTGCAGTGTGTAATACTAATAGTAATAGGATAACTCGAGTCACAACATAGTATGCAAAAGAATGAAAGAAAATGAAAAAGGAATTCACCAGAAGACACAATAATTTCCCTTGCAGGTGTATCCAGCATGAGGTCTTGAAGATTGGCCATATCATCCAGACATGAATCAACATTAACGATAACAAGCACCTCTTGCGGCATCTAGTAGTAGTAGTCTGTAGAAAAACAACTTTATTCCGTCTGGAACTTCTCACGGTATTCTCTGCTCCTTGCAGGTGATTTTTCTGAAATAAGAGCATGCACAATTAACCCATTAAACCCCAATGCACTACAGATAATTCAACGGTAGTGCCAGATAAGTTTGGCGCCATCAGCTACAAAGCTATTCTGGCACTACCTTTGAATTTTCCGTCGATCCAATCACCTGCAACTGGTACAGTCATAATGGGACACTTTCACAATTTGGGAAATACAGCCTTGGGGTTAAAATAAATGGGTTAAACATAAAAATGCATTATATCTATAATAATTCATTCCACACATGTGATCATTGCTCTGAAAAGGCCACAAAAAAACATGTGATAAAGCATACATATATATAGAATCCTCAGTAATCCTCTGTCATTTCAACCACATCACCACTACAGACAGTAACGAACCTCCTTGTACGGGTCACTACTCTTATGTACATGTACCTTATATATATACCCGCAACCATGCTAGGCGAACGCTAAGCGGCAGTAAGATTGAGTATCGTAATGAGCAGCCTCCCAAGCATCATGGGGGAGGTTCATCACAATGTAGCTGTGTGCAGAACAAATAGCTCGTAAAAATCCATAGTGCAAGGACTAAAAAAAAATTTCATTAAATACATTTCAGAAGCAACAAATAAGTAGAAATATTCACACTGATTCTGCATCAGATAAGGTTGAATTAGCTGTCGCATATTCAGCAGAAGATATGGTTTAAGTCTTCAGTTTAACCCTTTTAGCCCTGAGTCCCTACAGCAGGAGATTGACCATGATAATTCAATGGTAGTACCAGATTTAAGCTTGGTGCCTTCAGGCGCCAAGCTAATCTGGCACTACCCTTGAATTATCATGGTCAATCTACTTCCTCCTCGCGCTGGGACCATATGGCGTTGAAGCGCGTCCCCTGGGTGGTGGATAGGGGGTCCCTCGTGAGAGGGGTGCACCGAATGAAATAAGGTGCCGTGAACCAACATGGTCTAAGGGAAGGTGACCCCGACAGAAAACCCCTGGTCCTCCTAGTAAGGGGGTTGGGCATGAGGGTAGCTTCCCCACCCTGCAAAAAAGGAAATAGCTATAAAAACGCAGACGAAAAGACTAACAGTAATTCCTTTCCTGGAGGAGGAAGGTTCTTCTACCAGAAGACTTATGACGTCCTGTGGTGAAAGCCGGAAGTCTTTGGAAGCCACAGGACCGAGCCGCCTCTCTCTCTCCAGGGACACAACCATGGGCACATGGAATGTCAAGACCATGTACCAGAGCGGCAAGGCCGCCCAGATAACAGCGGAAATGCAAAAGTACAACCTTTCCCTGCTAGGTATCAGTGAAGCCAGATGGACGCAGTCTGGCCAGAAAAGGCTGTTAAGTGGGGAGATGATTCTGTATTCAGGTCATGAAGAGGAGAATGCCCCCCATACAGAAGGAGTAGCATTCATGCTGTCACCAGTGGCACAGAGAGCGCTGATGGGCTGGGAACCTCTTGAGCCAAGAATTATCACAGCAGCCTTTAGAACCAAGAAAAAGCTCAAGCTGAACATCATCCAGTGTTATGCGCCCACTAATGACAGTGACGAGGAAGAGAAACAAGAGTTCTACGACCGACTCCAGAGTGCCGTGGACAAATGTGCGGAGCGAGACATCACCATCGTCATGGGCGATTTTAATGCCAAAATAGGGGAGGACAACACCAGATACGAAGAGGTGATGGGGAGACAGGGACTAGGCTCGGAGATGAGTGAGAACGGGGAGAGGTTTGTAGACTTTTGTGCTCTAAACCGACTTGTCATTGGAGGCAGCATCTTCCCACACAGAAGAATACACAAAGCAACTTGGGTCTCACCTGACCATACAACAGAGAACCAAATAGACCATATCTGCATTAGCAAGAAATTTAGAAGATCCCTTCAAGATGTTCGAGTGAGGAGGGGAGCATATGTCGCCTCAGACCACCATCTGCTTACCTTAAGAATGAAGCTCAAGCTAAAGAAAAGCCGCACAGAGACAACAAGAAGACAGCGCTATAATGTAGGCCTCCTAAGAGAAACTGGAGTTAGAGAAGAGTTCAAACTGGTGTTGTCCAACCGGTTTCAAGCGCTACAGGAGCTAGTAAATGAAGAGGAGGCGGTCACCACAGAGCAGTAGTGGAAGGCAGTTAGAGAGGCGCTGAATTCAACCTGCAAAGACACTGTAGGGTTCAGGAAACACCATCAAAAGGACTGGCTGTCGGCACAGACCTTGAAGAAGGTAGAAGTGAGGAAGCAGAAGAAAGCAGTTGTCAACAACAGTCGCACGAGAGCAGCCAAAGTAAGGGCACAGGAGGAATACTCGGAAGCCAACCGCGAGGTGAAGAGGAGTATCATGGCAGACAAGAGGGCCTACACAGACAGCCTGGCAGCAGAGGCAGAAAAGGCAGCAGGCAGCGGCAACATGAAACAGCTCTACGACGTTACCAGAAGATTGTCGGGCAAGTATGGCCATACAGAAAGACCAGTAAAGGACAAAGAAGGCAAGCCTATTGCAGACAGAGCAGACCAACTCGACAGATGGGCCGAGTATTTTGAAGAGTTACTGGACAGACCTAGCCCACCCGACCCCCCAGACATCCAGCCAGCAGAGACCGACCTACCCATCAGCTGTGACAGACCCAGCCGGGAAGAGATCAGAAGTGCAGTGGCATTTTTGAAGAACGGCAAAGCTGCAGGGCCAGATGGCATCCCAGCGGAGTCTCTGAAAGCAGACCTAGAGACAACAGTGGAGATGCTGTACCCACTGTTTGGAAAGATCTGGGAAGAGGAGGTGATGCCGGCTGACTGGAAGGTGGGGTACCTAATCAAGCTTCCCAAGAAAGGCGACCTCAGCAAGTGTTCCAACTACAGAGGAATCACCTTGCTGTCAGTACCAGGAAAGGTCTTCAACAGGATCATCCTGGAGAGAATGAAGAGCTCCGTTGACCCCCAGCTGAGAGACCAGCAAGCAGGATTCAGGAAGAACCAATCATGTACAGACCAGATCGCTACTCTCCGCATCATCGTGGAACAGTCTCTGGAGTGGAGCTCCCTGCTGTACGTCAACTTTGTGGATTATGAGAAAGCATTTGACAGCGTGGACCGAGAGACTCTGTGGAAACTCCTACGACACTACGGTGTACCCACAAAGCTCGTCCGCCTGATCAAGAGCAGCTACGATGGCATGACATGTCGCGTGATCCACGAAGGGCAGTTCACCAGGGAGCTCCAGGTCAGAACTGCTGTCAGGCAGGGGTGTCTGCTGTCTCCGTTCCTCTTCCTACTGGCCATAGACTGGGTCATGAAGAGGACCACAGAGCACAGACGAAGTGGAATACAGTGGACACGTGGACACAGCTTGACGACCTCGATTTTGCAGACGACTTGGCATTACTGTCCCACACTCATCAACAAATGCAGGACAAGACCACGAGGCTTGCTGACATCTCGTCCCAAGTGGGCCTCACCATTCACAAACAGAAAACAAAGACAATGAGGCTGAACGCAACCAGGGAAGAACCAGTCTTGCTTGCTGGCACCCCGTTGGAGGAGGTGGAGTCCTTCACCTATCTCGGGAGCATCATAGACAAAAAAGGCAGCACTGATGCAGATGTCAGAGCATGAATCGGTAGAGCCAGAGCAGCCTTTCTCCAGTTGAAAAAAGTGTGGAGTTCCAGAGAGCTGTCACAACACACCAAAGTCCGGATTTTCAACTCCAATGTAAAAGCAGTTCTCTTATATGGAGCAGAGACTTGGAGATTGACAAAAACCACAGACAACAGAGTACAGACCTTCATGAACAGTTGCCTTAGATTTAGAAGAATTTTGAAAATCCACTGGCCAGAGAAGATCAGCAACGTCAGACTCTGGGAGAGAACAGAGCAGATAACAGCAGAGAATGAAATTGGGCGAAGAAGATGGGGATGGATTGGTCACAGTCTGAGAAAGCCAGCTTCCAGTATCACTAGGCAGGCATTGTCATGGAAACCCCAGGGAAAGAAGAAAAGAGGTAGGCCGAGAAACTCCTGGCGTCGAGACCTCCAAGCAGACATCAAGAGACTGGGAACCACCTGGAGTAGAATCGAAGGAGCACAGGACAGGAGTTGCTGGAGGTCTCTCGTCGACAGCCTATACCCGGGGAGGGGTGACAGGCGTAAGTAAGTAAGTATCTACTTCCTGCAACTGGTACATAGTCGATAAGTAATACTTCAAAAATTTGGGAAATGGGACCTTGGGGCTAAAGGGTTAATACTAATACTGCAATTATAACTCTGTAAACATCCACAGAAAATGCAGATGTGAAGTTAACCAAACAGATCGTAGCACTGGGTCAAAGCAAATTCACTCTTTTCTGTCATTAGCAGATCCCTAAAACACTTTTCTATTTTTATACGCAAAACTGTAGGCTATAGGCCCTATGATTACTGAACTCACCTTATATACAGCAAATGAACACAACCTGCGGAATATATTAATTAATTGTGTTGCAATGATACAACCGGAAAATACCAGTTCTAACAAAATGAATAGTCAACAAAAAATATGATATATGAAATAAATTTGAAATACAGTTGACAGGGTTATTCAACACATACACAAAGAGCAGCGATGACTCAAAACGACAAAGAGGTGACACATCAATTACGGAAACTGGTCGGTCCAAACACACCGCCACAAAAACTACACGTTTGTATACAAGGAAGACAACTGTTGCTCAGGGGAGTAATCATTGTAAAAAATAGCAGTTAAAACACAATCTTCTTCAGGTCAACTAAGTAGGTATTTACTGAATATATTTACGCTCAAAAATGTCATTTTATTATGCAAAACGGTGTTTTCTTTGTGTGTCTGCTTCTGTATTACTTTAATATTGTTTAATAATATGAATACAGACTTTTATAAATTAATATTCAAGATGGCAGCTGCCATAACCTCCAAAACCGCTACCCGCCTTCCCTGAAGCGTTTTTTCGATGTTCTCTGCTATTGCGTCCTTTACTGGAAAGTAGTAGCACGCGTCGTCAAGATGTTTAGGGCTTTGTACGAATATCAGAGTCGGATGCCAGGGTATCTTTCTTTCAAAGCCGGCGACCAGTTTACCATTTTGGACAGAACGCATAATGACTGGCTTTTGGCACAGAATGGACTCGGGCATATTGGCTATGTGCCGTACAACTACATCACTCCTATAAAGGTGTGTTTTCAAACCATGAACTTAATAGATGTCCAAATTACATTACTTGCAGTATGTGCTACATTTAGAGCAGTTGTAACCCCACCCCAACGGTTGAATTCAGTTTGTCTAAGTCTGTAAGGGTGACATTGAATCGAACATCATGAAACGTCTGAAAATTTTATTTGGAATAGATAACTCTGATATTGTGGTTTTGAGTCTATTTAATATTATTTCAGATGCATGTACATGTAAAATGTGGTCACATGGAATCTGAGGACCAAAAATGGCATAAGAAATCCTGAAGGGAATTATTCAGTTTCCATGCAGTATGCGATCAGTATCAGTCTGACACATGAACCATATGGCCTAACTGAGCATTGAACCAGCCCAGCACCTATAATCACAGGCAATACTCCGAACATCTCCGCTGAAGAGGCGTAGGTCCTCATGTGCCCCCCTCAGAGTGCATAGGCTCTTGAGAATCTGCCTGTTGCTGGCTTGGAATGTAGTACCTCTGTGAAATGAGCTGTTCTCCGGTAAATACAAATGGGGGGGAGGGACGAGGTTTACACAAGCCAAGTGAGTGTGAGGACCTACTGGTACACCCTCTCACCAGCCTCTGAGTCTAAAATATCAAAAAGTGGGGAGAGGTGGGGTGGAGGGTGGACGTATACATAACCATCACAATACACACTTCTAACATAGTAACAGAACCACTGGATGTGGACAAAGGCAGTGTGCTTTGGGCAGACTTGAAAGGACATGAAAGATCCATGGTAAACCACACCACTATTGGTATGACCACATTACAGTCAAGAGACCGCTGTGAGAACAGTCACAAGAATTAAAGTCTGTGAACACATCACTCTGGTGTTCAAGCCCTTGCCTAGGCTGCCTGTCCATCTCTGCATCAAATTTGAAAGCTCTCTCCCTAGCTTACCACTGTGTGCATGGCCAGTCTTGACACTTAGAGTTAGACTTGGGCAAACAGCTGACAACGGAAAGACTGGCCATGCACACACTGGTAAGCTAGGGAGAGAACCTTGAAATTGATGCGGAGATAGACAGGCAGCCAGCGCAGGGACTTGACGACCAGCGTGATGTGTTCAAAGGCTTTAGTTCTAGTGACTGTTCTCGCAGCAGTCTTTTGAATGTAAGCGGTTATTCATCTCTTTTTGCAGCAAGGCAGGTTTGAATCTGTTGTATTGGTTATTGCTTTTTTGTGTGTTGCAGACAGCACCAGAGGAAGTGCTTAAATTTGTGGACTGGTCGATCGAGGCAATCCATTTACACGCGGCCAGTGAACAAGGGGGCCAGTATTCATCTCAACAGCGCAGCAACCTCAAGTATGTATCTGGCACAACATAGTGAGTGAACACATTAATTAAACATAACAATAAACAAATTACAATGCATGAATAGCTCAATTGGTTTGCTGCAGAGAAAAGATTGACCCTTTTACCCCAAAGGTCCCATTTCTCAAATTTTGTAAGTGTTGCCTAATGACTATGTACCAGTTGCAGGAGATGGATTGACCATGATAATTCACGGGTAGTGCCAGATGAGCTTGGCACCTTCAGGCACCAAGCTCATCTGGCACTACCCTTGAATTATCATGGTCAATCCATCTCCTGCTGTAGGGATTCGGGGCTAAATGGGTTGACCCAACTGCAAGAGACAGAACCTCATGAGCCCCTGCAGGAATGCTTTGAGTTTGACTGAGTAAATAAGATGGTTTCTGAGGGTGCTACATTATGAACGATCAGACAATATTGATGTTGACAGATTTACCCATTTTTCATGCTAGACTTCTTGTTACATTGTATGAGTTTCACACAGATAGAATTAAAAAAAACAACTATACCTTTGTGTTTCATTTATCTTGAGTTTGATGCCAATTTATGCGTAAAAGCTGGAGTTTTTTTTTTACAATAACGATGTGTGATGTGTTTATTAACATTACGTTTGTGTAATTACTTAGTAAACTGGTTTCATCGGCTACAGAGACACAATTGGACATTATCATTTTTTTTCTCTCTAGCAGCTAATGATGCATAGTTGAATTACTTGAAGCTTTCAGTCCGACCGTTGTTTAATTCGGTACCACTACCCATTACGCAGGCCAACGGCGGGCGATGTCAACCCGATGCCCTTTTGCGCATTGGGTACAAGGCCGATCACTTATTGTGCTCTTTTACAGGCCTGATATGCTGTTCTGGTTGTTGTTAGTTAACTTTTAACGTCGTTTGGAGCTGGTAGTAGGGCCATCAGCATTACTGCGTGGCTGCCCAGTTCAGCCATGCTATTTATAAGTTTGTTGCGTGATTCGTATAAGCCGTCATCTTTAAAAAGGGGGATAATTTGTGTTTTTTAAGGGTTTTTTTCGTACTTGCTACTGCTAATTCTATCACCACAGGTTCTGATACTGGCACTGTTTCTGCATTGCTTTCTAATCACTGTCACTGCTATTTTCGATTTTGTGAGGCAAGAAAGACTCCACAGAATCCCTATTGGCAGGATTGTCAAGATCCAGCATCCTAAGAATCTCATCTCTTGACATAGGTCGCCTTCGATTCATTTTTTTCATCTACATTTGCCACAAACCTTCGCTGATAGGAACACAAGCAGCTGTCCTCCCTTTGTAAGAAAACATGATATTATACGGTGACACAATAATTTTTTTTACAAATTGAAAACATCACTAACAATATTATGTTACTTACTTACTTACTTATGCCTGTCACCCCTCCCAGGGTATAGGCCGTCGACGAGAGACCTCCAGCAACTTCTGTCCTGTGCTTCTCATTCTATTTTACTCCAGGTGGTTCCCAGTCTCTTGATGTCTGCTTGGAGGTCACGACGCCAGGTGTTTCTCGGCCTGTCTGTTTTTCTCTTTCCCTGGGGGTTCCATGACAATGCCTGCTTTCTCAGACTGTGACCAATCCATCCCCATCTTCTTCACCCAGTGTCATTCTCTGCTGTTATCTGCTCTGTTCTCTCCCAGAGTCTGACGTTGCTGATCTTCTCTGGCCAGTGCATTTTCAAGATTCTTCTAAGGCAACTGTTTATGAAGATCTGTACTCTGTTGACTGTGGTTTTTGTCAACCTCCAAGTCTCTGCTCCATGAGAACTGCTTTTACGTTTGAGTTGAAAATGTGGACTTTGGTGAGTTGTGACAGCTCACTGGAACTCCACACTTTTTTCAACTGAAGAAAGTCTGCTCTTGCTTTACCGATTCGTGCTCTGATATTGTGACCCTCTCTCACAAAATCAGTCTCAACTCGCATTTTGGATGTTTTGACATATATACATTTCGAGATGTCAGCAAGCCTCATGGTCTTGTCCTGCATTTGTTGATGAGTGTGGGACAGTAAAGCCAAGTCATCTGCAAAATCAAGGTTGTCAAGCTGTGTCCACAGTGTCCACTGTATTCTGTTTCTTCTCTGCTCACTGGTCCTCTTCATGACCCAGTCTATGGCCAGTAGGAAGAGGAACGGAGACAGCAGACACCCCTGCCTGGCACCGGTTCTGACCTGGAGCTCCCTGGTGAACTGCCCTTCGTGGATCACGCGACATGTCATGCCATCGTAGCTGCTCTTGATCAGGCAGACGAGCTTTGCGGGTACACCGTAGTGTCGTAGGAGTTTCCACAAAGTCTCTCGGTCCACGCTGTCAAATGCTTTCTCGTAATCCACAAAGTTGACGTACAGCGGGGAGCTCCACTCCAGAGACTGTTCCACGATGATGCGGAGAGTGGTGATTTGGTCTGTGCGTGAACGTTTTTTTCTGAATCCTGCTTGATGGTCTCTGAGCTGGGGGTCGATGGAGCTCTACATTCTCTCCAGATGATCCTGTTCAAAAATGCCACTGCTCTTCTGATCTCTTCCCAGCTGGGTCTGTCACAGCTGATGGGTAGGTCAGTCTCTGCTGGCTGGATGTCTGGGGGGTCGGGTGGGGTGGGTCTGTTCAGTAACTCTTCAAAATACTCGGCCCATCTGTCGAGTTAGTCTGCTCTGTCTGCAATAGGCTTGCCTTTTTTGTCTTTTACTGGTCTTTCTGTATGGCCATACTTGTCTGACAATCTTCTGGTAATGTCGTAGAGCTGTTTCATGTTGCCGCTGCCTTCTGCCTCTGCTGCCAGGCTGTCTGTGTAGGCCCTTTTGTCTGCCCTGATACTCCTCTTCACCTCGCAGGTTGGCTTCCAAGTATTTCTCCTGCACCCTTGCTTTGACTGCTCTCGTGCGACTGTTGTGTTGACAACTGCTTTCTTCTGCTTCCTCACTTCTATCTTCTTAAAGGTCTGTGCCGACAGCCAGTCCTTGTGATGGTGTTTCCTGAACCCTACAGTGTCTTTGCAGGTTGAGTTCAGCGCCTCTCTAACTGCCTTCCACTGCTGCTCTGTGATGACCGCCTCCTCCTCATTTACTAGCTCCAATGCTTGAAACCGGTCGGACAGCACCAGTTTGAACTCATCTCTCACTCCTGTCTCTCTCAGGAGGCCTACATTATAGCGCTGTCTTCTTGTTGTCTCTGTGCGGCTTTTCTTTAACTTAAGCTTTATTCTTAAGGTGAACAGATGGTGGTCTGAGGCGACTTCTGCTCCCCTCCTCATTTGAACATCTGGAAGGGATCTTCTAAATTTCTTGCTAATGCAGATCTATATGGTCTATTGGTTCTCTGTAGTATGGTCAGGTGAGACCCAAGTTGCTTTGTCTATTCTTCTGTGTGGGAAGATGCTGCCTCCAAGGACAAGTCTGTTTAGCGCACAAAAGTCTACAAACCTCTCCCCGTTCTCACTCATCTCCCCTTGTCCCTGTCTCTCATCACCTCTTCATATCCGGTGTTGTCCTCCCCTATTTTGGCATTGAAATCGCCCATGACGATGGTGATTTCTCGCTCTGCACATTTGTCCACAGCACTCTGGAGTCGGTCGCAGAACTCTTGTTTCTCTACCTCGTCACTGTCATTAGTGGGCGCATAACACTGGATGATGTTGAGTTTAATCTTTTTCCTGGTTCTAAAGGCTGCTGTGATAATTCTTGGCCCCAGAGGTTCCCAGCCCATCAGCGTTCTCTGTGCCACTGGTGACAGCATGAATGCTACTCCTTCTGTATGGGGGGCATTCTCCTCTTCATGACCTGAATACAGAATCATCTCCCCACTTAACAGCCTTTTTTGCCCAGACTGCGTCCATCTGGCTTCACCGATACCTAGCCGGGAATGGTTGTACTTTTGCATTTCCGCTGCTAACTGGGCGGCCTTGCTGCTCTGGTACATGGTCTTGACATTCCATGTGCCCATGATTGTGTCCCTGGATAGAGAGAAGCGGATTGGTCCTGTGGCTTCCGAAGACTTCCGGCTTTCACCACACGACGTCATAAATCTTCTGGTAGAAGAACCTTCCTCCTCCAGGAAAGGAATTGCTGTTTGTCTGTTCGTCGGCGTTTCTGTAGCTATTTCCTTATTTGCAGGGTGGGGAAGCTACTCCCACACCCAACCCCCTTACTAGGAGGACCAGGGGTTTTCTGTCGGGGTCTCCTTCCCTTAGACCATGTTGGTTCACGGCACCTTATTTCATTCGGTGCACCCCTCTCACGAGGGACCCCCTATCCACCACCCAGGGGACGTGCCTCAATGCCATATGGTCCCAGCGCGAGGAATATTATGTTGCATCATATCAAAAACAATCATTAACCCTTTTAGCCCCAAGGTCCCATTTCTCAAATTTTGGAGGTGTTGCCTGTACCAGACTGTACCAGTTGCAGAGATGGATTGACCATGATAATTCAAGGGTAGTGCCAGATTAGCTTGGCGCCTCTAGGCGCCAAGCTAATCTGGCACTGCCCTTGAATTATCATGGTCAGTTCATCTCCTGCTGTAGGGACTCGGGGCTAAATGGGTTAAGGGAAACTCCATCTGTCCCTTGTGCTGGACAAAAGACTGCGCTTCGTTAGGAGTACCACAGTTGCATCCTGATGTGTCCAGTCTGTGAGAACTGTTGCAGATTTTGAGTGCGTCTGTACCCATACTCTGAGGTAAATGTAAAGCTAACTTCCTTCCATCCTCTTGAATATATAGTCATTTTGGGTTTTCGCAGTCTATCAGAACATTTTCAGAGAAACGGAGACATCTAAGAAGCGGTTTTCGTTTGTTTCAGTGATTTTAGCTGGCTGAGAGTTAGAACTTTATGTTTAGAGCTGATAGACAACAGCAAGCTATTACATGTTTTCACTAACAGAGAACAGATAGGATTCTGAAGGGTTCCATTCAATAACATGCATGCCCAGTCGAAGAGTGCCCACTGTGTTTATACGGTCAGTGTAACATAACCCCAACAGCAGCTAGCGTCATTTTTTTGTCTACCATTTTGAAAATACAGTAGACTTTTACTAGATGGGGCTGGTCGGAACCCATTCAGTAGCATGCAAATGACATAACAGGCGGGCAGGCCTCATAGTCTGGCAAAGAAGTAACAAGATAAGAAAGACGTAACATCTACTTCTAGCTACTCTAACCTTGCTGTTGAATGTAGTTTTGGTGCGAAGCGCCGCATGTGTGTGTTTGCGTATGTATGTAAACACAAAAATCGCCGACCTTTGCGTACATACAAGTTTGAAAATAAAGGAAATGCTGCATTCAGGGGTTGTCTAGGAGCGTTTTCGAGCATAGTGAAATTAGATGTCTCATTGAAGAGTTAAATGACTAGAAAGGCAGTTGACCCACATTAGAGTCCGTAATTTTGATTTAATATGTTCTTGAAATTTTGGATATACTAGTTTGGAGAAAGACATTTGATGAATTAGTTATAGCCAGCATTGTACCTCTTCAGCTTTTTAGAAAATAAATTTATTGCAGAAAAAAATAACGAGTAAACATCATCAACTTCAGGAGAAGAATCAGGCAGTGACGAAAAAGCACCAAAGCACGATAGTGAACATTATCACATTAAAAAATGAACAGTTTTAATTAGGTAAACTTTGACTGATGGAATTCTGTCCACAGTCATGGATTCATCCGGAGCAGTTTTCCTCAATCTTGAGGGACTATTTTTAGCTGTTCAACTTTCCCTGATTGACAGGTTACGTGTTTTTTTTTAAATCGTATTATATAATATATTATATTATTATCACGGTTTATCAAACTTTTCAAAATATTCTTCTTCAACTTTAGGGAAAGTGTTTTTTGTTTAAAATAGCACGGGAAACCCCTATGACATTCTGGCGAACCATTGAAGTCAGGTGAATCAATATTTTGCGGACTTATAGTCCTTAGACAGGTCGTGCAATTTCCCCAAAACAGCCTCGGACGTGACAATTTTTTGCAAAATTCTTTTCCTTATATCTCTGAAACTATTTGAGCTAGACACTTGCTGTTTTTTTGGTTGTTCTTATTTTTGCTTGAACTTTAATAATACCTTCTTTTCTTGCTATCATATTTGCAAGGGATTTGTGTATTTTAGGGGCTGCCTGTACCTACTTTTTAATCATACCAATTTCACATTTTCAGTGACCTCTCTCAAAGATCAAGGTCACAGCTGTCCAGAAAAGGGTAAAAATAGGCTTATTTTGACACAAATTGTTTTCCCTCAAATACTATTTTCAACTTCAAACACAAACTTTGTACAGATATGCCTGATGCATGGTAAGCCCTTTTTATGCATACTAATTTCATTTGACCCCTCACAAAAGATCACAAAAAACCTAACCCTTTGTCAGTAGCAGTTTTTGTCCTGATGATTACTGTAGAAATCATCACGACTAAAACTGCTGCCGATACGCAAAGGGTTAAACCTATTATCCACACATCTTGGTCTTGTCCACCATGCTTACAAAACCTGTTCTGCAGCCAGTCTCATACATTTGTCAAAATTTATGCTCAAGAATATTGAAATACACTAAACAGCTGAATTATATATACTCGTACCATGGGTTTGATTTTAATTCTGCTTGTTTGCAGTCATTGTTTGTGTCCATGTAACAACCGTGATAGACACCTGATCACAACAATCAATTGTGGCTCGCACAAAATCCACTGCATGAACTATCTTTGTGTCTCATACATTGTATTTGTAGGCATAGTAGGAGTGCATTATTGGACAGATTACTGTCAGTTTGATTTTGGTCCCTCGCGCCACGCATTCTGACCACCTTTTTAGAGACTGACCCTTGTAGCCCTGACGCACTACACCTGGAGGTGGATCGACCTTGATGATACAAAGGTAGTGCCAGATAACTTGGCATCATTAGACGCCAAGCTAGTCTGGCACTAGCCTTGAATTATCATGGCCAGTCTATCACCAGCTGTAGTACATCGGGGCTAAATGGGTTAAAATAAGAAAACCTGCAGGGGGTTAACTGACTCTTTATAAACTTTATTGTCAAAAAGATATACACGAACAAAGCAATGGTTGCTTGGTAGGTCTGGGGTTTAGTGTTTACAGCACGACCCTAAAGCAAGGGTTATGAGGGACAGGAATAGGTATTGCTTAACAGACATGCTGTGAAGTTAACCCCAATGCCCTACAGCAGGAGATGGATCGACCATGATTCAAGGGTAGTGCCAGATCAGATTGGCGCCATCAAGCACCAAGCTGATCTGGCACAACCCTTGAATCATCATGGTTGATCCATCTCCTTCAACAGGTATGTTGTTAAATAACACCTCCAAAATTGGCACATGGGGTTAAATGGATTAACTCTTTCCCTACGTAAAATTTTCAGCGAGTCGGTTCCCTGATGACGTAGCAGGGAAAAGGATGTCTGTTCCCTGGTGACATACATTTTTCGGGTAGATTGAATTAATTTTCACAGCCTCCGAAGGTAACAACCATAGATAAATTGGGTATCATTGGAAAGAGCATTAATAGTATTTTTCAAAACTGCATGTGTTTGTGCATCAGTTTAGTGGGAAGTCGAACCAATTTGATTATTATGCAGCAAAACAAACATGGCGGAGCAAAAAATGATAAACGTGGTTTTGGTAGCAACAGTGTAAGCACATGCAACGAAAAACCCAGATTTACTCACCAACATGGCAGGAAAATGTATTCCACAAGCAAAGAAATCACACAAGAGACCTATCTCTTCTTGAATCACAATATTACGAGCTAAAAATCACTGTTGAAGCCACGTTCATGAGGATCGAATAAGCTCATCGTAGGAGATGATCCAAGGCACGTTGTCGGCTACTTTGGCCATGTTCCGACACCATCCGACAAGGGCATTCACTTTCAGATAACTTAGAAATGGTTGGTGAAACATATTATAGTGGTTACTTCCCTTAGACCGATAGCTGTGCTTCAGGCAATTTTTGTACAAAAACAACGCTAGAATACTAGTGACTCGTCTATAGACGGCATCGAGGGAGTTGCAGTAGTCGATGCGAGATAAGATGAGAGAGACAGCAAGTTTGGTGGAAGCTTCGGTGGTGAGGTATTTTCTGATCTGACTGATGCGGCGGAGGTGGAAATAGCATGCCTGGGCCGTGGCGGAGACGAAGCTGGTCATGGACAGAGAGGAATCGAGGATAACGCCAAGGTTCTTGGCCGAGTCAGAGAGGGAGATGGGGGTGCTGTCGAGTTGAAGGTGGAGAGAGGGAGGGAGCTGGGAGAGTTTCTGGTGAGTGCCTACCAGCATGGCTTCCGTTTTGTCGTTCAGTTTAAGCTTGTATGCTGTCATCCATTTTTTCACGTCTTCATAGCAGTCAGCCGTGCGAGTCAGTAGTGACTGAGTGTTGTCGAGTTTGTCTTTGTCTAGTAGTTGTGAGTCGTCAGCGTAGAGGTGTATGTGGTGAGACTGGATGATGTTGGACAGGGGAGAGGTGTAGAGTGTGAAAAGGACCGGGCCCAGGACGGACCCCTGTCTGTGGAACTCCTCAGGAGAGCGTGACTGGGTTGGAGGAGACACCGTCGATGGTGATGGACTGCTGTCTGTCGGAGAGGTAGGAGAGAAACCAGGAGTGAGCAGAGTCAGTAATGCCAAAGGAGTGGTGGAGGTGGTGGAGGAGAATAGAGTGGTCTTTAGTGTCGAAGGCGGCAGAGAGATTGAGTAGCGTAAGAAGGGAGATGTTGCCCGAGTCGGTGGAGAGAAGCAGGTCGTTTGGGATATGTAGAAGGGCTGTTTCAGTGCTGTGATGTTTGCGATAGGCAGACTAGAAGGGACTGAGGAGGTTGTTGTCGGTGAGGTGGAGGTTGAGCTGGTTGAGAACAACCTTCTCAAGAAGCTTGGACAGGAAAGAGAGATTGGAGATTGGGCAATAGTTCTTGAGTTCGTTTGGATCGAGGTTGTGTTTTTTTGAAGAGAGGACGGACGATGGCGGACTTGAAGATATCGGGGACGGAGCCGTTCTCTAGAGATGTGTTGATGATGTCGGTAATGAAGGGCAGAAGTTTTGGAAGGCCGTCCCGGTAGAGAGAAGCTGGGAGGGGGTCTAGTTCGCAGGTTTTGAAAGGCATGGACTTTACGGTCTTGAGGACTTCATCCTGAGAGACGGGGCGGAAGGACAAGAGGGGAGTGCCGGAAAAGGGGGGGTCGGGAGGGCAAGGCGGAGAAGTCAGAGTGTCGAGTGTGTTGCGCAAAGTTTGGATTTTTTCGGAAAAATAGGTGGAAAAAGCGGACGGGAGTTCTTCTTTGCTGTGTGTGTTGGGGAGAGGAGTGTCTTTAGAAGTGCCTAGGAGTGTGTTCATGGTAGCGTAGAGGGTTTTGGAAGAAGTGGATTCCAGGATTTTGTTTTGAAGGTGTTTACGTTTAGAGTCGGAGATCATTTTGCAGACTTTGGATCTGGTTGTTTGGAAGATCTGTCTGTGAACGGTGAGGTCGGATGAGCGCCAGTGGCGTTCCGCTTGTCGGCGCTCGCGCTTGGCCTCAGCTATGTTGTCAGTGAGCCAGGGGGAGGGGAGTCGGTTGGGTATGGAGCAGGTGGTGACAGGGGCATGGGTGTCTAGAAGTTTACGAAGGGAGGAATCGAAATGGGATGCAAGATCGGGAGAGGGGGCGGGGTCCAAGAGAAGGTCAACAGCTTCGTCAAAGATGCTCTCTCGGTTGACAGATTTTAGTTTGCGACGAGATACAAGGAGCTTGGGTTTTTTCGGGGGAGGTAGGTTGAGGGTGACGAGAATAGCGAGGTGGTCAGAGGGAAACACAGAGGAGGTGTCAGAGTCGAGAAAGAGTTGATCGGATGTGCGGGTGATGATCCAGTTGAGGGTGTGACCGAGTCGGTGGGTGGGTTTAGTGATGTGTTGTGGAAGATTGTGGTTTGAAAGTGACATGCAAAGGCGTTTTGTGTCAGGGTGGTCGGGTTTGTCGAAGTGGAACCATGTTAAAGTCGCCAAGAAGGATGTGTTTTCTGGATCGTGTGCTATAGTGGTCAAGGAGGAGGTTGAACTCGTTGAGGAACATGGAGTTTGTGAGTTTGTTTTGAGAGCTTGGAGGGGGGCGATAGATACATGAGAAGATGAGGGACTGGCCAGGGAGTGTTGCTACGGCCTCTACAGATTCAAAGGAGGGATGAGCAAAAGGGAGAGACTGAGAGAAGGAGAGGTGAGCAGAAAGACAGTCCCTGTAGATGATGGCAATGCCACCCCCTCTTGAAGCACGCAGGAAAGAGGCCAGGTGGTAGCCACTCGGAGTGACGCTGGCGATGATGGGTTCATCGCCAGCTGAGCGGAGCCATGTTTCAGTGATCACGACAACATCTAGGTCATTGTCTAGAATGAAATCTGAAATCATGTCGGCTTTGCTTTCATGAGAATTTATGTCTCTTGCTGGCCCTGCCGTGGACCGTTTTCAGTCTGTTGCACTGTCACCCATGTTGACTCTGTGTTCATTTTACGCTTTGTGTGTGTTGTGTAGGAAGCTGGTGAAGCATCGAAGTGAGCTGTCTCAGGAGCTTCAGTCTGGTACTACAGCACCGTTGGAGAGATCTCAGTCGGAAACTTCGCCTCGACGGGCTGCTCCCTCACGCCCCACTGCAGACTGTAAGTTCTGTGTCTGTGCAATGTGTTACTGGGGCAGAAGGGGTCAGCTTTGCATTAGTGTATCAAACCCATTACATCCATGGGCTGAATGTGCTTTTTGTCCTAAGAAGGCGGCACTAAAATTTAGAAAATGGATCAGCCATTTTAGTTCCAAGGGTGGTGCCAGAGTAGCTTGGCGCCTCCAGCACCAAGCTATTCTGGCAGCACCCTTGAACTATCATAGTCAAATTTATTTCCAAGCAGTAGTAGTTCAGAATGAAAAGGGTTAAGTATATACCTGTAACACAGTCATGAAGTGACGAGCTTTCAAACAGCTTCTGTCTGCTTGATACCCCAAGGTTTTTGTGGGGTTTTTATGGTTGCTTTTGAATCCTTTTCGCCCTGATGCACTACAGCAGGAGATGGGATTGATCATGATTTTTCAAGGGTTGTACTAAATTAGCTTGGTGCTATCAGGCGCCAAGTAATCTGGCAATACCCTTGAATTATCATGGTTGATACATCTCCTGTGGTGAGCACATAGTCGTATGGTGACGTGTACATAATGTGGGAAATGCAGCCATAGAGTTAAATGGGTTGAACACCTGGACCCTCCCTCACCACCACCTAACCACACCTTGGTGTTGGACCAAAGACCACAAGGTCCAAAATCACATACCGGTATTCATTATAAGCAGGGGTTTGCTACATGGACCCTTGTAGACCTGAGGGGTCAAAGGAACCATTGTACCTCGAAGGCCTGAGGGGTACAATGGTTCTTTGAGTTTGACCTCCCTCAAACTTACAAGGGTCTGTGCAGAAAGCCCCTGCTACCAATAATGTATTTGTTTTCATTCCTCCACTATTTTCATAAAAGAAATCAAGCCAACCTAGATCACATAGGGCATGACTGACATCAAAAGAATACACATGTATATATAATAGACTTCTGATGTAATTTATGATCTTTTATGACCTTGCTGTCTGCATGACCAGCAGCATTGTCTATACAAATGCCAGAGTAATGCAGTGGAAGAGGTGACTGTTTTTTTTTTTTGTTTGTTCTTCTCAAACATGATTCTTGATTTTTGTAACAGTGCAAAGGCAGTCATCAACCAACAGTAGCCCTATCCCAACCCCACCACAGAATGGGGGAATATTGGTAAGCCCAGCTGAAAATGGAGACAGCAATCTCAACAGTACATCCCTACCTTCAGGAGATTCGGCCGTCATGGATGAATGTCCAGGCGACAACTCTGCCTCTGTAAAAACAGAAGCTAACGCACCAGGAGATGAATCCAGTGCGCCCATTGCTGTCCCTGCAGTATCTAGCGACAGTGACACAGTCAGCAATGGTGTTTCTTCAGTCACATTAACAGACATGCTGAAGGAGTTGACGGTCCCGGACAAGATTGGTCCCGAATTGGTGGAAGAGGTGCGCAAGAGCACAGGACTCAGTTTTGAGAAGTCCAAAGTTGCCGTGGGAACGGTGTTGGGGTACGTGGGATGCAAGATGCCCGAGTTGGAGCTTGTCCTGCTCAAAGTTGTGAACTCTTTGCATTTTGGGGTAAGTAGAGCCTTGCATTTTGGGGCAGGTGAAGCTTTGCATTTTGGGGTAAGTAGAGCCTTGCATTTTGGGGCAGGTGAAGCTTTGCATTTTGGGGTAAGTAGAGCCTTGCATTTTGGGGCAGGTGAAGCTTTGCATTTTGGGGGGGGGTGTACTACATAATAACTCCTTAAAGTACCATTGTACATGAATCTGAAGACACGTTTCTGCACCATTTGTGTTTGTTATGTCTTGTCGACACACCTAATGAACTTTAACAGCAATTTGGACAGGCAGCAACAGCACACGCGTTAATCACATTTATTCTGTGCAGCCGTTGGCGTTTCAAACTATTTTTAGCTGTTTCTCGTACTTCTTCTTCTTCTCAAACGCCGTCACACTTTGAGTTTGGCTCTCAAAATGAAATCTGTGGTCTTCTGTAGCGCCTCCACAGGCCCGTACAGTTTCTCTTGTAGTGGCGGGCTTCGGCCATATCTCCTCCCTCAGCGGCTGGTGGTTCCCACAGTCCTGGAGGATGTGCTCTGCGGTCTACTCTGCTTCTCCACAAGGGCACAGGGGAGATGGCACGAGGTGGAAACGTCTGTGCAGGTGGAAATTGAGTCGGTTGTGCCCGGTCCTCAGACGAAAGATGGTCACCTGCTCTTGTCTGGACAGCTGATGGTAACTGTCTAGGGGCCGTTGTGGTGGTCTGTACACAGACTTAATGATGGTCTTCATCTCTGTGAAGCTGACTCCATTTTCATCTTGTTCTTTCTCTGCGCCCACTTTTGCCATTCTGTCAGCTTCTTCATTGCCGTAGATGCCACAGTGTGAAGGGATCCACTGCAGCACCAGTCTGGTGCACTTGATGTTTTGCAGTGCCTCTTGTAGACGTGGCAGTTTGCTTGCTGTTGCTGCCTCAAGGACAGACATGGCATCAGTAAAGAAGACAATCTGGGCATCAGGGTCTGCAGTGCCACTAAGGGTGTTAGCTGCGCGGACTAGGGCTTCCACCTCAGCTCTGTAATTTGTGCAGTGAAGGCCTGTTGGTACTGCCTCTGCCTGCCATTTTCCGTTTGGGTACTGAATGTACACCCCAGCCCCTCCATCCTGAACTGCATCTGTGGCTGATCCATCGGTGTATGCCCGTATCCATGCTTCCTGGGGATACTTTTCTTCGAGCATGGCCAGTGTCAGGGCTTTCTTGCTCACAGTGCTGTGCTCATCTCTGTGGTACCGTGGAAGAGATGGTGATGTTTTCTGGCTTACTTTCCCAAGGTGAAAGGTCGCTAGCAGGATTCAGAGCCTCTACCTGCGCAGGCAGCTTTGCCTGGTGTTTTCTCTGCAGTGCTCTCGTCTCCTTCACAAAGCTTGATCTTTTCAGTCTCCCTGAGGTTGGTTGTTTCATCCTAGCGTTCATAGGATGGTCTTTGGAAGACTTGACCTTTGTGGACTGTATCAAGGCTTTGCAATCTCTTCTCATGCGCAGGGGTGGGATGCCCGTTGTCTCTTCCATCTTTTCAATTGGTGTGGATCTCATTGCGCCGGTGATGATACGCAGTGCCTGGTTCTGAACTCTGTCAATGGTCTGCTGGTGTGACTGGGCTGCCGTCAACCATGCATTAGATCCGTACTCAAGGTGCGGTCTCACTGTGCCTTGATATACATTTTTGAGGATCTTTTCATTGGCTCCCCATTGTGTTCCAGCCAGTTTTCTCATGATGTTCAGCTTTCTTCTAGCTTTCGCTTCTGCATTCCAAATGTGCGGCTTCCACGTCAGCCTCTTGTCAAGGGTGACTCCCAGGTATGTCTGTTGGTCTTCATACCGCAGCAGGGTGTTGCCCAGTGTTAGGTTGCCAGCCTTTGCCTTGTTGGAGAGAGAGAAGAGTGTGGCTGATGATTTTTCTGTGTTGATGGTCACACACCAGTTGTTGGTCCAGTCTGTCAGCCTGTCCAGGGCTAGCTGCATCCTGTATGTAGCAGTTGTTGCATACTCTTCTGTGCACCAGAGTACCAGGTCGTCTGCGTACAGGGCTGCGTGTACTCCTTTTGGTAGCTCTGGCACAAGGTCGTTGATGAAAAGTATGAACAGTGTCGGTGACAGGACTCCCCCCTGTGGCACCCCCTGACGCAACAGCACTTTTTGGCCACAGTACCCATCCACTGTCACACGGGCTCTGCGATTGTGCAGGTATGACTTGGTCCACCGGTACATATTCCCTTGGATGCCACTGCGAAGGAGTTTCACAAGGAGACCATCCTTCCACACCTTGTCGAAAGCCTTCTGTAGGTCAATGAAGGCAGCTAATGTCACCTTCTGATCTTGAAAGGCATCTTCTATGACCTGTGCAAGGTGTGTTGTCTGGTCTTCTGTACTCTTGTAGCTTCTGAAGCCAGCTTGCTCTGGCACGATAATGCTCTCAGAGTCCAGGTACCACTGCAGGCGCTTGTTGATGATGCGCTCCATGGTCTTGCACACACAACTTGTCAGGCTGATGGGGCGATAACTCAGGGCTTTGGACTTATTCTTCCCTTTCTTCAAAATTGGGATCATCCTGGCTTCCTTCCAGCACTGGGGTACCTGTCCTCCTCTCCAGCTGTGGTTAAAGATGTCCAGTAGCTTCATTAAGGCAGTGTTGCCAAGGTGTAACATCTCGTTTGAGATGCTGTCTGGACCTGGAGATTTTTTCTTCTTCAGCTGTTTGATGGCCATCTTCAGTTCTGGAAGGGTGATGTCCTTCTTCATTGCATCATGGATGTTCACATCTCTTGTTCTCTCTCTTTCTTCCTGTCTGATTTCTTTCGCAAGCATTCGTGGGACAGTGATGTCACTTTCTTTCGCATAGATCTGTGCAAACATGTTTGCAGCTTTCCTACCAGTCAGTGCTTTCCCTTCTTCTTCCAAGGTGATCTTCTGTTCCCTGGTGCCCTCATCGTTCAACGCCTTGGTCAGTCTCCACAACTTCGTGGTGTCCCTGTCCATGTTTAGTCTTGCAGTCTTCTCTCTCCAACTTCTTCTTGTGCACTCCAACTTCATCTTCAGATACTGGGCCTTACTGTGTTGTAGCTTGATGTTGTTTTCTTGGCTGGGGTTGGTTTAAGCGTCTTCTCTGGCCCTAGTGAGGTTGTCATGTGCTTTCTGAAGATCTGCGGTCCAGTATGGGGTGTAGTTTTTCCGGACCCCTCGAGGTATGGATTCCTTGGCTGCCTTACTGATAATGTCATTAAACTCTCTGACCACATTGTTGATGTTCCTTCCAGACACAGCGAGGTCTTGCATTATCTCATTTGTTCGGATACTGAACAAGCGCCAGTCTGCCTTTCGGTAGTTCCATCTTGGCCGGTGTGGCGAGCTAGCTGCTGTGCATCCTTTTAGGGTTAGGAGGATAGGGCGGTGGTCACTTCCTCCTAGCTGTGGTCCTACTGTTCTGCTGAGGCACTTATGAACATCTTCAGTGCAAAGCGCCAGGTCCGGTGTAGTGGTGGTGTGCCAGCAGCGAGAGTAGAAGGTATGTTGGTCCTCAGGGTCATTGGCAAGTATCAGGTGGTTTTCATCTTGCCACTCCTCAATGTCTTCTCCTCTCTTGTCCAGTGTGTCATATCCCCAACTCTGGGACTGGCTGTTGAAGTCACCAGTGATGAGGAATCCACTGTCCGGGACCTGGATAGTGTCGAGGGACAGCAACTTATCATTAGGGCAGTAGTACAGTGGAGTCCGCTTAACACGAATTTCTGGGGACACGGAAAATCACTTCGTGTTAACCGTATTTCGTGTTAACCAATATGGCCTCAAAATTGATCACGGCCCTCCCGGCAAGGAAAAAGTGTGTAAGAGATGCGTGCATGAATGAGTACGAGGTTAAAAGTGCACATTATTGTACTATATATGCTTACATTACGTTCAGCTCGCTAGGAAAACACAAGGATGTGTACAGCTCACGTAGTTAACGTAAAATCCATCAGGTAAAATCCATAGTAAAGTAAAAGCAACACGGGCATCTGGCATCGGTAAAAGCAACACAGTCAAAGTCATTTAAAAAACGGGCCATGATCGAAGTCGGTCTTGCGTTATTGACAGCCCGTGTAGAGAGACAATCGTGGATCTCATTAATCTTGTTTTTTCACTTCAAGCGTAGTCGACTTCTGTTTTACCTTGGGGGTAGCTGTGATTGGTAGAACTGAATTGAGGGAGTGTTGGTACACGAATGATGCATGAATTCAGTTCAGAAACACTAGCCAATGAGAAGACGGATTACAACGACTGAAGGCTATTCAGCCAATCACAGGCTAGAGTTCGTTCATGCGTCGTGTGTACTACAGCACGAGAGCGACACGTGCAGTGCCCCTTTCATGAATCGGTTTTCGGTGTTTGAGACTGGAATGTGTGTTCGTGTTAAACAGGTGAATAATAGTGAAATTGCTCTGGTCAGGAACCGAAAACAGCTTCGTGTTAAGCGAAATTTCGTGTTAAGCATTTCGTGTTATCAGTGAAATTTTAATACATAATAAGAAGGCCGTCAGCCGGGAATGCAAAAGCGGTTCGTGTTAACCGGAAATTCGTGTTAAGCGAGTTCGTGTTAACTGGACTCCACTGTAGTTGACAAGGTCAAGGGTGCTGTCACTGGTGGTTACCTTGACCTGGATGTATTCTGCCTCTTCCATGACTCTCCTGGTTTCGCTGGCATTCAGGTTGTTTCTAACTAGGGTCATAGCCCCCCCTTTCTTCCTCCCTTGGCGATCACTTCGGAAGACCTGATATCCTCTGACCTTAAAGGGTTTCCCTTCTTGCAGGTGTGTCTCTTGTATACAGCAGATGTTTATGCTGTTTTCATGCAGAAAGTGCTCTAGTTCTGTTTTCTTGTTGGTAACCCCTTCGGCATTCCAGTGCATGATGTTCACATTGGCTTCTTCTTTGTCTCTGGTCTTGTTTATTCGCTGGCCAGTCGCTCTACTTCCCAGTCCCCTGGCTCCTCGAGACAGTCGGGAAGGTCCTCCAGTCGCTGGGGGTGGGCTCCGAAGAGGCGCAGAGCCCGGTACTGCACCTGCCTGGTGAGATTCCACAGGGCGAGCACCATTCCTCTTGAATCCATCTCCAAGTGTCATATGGCTGTATATGCATGGTACTGTGGTTTATTAGAGTGCGCTGTGCAGCCCAGTACCTCCGTCTTCAGCACTCGGGGTTTCTGTCGGGGTTACCTCACCCTTAGCTCCTGGTCAAAAGGCCTTTCCTGGGAGCACAGGATGGTTTAGTTTTGGAGTATCCTTCTCCTAGATGGATTGCCGACCAAGGCTTATGGGTCCCATCTACTCAGGTTTTTCCTCGGAGTTTTCCTTCTCGAAGGAGATCTGCCAACCAAGGCTATCGAGCATCCCTGCCCGGATTTGTATAGGGTTTACTACCCTAGCCTTTGCCTCTCCCAAGGCACCCACAAGGCAGTGGGGCTATTTACCCATAGCTGGGGATCTGGTTCATGGGCATCAGGGCTTGTCCACACATCGATGGGCCTGCATGCCGCATGTCTGGGGGCCAGATCTCCTCCGAGTCCTCTGTAGTTCAGCCCGAGTCCGTAAGGTGCTCGATTACCATGAGTCACCACGAGGAGGCACTACATGAGGCTTGTTGTTGGAGAGGCTGTGTACTGGCAGGGAGAGACTGACATGTTCTGCTCCCCTTTTCGCAAAACTGCTAGCCAGCGGTGGGAGCTGAAAGCGAGAGCGACAAGCACAGACGCTACACTACCACACTAGACGCATCACAACAACCATTTGACCCACGTTTCTCGTACTGATCAGCACTGTATTTGAGACTGTCTCAAAAGGTGGTTGGTCACTACCCCCATCCTCTTTATTTGCTAAAAACATTTATCAGAAATAAAGTTATCAATTTATGGTTGTACCAGTGTCAAGAGAAATGATTGAAGAGATACATAAGATAAAACCAAATCTACACTGGTGACCGTTTACAAGGTATGAAATAAAAATATAGTTTTGGGGGCTTTTTATCATGTTTGAAAAAGGGACTCTGGTGTGTGCGGTACGGACGAGTACTTCTGTGATCTGTAATAATGCAGTAAGTCCGTGGTTTGTGGTGTTAATTTGTTGTTGTATACCTAAATTACTTGTGTCTCAAGTAAAATTGCGTACATTTTCACAAATTCAAAGAAAAATCGTCTTCTCAAAATTACGTGGTCGATCTGGACACGCTTTGTCGGAGAGCAGCCTGAATAAGACGAGCTTGTGAAAAAAAAGCCAAAGAAATGATTATTAACAAATATCACCAGGCAATCGCACACCATCGCTGTATTCAGAAATTCGGGCTGTGCGAGGTTAGACTTTAATCCTGTAGCAGTTACAGCGTTTTGAAATGAACCACGCCGATTTTTGTCGATTTGTCACGATCGATCATTTGAGGCTACCTCCCGCGAGGCAGCGTACTCGAGCTTCAGAGTTGACTAATATGCAAATTGGAAGATCTCGCGAGAACGTGACGTGATTGTTTCTGAGCAAGATGGCGACACCCAGGAGAGAAGGTTGGTTTTAGAATTTTGTCTGTACTGTTTATGATGTCACGGTCGACTCAAGAGTCACAATCGACATTGAATTTTGTCAGTTTCACAGCATAGTTATGAAATGCTAATAAATGTACTATTATTATCGCCATTCACTTGCAAAATACGATTCTTTTACATATTACAAAGCGCCCACTTTATTCTTGTTCGCACATGGTTGCCCATTTCCTCATACGAGGACCAAAACAAGTTTTGAGTCTTTGTCACGGACGACACATGAATTTTATTTGTGGTCCAGATAAAACATGTTACTTGATACTTTGCGCTTAGGCGTACTTCTTTTGATTGCTTTTGCAAATTGCGTTTGTAAGAATGGCTTAAAATGTTGTGGTTGCTTTCACACCCACCCTTTGTGCTGTCGACCGTGACCTTCGGCTCGAAAGATAAAGTGCTCATAGTTTTTCCGTCCTTTGTCTTTGTCACGGACGACTCATGCGTTCCCATTTCTCCTTTTGATAGTGCTGACTGTGACTACTATTACACATTTTATTTTAGTTTGAATACCTCATCCCAGAAACATGAGCAATATTTTATTTGTTGTTATTTTTGCCTAAGTTCTGAGTGATACCTAGTCGATTGTGACATATTCCATAAGGACTAAGTGAGGCTGATAAACAAACTCCTAGTTTATAAAATGAAAGTAGCATTGTACTAAAACCTGAGCACGAATTTGATATGTTGTTACTGTGTTAGTAAGCTTTTTTCCACAACTGACAGAAATACTACTAACTAGGTTGCTATGATATAAGTTTGAGGCATTCTTTTTAGACTGTTGTAATATTTTATTTTTCATTTTGTACTTGTACTAAGTTGTAGGTCTGTGGGTCCTCCTGAGGCCTCCTCTTGCAACAAAACTCCCTGAATAAAAGCAATGCTGAAAGATGCAGAGCTTACAGAGACTTGCTGAAATCTGATCAAGCGAGGTATGCTGAAGGATTTGGACAGAAATCACAGAAACCGTCAACGACCCAAAACTGACTAGGAGTTGCAGCGGCGCCGAGAACAAGACAGACTGCGTCAAAAACAGCACAGGTTTGTTTTGTTTTACTTGCGATGTAAAAAACTACACTGCGTTTTGTTTTTAAAAAAGCAACAACCATTAGTATCCTGTGTAAATTTTTGTATTGAAGTAAGCTGATCCAATCTTCTGGACCAGTTCCAACGCACACTGCAAAATGTATTTTCATTACTGTTTTACAGAGAAAGGATTAAGGCTGGGCAGAGGGCAGTCGGCCACTAGCAGAGAAAAGGACCACCCGCGCAAAACAACACTTTGAGGATGCTGCAGTGGCTGCACAACGAATGCTGTGGGCAGCGCAGAAGAGAAAAGAACGGGAGCAATGGAATTCCCAGCAAAAACAACGGCACCGTGGGAAGGCCCTTGCATGGTGTCGCAAGAACAAGAGCAGATCAACTGTTGTGGAACTTGGTAAGATCTCATGTTAATTTTTTTCTGAGCTCCAGCACACACGGTGTGGGGATCTTTCCCTTTGCTTTTTATTAAATTGTTATTGAAGTCTACTATCTTACCAATATCGTGCTGTGATTTTAAATCACAAGTTGCCATCCTAACCAAAGTCGGCAAGTATGAGTGTTGTAACTGTGTGTATTGTTTGTACTGTTTGACTTAGCATTGGATCTCATTTGTTTCAGCTCAACCACTAGCTCCACCATCTGCAGACAAGCCAGCACCCACTAGTGACCTTCAACAGACTCCGACTTCGTGTGGTGAAGCTGGGGACAAGAAAGCCATAAACAGGGCTAAGAAGGCTGTCTGCAAGATGCCGAGTTTGTTTGGGCACATTTTTTCTGTCATCACATGCTTTGCCAAGAAATTGCCCCGCAAGCGTAAAGCCATTAGTGACGTTCTAGAGTCACCTTCTGCAAAACTGGTAAAAGAGAGGTTTCTGTCAGAACTGGACAAACGCAAGCATAAACCTAGCAAGAAGTGCCTGGCTGCCAGGAAACTGCTGCTTGATACGGTACACATGTACAAGAAACAGGATGGTCAACGGGAAAATACGCAAAAAATATGTCTGCAGCAGCAGCTGCTGTTCATAGTTACCTCGAAGATGTGGCTGTAGATCTGCCTAGAAAAAGGTCAGTGGACAAAAGAACCATGAAACAGAAACAAATTCTTTCCAAACAAGTGAAAAGGCTTCACAAAGACTTTTGTCTAACACATCCCGAGCTGAAGGTTTCATGCACGACCTTTTACAGGCAGATACCGCCCCATATCCTCGCCGCTGGCAATCAATCTCACCGACAGTGTCTATGTGAAATCTGCACAAGTGTCGACAAGAAGCTGGGCGTTCTAAATAAACACCTGGAAGCCCAGATTGATCGACGCGAAAACCTTTCAGAAGCCAGCCTGTGTTCACCCCCAACGCTGGACTGCATAAATCAATTGTGTGTGACGCATGTGGTGTGCAAAATGTGCAAAGCCATTTGTATGCCAACCTGACAGTAGGACCAGAGACGGTGAAATGGACAGCATGGGAGATGGTACAAAAGGGAAAATCTACTTGACTTTGTCAACAAAGAGGGCACTGTAGATCAGCTGATCAGTCTTTTGATGAAAGAACTGGAGTTGTTTTCCAAGCGTTTGTTTTCTGGTGTCGGCACAACCAATTGATTCAAAACTTGCAAGGCAGCTATCAGCAACTGTCCCCTGCTTGCACTGGTGGTGTTAGACTTTGCGGAGAATTTTCTTTGCAAATACCATGTTCTTCATTTTATACCAATAAAACTACACTTTGTTCTCTAACACATTTATTTATCCAAAAACATGAAATCCAGTTGAGTTTTAAACAATTTTTTAGACCATTTTCTCCCTTCTGTATTTGTTGCCAGTAATTTTAACCACATCTCCAATTTAATCCACATCCTGAGAAAGTCTTGTTGCTGTCGGGATGTTAAGCAATGTACAACCATTCAACTTAATCCCAAATACATTTTTTTGACACGGATTATCAGCTACATACATCCTGTTTTTGTCCATACTGAACGTGTCACAATCAACACGCATTTTCCATTTATGGGTTATTTTTTACCAATGCACCAGTTCATTTCTGAGTGTAATATTGACCTAGTCTAGTATCTCAACGTTTGTGATGCTTGTCTTCAAAATGTGTCCTGATGATAAAGTGATTTTCTTCATTTCAGTTTCGAGACTTTGTCCATCATGGGGTTTGTCACGATCAACACACTATTTTGTTTGGAGAAAATGCTTGTTTGATGTTGATCAGTGTTGCAGTCAATTCTTATGGAGGAGTTCCACTGAATAAAATCTAGATTGTTTTAGACATTTGTGTTGGTTCTGTTATCTCATTACTTAATTTATTAATTATGTTTTGTGTCGGACGTGACAACGGACAAAGTGATAATTGCTTTTTACACTGATAGACACTTTAAAATGAGTTTGAATTGATTCATTTCACCATATTAGTGTGTTCTTCTATCAAATACCAACTCTCCAAGTCCAGTTCTACCTTTTATATGAGTGTTTCTACCTCAAGACTTTGTCTGCTGTCACGCGTGACACATTCCACTTGGCGAGCATAATCATCAAATATCTTTAAAACTATACACTGCACTGTCTTTTCACCTGCTTTTCCATATAATAGATATATTAAAGTGTTCAAACACACAGATTACATAAGTGCATTTCAAATTTGACTTTAGCACCTTCATGTCCCATTTCTGTTGTCACCTTTTGAGACTGTCTCATTTATAGATCGGAGTGGAGTCATTGTCAGGTTACTTAATATTAAGACGACGTGTGCTGAACTGGATTCTCCTGTGTCTAAATGAACCATGACTAGACCTGTGTGTAGCGTTTTGTAACCGTTTGTTACAGAAGTTTTTCTTTGAACAGTAGTGGGCCTTCAACCATCTGGATGTCGGTAGAGGCTTTTGTCACCATGATTCCTGCAGGAATCATGGTGACATAAACCTCTACCGACAGCCAGAGGGTTAAAACTGGTCACCTGAGTGTTACGTTTGTCACTCCCAGTTCCCACCTGACCCTCAGGTACAGCAGTCATAATTATAGGGACTATTTAGACTGAGTGCCACCAGTAAGTCAAGCGTGAAAGTGATCTCTGTTCATCACCTCAGGGCCGCCTGTGCCTCTTTATGTCAAACAACCATGAAATCTTTCTGTCTTCACGTTACTTTTATGATGTTGTTGTTTTGCACACCTCGCTAGGGGAGCTGTGCAACTCAGGTGGAGTAGGGTGTTCGACTCTTGTGGGAAATGTAAGCGGGGAAACCCGGCTGGCGTCAGAATTTGTCCATACCCTTTTTGATGCCCCATCTTTAACTCACTGTGCCCGAGGTACGAAATACCCACATTTTTGGAGTTATCCTCTGAGGACTGCATTACAATTCAGGAGATGGCTCGACCATGATAGTTCAAGGGTGGTGGCAGAATAGCTTGGCGCCTATAGGCGCCAAGCTATTCTGCCACCACCCTTGAACTGTCATGGTCGAGCCATATCTTGCTGTGGTGTGTCGCGCGGGCAGAATGAGTTAAGATTACCATTCTGGTGGAAGAAGCTGTTGAGCCCTGAACGTTCAACATTTTTCACACCTCACTAGAATGAAAAAAATCCCATTCCGTACCAGGTAACCCACTACATCCTGAGGCTGATTGTGTAAAATTTGCTTATTGTCCTGTGTAGGTGACGTTACACACTAGGAGGCAGATCAACTGTGATAGTTCAAGGGTGGTGCCAGAATAACTTTGCGCCCGAGGCGCCAAGCTATTCTGGCACCATCCTTGAACTATCAGACAAATTTATTTCAAGCAATGGGTGTATTAGAATGAGAAGGGTTAAAGCAGATGAGAGTTTGCGGGTTACAGTAACGGTCCCATGTTGTGACCATTCCATGTACGTGAAACTCAAGACAAAACTGTCCGTCTGTCATTGCAATGACTGTGTGAATATGCTTGCAGTCCTCTCAACTTTTGCACCTTAAAAATCTGTTTACCCGTTGCCCTTTTCATCCTGATCCACTATTGCTTGAAATAAATCTGACTATGATAGTTCAAGGGTGGTGCCAGAATAGCTTGGCGCCAAGTAATTTTGGCACCACCCTTGAACTAAATGGTTGATCTATCTCCTAATCTGTAATTTAGCCTTCATAAGTAAATAAATAAATCAGCGCATTAAATAGGCGCTTTTATCCCCTTTGAAAATCGGCTCAAAGCGCCGATGTGAATCGCGCGCATTCACTCACACACTGTACATAAACACAGACCATTCACATGGTTGTAAGGGCAAGCTCAAGCGAGCTACTGACGTTTTGGGGAAATTCAAATCGTTTACATTTGAAATTTGATTAAGTGGGCTGAAATTGATACCAAAGTCATATAATGGCAATAAGTAAATTAAAAAATAAAAAATCAGTTTCAGGATGTAATGTGTTAACCGCTTGATTGCTGCTGATTATACCACTCGGCAAAAAAGACGTGCAACTAAACATCTTCCAATCGTGGGTGGGACTTTTCCAGCTACAGCCGGATTTCCAGATTCCAAAATATTGCCCTTTTTTTTTCCTTTGTTTTTGGGGGGGCTTTCTTCTGCCCCCAGATCCCCGCTTCAGGATTCAACTTTTTTTCTATCTCACCCATGTCCAATAAACAATATCACCAACAGGTGGTTAACCCCTAGGGTGCATGCAGTCATCAGTATGCACTGGGGGGGGGGGGGGGGGGGAGGTTAAAATAATTTGTTTAGGGATACCATTTGTATGTCCTTTTTTTCCATACTTTCCAGCGAGACATCTCGGATGAAGATGTGAACAGCCATGATGCCCAGCGTTTGACAATAATCTTCACGGAGCTGACGGCCTGCAAAGATGACTCGCAGCAGAGGAGCTGGGCGCTATACGAGGACGAGGCCATCATCTGTGAATACCTGGAGGAACTGCTGTCAATACTGGTACGGGGTGAAGACACCACCTGTTTAACACATTCACTGCTGAGCAGAATTGAAAATCACACATCTGCAAGAGGCATAGATCCTCATAAGCCCCCGCTGTCACGGGGGCTCATGAGGATCTATGCCTCTTGCTGAGACCAATGTTCCTTTGTCTGCTGTGGATCATTGACTTGCATTGATTCAAAAACAATTTGTGACCGGTGGCAGTGACGAAGTTTAACCCCCTAGTGCATGGAGCCACTAGAGCTGACAGCTGCATGCACAAGTTGGTTATGGATTGTCCTTCGATGCGTCAATTTGTGGCTCATGGTCGAAGCAAAAGAGAGTCTATGTTTTGGGCCAGTGGTCATCTGTCTGTCATCTGTGGTTAACTTTAACGTTGGCATTTTCTCGGAGACTATTCAATCCACATTCTTCAAACTTAGCCCAAGGATACTTTGTGGTAAAACCTTTCTAAACATACCAATTGGATTGACCTCTCACAAAGGTCAAGGTCACAGGGGATCAGGAAATCGGTCAAAAATAGCTAATTTTTGACATCATTAATTTTTTTCTCAAATACTAACTATTCACAACTTCAAACCCAAACTTGGCACATAGATATATTCTGTTTAGTTTTTTTCACAAGCAGTGCAGGCACGTCCTGAGAAAGTCTTGTTGCTGTCGGGACGTTAAGCAATGTACAATCAATTGGCACATAGATACCTGATGGTAAGACCTTTCTATCCGTACTTATTTGGTTGATTCCTTGGAAAGATCAAGGGTCACAAGAGCTCAGGGAATAGGTGAAAATAGCCATATTTTGACAAAAGATGTTTTTTCCCAAATACTGTTCACAACTTCAAACCCAAACTTGGTACAGTGATACCTTATGGTAAGATCTATCTATGCGTACTAATTTGGATGACCCCTCAGAAGGGCAAAGTTTCACAAGGGCTCAGAAAATAGGTCCGAAATAGCCATATTTTGACAAAAGATGTTTTTTCTCAAATACTATTCACAACTTAACCCAAATTTGGTACAGAGATACCTGATGGTAAGACCTATCTATGCACACTAATTTGGATCACCCCTTGGAAAGGTCAAGGGTCACAAGAGACTGGCAAATGTGTATAAAATGCTTTTTCTTAAATAAAATCTTAGGTATTCCCAAATTTTTGCAAATTGTTTAACCAAATTTGGTACAAAGATAGCTGATGATAAGCCCTTCCTATGCATACTAATTTAGTCGGCTCATCATAAAGGTCATTGACAGATGTGTGAAAAATGCTTACATTTTCAGAAAACGTGGATTTTGCTGCTGCATAAGCCAGCCCTTGTCACAAAGGTCACACATATAATGTAAATCGGTCATACATGTGAGCCATAATAGCTTTGCCCATCTTGTTCAAGAAAAGATTGTTGCCCATTTGAAAACCCTCCAAGAACAGACACAATACAGAATCATTTCTGGCGCATGTGCGATCGCAAAACTGATTCTGTGTATTCGGCCATTTGTCTCTGGCAGTTTTGGTTGTGTAGATGTTTGTGTTCAGAGAACGGGCATTTGCACGAGCTGCCCTCGCTTTCAAAGGTCTCTTCCTGCTCTGTTTCACCTGATTTTGAGATTGACTATTTCTTCTAAGGGCTGCTCATGTTTCTTGTGCCACTCATAATGTGCAGCTGTGGTTTCTGTGTCTTTTTAGGAAAATGCCAAGCCTGCCATATGTCGTAAGGTTGTCGCTAGGGACAACTACGACATCCTGCATAGTTTGGTGCAGTATTACCAAATGGTAAGCTTTGTCTGACATTATATATGAGGATTTGTTAACCCCCTTGTGCATACAACCTCCAGCACGATGGACAGCATGCAGAAAAGGGTTAATTTACCCTCGTGCGTGCAGCCACTAGTACTGAGACAGTACCCGTGACTGCATGCACAAAGGGTTAACTCGTTCAGTAGCTGTTAAAGTGTTGCTCCACGTCAATAGCTGCGAAAGTGTCCTACAGCGTTGCCAGCAACGCTGTAGGACACTTTCACAGCTATTGATGCGGAGCGCCTTGAAAGTATGTATTTTTTCAGCGTTTGATGGCACGGAGGAACTAGTGGGTGTTTCAGTTGTAATGAGATGCATGAATGGCTCAACATTTTGTACAGTAAATAAAATGTGCAGATTTATGTGCTAATTTTGTAATTGTAGACCTTTTCAGGTCAGTGTCATAGCCCGTGGACAAGAATGAAACTGTCAGATGGGGAGGTTAACACGTTCTACCCCAGGTCCAAAATCTGGGTGTTGCCCTCTGAAGGACTGTATTACAATTCTAGAGACAGATTGTGCATGATAGTTCAAGGGTGGTGCCAGAATAGCTTGGCGCCTATGGGCGCTAAGCTATTCTGGCACCATCCTTGAACTGTCATGCTCGATTCATGTCTTGCTGTGGTGTGTCGGGGCTGAATGAGTTAAACTCACTGACAGATTGGCATCAATTACTGGAATTTGCAGACGCAAAATAAGAATATGTGTGTTCACACAAGCTGGTACATTTTCTGTTCTTTTCCCGCCCCCATCAGGAAACACGAGCGGTTATATGCCGACTGCTGCTGAAGGTGTTTGGGGCGCTGTGCAGTTTGCAGAAGGAAATCGTCACGCATATACTCTACTCTGTGCTGCCCTTGGAGTTGGCACAAGAGTTGCGTGCACACACAGAAGGTCAGCCATTACTCCATGGGCGGGACTTTTCCGGCTACAGCTGGATTTTCGGATTTAAAAAAAAACAACTTAAAATTTGTTTTGCACTTAAAAAGTGCCCCAAGACCCTTGCTTCAGGATTCAACTTCTTTTTCAGTCCCACCCATGTTACTCTTTAACTCCTCGACTGCTACAGATGGTGCCACTCAGCAGGAGAGGCACATATGGGTACCAAACGGTATCATCAGTCGCAGTCAAGGGGTGACCTCACTCAGCAGTAACTTCATGGCGTTGACCCGTAAAGCCCTGACATGCTACGGCAGGATGTGGATCGACCATGATAGTTCAAGGGCGGCGTCCGAATAGCTTGGCGCCTATGGGCGCCAAGCTATTCGGACGCCACCCTTGAACTGTCATGGTTGATCTGTCTGCCGAACTATGACTTAGACCTCTTATGGTAAATGCAAGAGTAGATAATTGTGTCCCACGGCTTTATTGGGTTATGCTGTCCACAGTCAATCACTTTGCCCAGGAATGACCTCCCTGCTGAAAGGTACCGGGTGAACAAGATATAAATTGCAGTAAGATGCAGAGATCTTCTATAGCCCACACAGATGCTTGGGATCTTGAGCGTCTTTGTCTTTTGCTTGCTGACTGAGTTTGACCTATTTCCAGATGTACAGCGGATTTGCTATGCAGCCCTGGTGATGACAATGATGTTTTCAACAGGCGACCCAGTGTCGATCGCGGTTACAGGTACACATACAGCTCTACTTGTTAACATAAACTTGATCAAGTGCATGCTGGACTGTGATTTAGGACCTTATGACCTGGGGCTGTAAGGTCCAAAATCACAGACCACACATTTTTTTCCTGTGCTTTTATTTCCTTAACCCTCTGGCTGTTGGTAGCAGGTTTTTTGTCTACTGTATTGAAAATACGGTAGACTTTGAAATTAGGCTGGCCTCGGCCCGTTCAACACCCAGTACGCAATAATATAGGCGGGCAGGCATCACACTGTAAAAGTGTAGTAACAAGAGAAAATTACGTCACGTCTAGCTACGCTAGCATTGCTGTTGAACGCAGATCTAGCGCCAAAGCGCTGTGTGTGTATGTGACGGCGACTATTGCCAGCATTTGTGGATGGATAGGCTTGAAACTTTAGGATATTGTCTTTAAAAGAATTATCTCGAGACCTTTTAAAAAATTTTTTAAGTAGTTCACACATTTTAGAGAAAATGACCATTTCACAAAAACCAGTTGATCCACATTAGAGTCCGTAATTTTTCTTATTCATACTAGATATTTTGCATATATCTAGATTAAAGGAAGACATTGAATGAGGTCGTTAGCCAGCATTGTACCTCTTCAACTTTTTAATTATAATTAATTCATTTTTGAAAATTTTCGAACCGCTTTTCGCCCCACCTGGGTCTGCCCTGGGGGACTTGGGTGGGGTTAGGTATTTTTTAGTTCCCAGGGTCACCCTGGTCAGCCCCACAGGGTGGGTTTATCTCTCTATTCTGGGGCATGTTTCTGTCTGCCCTTTGTCCATTCACCTGTATTTGCCTTTTTAAAACTCTCCCTACTGTCTGCACTGCCTGTAACTCTTGATATTGGATGTGTGTTGCTAAATGGTCTTAGCTTTATTTAGGCCCTGTGTTAGGTTTATTTAATGTATTTGACCGGCTGGCGACATACATTCAATGTTCTGTTTATTTATTTTTTTTTTTTTTTTTATTTTTTTTTTTTTTTTTTCACAAGCAGTGCAGGCACATCCTGAGAAAGCCTTGTTGCTGTCGGGACGTTAAGCAATGTACAATCAATCGAACCGCTTTTCACTCCCACCAAAGAGTCAGCCCTGGAAGAGGCTGCATGGAAGAGACCCTTGCATGCCTTTCACGACTCAGACAGTGATGTAAAAGCGTCAAATACGTCAGTGTTGTACAATGTTCCTAAACAACGCAAAGCACGAAAATTCAGTGTTATTCATGTGTATGGGTTGAAGCAATGCTCGCTGTTTCCGACAATTTGATTAGGAAGACAGTCTGTGGCTACGCCAGCCCACAGAACGTGTAACTGGCGCCATGTGTGTCAGTGTTTGTGCGGATCGGAATGGGGGGGGGGGGGGGGGGGGGGGGGGGGGGGGTGGGGGGGGGGGGGGGGGGGTGGGGGGGGGGGGTTAGGGTGGAGAGTGATGGATCAGAATGATAAGCTTAATAAATAGTAACAACTCTGAATATTCCTTAAAGAAAATCGCATGTGAGCTCAAAACAATACAGTTGACTTTGGGATGAAATCTCATCTTGTTTTTTGCTGCAATGATTTCTGCAGGAATCTATTCGTCAAAAACTGTTACTGACAGCCAAAGAGTTGGGTTTTTGGTTTTTTTTTTAATGTGGCTTACAGCTGCCCTGTAAATATAAGCTACATAGGTACAGGTATGAAGTGTTATTCTAAGTGGAAACAAAGTGTGTGAGCTGTTCTGTGATTCGGAGCTTTCCGGCTCTAAGGCACAAGATCTACAATCACATACCAGCTCACATAATTTATGAATAAATATTAATTTTTCTCTAAAATGTATTTTTTCGAAAAATACTTACCGATGACATGACTAACTGGAAATAGTCTACTTGCTTACCAATTTTAGCCTAAGACCCAAAGGGTCCCCCCAGGAGGCTCTCGGGGATCCCTGATAGGGACGAGAGAGCTTTCGGGGATCCCTAACAGGGACGAGAGTAGCCTCCCCTGCCCATCCGGTCAGGCACCCGGTGGTGTCTCCTTTAGCCAGTTGTCTACGGAGTTACCAGCGGCAAGCGGGGAGGAGGGAGGGACCTCCGAGTCATGTCATCGGTAAGTATTTTTCGAAAAAATACATTTTAGAGAAAAATTAATTTGTTTCCTCAAAACACATTACCGATGACATGACTAACTGGAAGAATGGCAAAGAGGAGGAGGGTGCCGCACAATCCCTTTTAGAAACCTCTTCAGGGACGAAGACGGCCCGTCACTCCTGATCACCCACTCCCGACAATTTTAGCGAAGTGCCGCCTAAGCGCCGAGGGCGCCTGGAGGGAGTGGTGCGCCGCAGAAGTTGCCCACCAGCGTAAGGTTGTCGCGCTGGACTGTCAGGGCGCGGGAGTAGAAGCGGCAATGGTAGATCCGTCCCGCCACCCCACCGCCGCCACAGTGTCCTTAACCACACCGGCGCGGCGAAGGCGAGACCTGCGGCCCTAGCGCGCGTTCCATGGGCGCGGATCTTCAGTGCCCCGGCTCCCTGTGGGGAGAGGTCGCGATAGGCGGACCGGAATACCCAGCGGAGCGAGGAGGAGAACGTTTGGGCTGAGAAGCCGGTTCTGCCAGCGGTCGGCGGCAAGGGACGAGACCGTCCCCTCCGCACGGACTTGGAGCAGGTAGATACGAAGTGCCTGTCCCGGATCTTGCTGCGGAGTGCCCCGAGGAACCGGGTCGTGTAAGCGGCCGAGCGGCGAGGACCGGAGGCGCTGTCAAGGGAGACCTAGGCTGAGCGAGAAGGAAGGATCCGGGAGTAGCTGAACGGAGCCATCCACTCGGAACTGCAGGCCGGCGGGGCGAGACGAGAGCGTGGAGCTCGGTGACGCGGGGCGCCGTGGCGAGGGTCATCAGGAAGCAGGCCTCCGAGTCACGTCAGCAAAGCGGGCCAGAAGGAGCGGCTCAACGGTCCGAAGTCAGTCAGGGGAGGACCAGGGAGGTCCCAGCGCGGGCCAAGTGGGCGGGAGACCGGACGCTGCACGCCGAAACGCGCCATAAGGTCGGGCAGGTCCTTGCAGGCGCTGGGTCAGGACGGCCGAGGTGACGGTAGGCGTCGGCGATCAAGAGACCCCTCAAGAGCTGCTGCACCAGAGGGGAGCCAACCTAGGTCTTGGACGAGCCAGAGAAGAAGTCCGTGAGCTGAGGAGTCGTCAGGCCGACAGTGGAGAGGCGGCGGTCAGAGCACCAGGCACGAAGCACGCCACTTTCCCTCGTAGACACGTCTGGTAGGTCTGCGGGCAGAAGCGATAGCATCCGCTGTTGCACTCGAGAAGCCTCCAGCAGAGAGAGCTTGCCACACAATCGCCAGGCGTGCAGGAGAAGTCGCTCGGGGCAGGGGTGGAAGAGCGGCTATCGGCGCTGTAAGAGCATCGGCGGGAGGTGGGAAAGGGAGGGTGAACCTGTGGCGAGACTGAGAAGGTCGGAAGTCCGCGAACCGGTCCGGGCGACCGGCCACCAGGAGAAGGACTGCGTTGCATCCCCGGAGGCTGAGCAGGACTTGAGGACCAGGACCGCCGGAGGGTAGGTGTAAACGACCAGTCCGCCCCAAGGGATCGAAGGGCATCGACTGACCAGGCCAGAGGTCGGGAACAGGGAGATGAAGCGGGGAAGCCGGAGGCTCCACTTCGTGGCGAAGAGAACAAGGGGGGAGTCTCCCGACGGGCGCAGAACCAGCGAAGGATGTCCCAGCGAAGGGCGCAATCCGTGTGAAGAAGCTGCCACCGTCGCAAGAGGTACACTGTCAGGACGAACAGGCGACGTGGACTGTGGCGGGCTGGGAGGGAGAAGACGCTGTCCTCGCACCAGCGAAGGGGCGATAGAGGAGGAAGCAGAGGTCGGGAGAGCGGGGTCCTCCTGCGTCTGAAGGCAAGCCATGAAGAGGGGTTGTCGGAAGGACGAGGAGGTCCTGTGTCCGAAGATCGTATCGCCAAGCGCAGAGGGCCTGCCAACTGCAACCAGTCCCAGCGGGATGACGTGCCGCGAAGTCCGGTTCGCGGGCCAGCGGCCGGCGGACGAGCGGAATTCGGGAGAAGGAGAGCGCCCCAACGGTCGAGACCGGCAACGACGCAGAGAGAGAGACGGGCAGCGGCGAGGTCAGGGGGAATCCGGGAGCCGAGCCAAGAATGTCCGTCCAGCGAAGCCGACGTGGCGCAGCACAGGAGAGATCGGCACCAGGGTAGAGAGATCGCCGGAGGACGGCCTCCAGAGGCGGAGTACAGAAGACCGAGGGAAGGAGATCAGCCGCCGCACTCACCAGGAGGAGGAGCTGGAGCCGCAGTTAGGTGGGGAGCGCCGCGTCCGCAGCTACCCTCGGGCTAGAACGGCAAGGACTGGATCCGAGGCTCGTGAAGACGCACCAAGTCGCGGTCGGTCACCGAATCCACACCCAGGTGAACGAGTGGCGAGAGGTCGGACTGTAGTCGCTGACCAGGGCGCCCAGGCGAGCAACCGGAGGAGGAGAACATCGCTGCCCTACGAAGTGGGACCGCTGACTGATACCGCAGACGCAGGTCGACCCAGGAGGAGAACGGCTGACAGAAGAACAAGGTCTCGGGCAACCAAGGCATCCACGATCCACGCAAGGACCCAGGGCTGAGGGAGAGACCACACCGGAGGCCGGGCTGGAAACGGACCCGTCGACGGCAAGCGAAGACAACAGCGGGGGCGGGAGGCATGGGGACGCGTGGAAGCGAGGGGCAGATCCCGGCTGGCGGCGACGACCAAGGGCCGAAGGCGAAGCGAAGGGTCCGAGGCGGGGGGAGCCGCGCCGAGCGACGAGCACCAACGCAACATCTCAAGGCAGAGCGGAGACCTGCGCGCGAAGGGCGAGGGCCTTGGTCGGAGCGGGCGGGAACTCAACCACACGGGTGTCGCTGGGCCCACAGGCCTAGAAGGGGTCCTAAGGAGACTACCAGGCAGGGCCGAAGAGCGTGGGAAGCCACAGGAGCACGGCACAGCTGCGACGTCGCATCAGGGGAGAAGGCCAGGGAAGGAGCCATCCACTAGAGCTGGGAGGTGTAACCGCAAGGACGGGCGCCGGCAGAACCACCCGAGGCAGCGCGCACGAAGAGGAGCAAGTGGCCAGTGAACCGGGGAGAGCCGAAGGCTAAAACGCCAGCAGGCCAGCGGCGAACGCAGGACGCCGAGTCATCCACCGAAGAGGGTCGGGGAGACGCTGGAGGCGAACGGTGCAGAGAGAGGGGAAGAGGAGGTCCCGCGGAGAATGACAGGGCCGAGCAGAAGGCGAAGGTCGGCAGGGACACAGGAGGGCGTCAAGCGGGCGGGCGACGAACGTCGGGCGCCGCAACTATCTAGGCGACGAGGGCGAAGACGTCGATCCCCACTTGCACTGGGTGTACCCAAGGGGCACCCATCCACGCGAACCGAGCGCGAAGTAGCTTCACTTCGGCGAACAGACGAGAATCGGTGAACACGTGGAAAGGCCGTAGGCGCCAGGGGAAAACGGCCCGAAGTCCCGAGGTATATGAAAGACGATCCAGACGCAGTGCCCGAGGCTCAAGGAGGGGGCACCGTAGCTGGCTGGGAGACTCGACGAAGGAGTCAGAGGGTAGGAAGGAAGGCCATAGGGCCGACTAGGGCACCAACCGGCGAAAAGGGTCGCGGTGCCCGGGGCTCAAGGAGGGGGCACAAGCAGATAGGCGACTCGCCAAAGGAGTCAGCGGGCCCAGGACCGAGGCCGAAGTAAGAACAAGGCGACAAGGTCGCGGTGCCCGGCTCAAGGAGGGGGGCACATAGTCGGGTAAACGACTCGCCGTAGGAGTCAGCGGACTTAAGCTGGGGCCGAAGGCCAAGCGTGAACTAATTGGCGACCAGGACGCGGTGCCCAGGGCTCAAGGTGGGGGCACAAAGCGGCTCGGCGATTCGCCGGAGGAGTCCGCAGGCTTAGGAGGGGCCGTGAGGCCAACGCGTCAACAATAGGCGACAAGGTCGCAGTGCCCGAGGCTCAAGGAGGGGGGCACGTAGCCGGCTGGGTGACTCGCCGGAGGAGTCAGCGGGCTGAGCAGGTCCGAAGGCCGACGCGTAGACTAGTTAGCGACAAAGTCGCGGTGCCCGGGGCTCAAGGAGGGGGGCACGTAGCCAGCTAGGCGACTCGCCGGAGGAGTCAGCGGGCTTAGATGGGCCGAAGGCCGGTGCTTAAGCTAATTAGCGACAAGGTCGCGGTGCCCGGGGCTCATGGAGGGGGGCACGTAGCCGGCTTGGCGACTCGCCGGAGGAGTCAGCGGGCTCAAGAGGGGCCGCGAGGCCAAGCGTCAACTTCTTATTTTTTTTTTTTTTTTTTTTTTTTTTTGCATGTAACAGGCGACAAGGTCGCGGTGCCCGGGGCTCAAGGAGGGGGGCACGTAGCCAGCTAGGCGACTCGCCGGAGGAGTCAGCGGGCTTAGAAGAAGGGCCAAAGGCCGACGCTTAACTAATTAGCGACCAAGGTCGCGGTGCCCGGGGCTCAAGGAGGGGGGCACGTAGCCGGCTTGGCGACTCGCCGGAGGAGTCAGCGGGCTTGAGGTTTGGCCGAGGGGCCGACGCGTGAACTAAGGCGACATGGTCGCGGTGCCCGGGGCTCCTTTTTACGGGAGGGGGGCACGTAGCCAGCTTGGCGACTCGCCGGAGGAGTCAGCGGGCTTAACGCGTCTATGAATAAGCTACAAACTTACCAGGGACGAGAGGAGTGGCTATCCCATGTCCGAGGGCAGCTGGAACAATTCCGCCGTGCCGCGGAAGGTCCCAAGGAGGCGGAAGTCGCGGGTCGCTCGGCGGTGGAACACCGGAGTAGAGACCAAGAACCTCCAGTCAAGCAGGGCAGCCAGCGCAGCCGATGACAGAGGAGCAGGTGGCACCCGGTCTACAGTATGGCGGACACCAGGCCACTGGAAGCCGCCGTCCTGGGCAGCAACGCACTTGGTACTGCAACACATACCCATACATGAAAGGTGACGGGCGGCGGGCAACTAACGCCGCCAGATAAAGCTCCGAATTAACGAGCAAAACTCACCGTTAAATGCGGAGAGAAAACAAACAGAAGTCCGAGCCAAGCACGACGTCCGGCCCCGCCGGGGGAGACGTATGTAGCGGACAAGACTTTACCTTTACATGGCGGAACTGCAGAGGGACGAAGCACAAAGCACCGGACACTGGAAGTCGCCGAACGGGGAAGAGGCGCACTTGGCAACTGCAACCCAAACCCAAACATGAAAGGCGACCGGCGGCGGGTAACAAACCCCGCCATTTAAGGCTTCGAAAATTAAGAGACACGCGAAACTGACGGTGAATGCAAAGACAAACAGGAGCTCGAGCGCAGCCCGACGTCCGGCCCAGCCAGGCGAGACGTAGGAAGTGGCCGATACTCCACCTTTCCATGGCGGAACGGCAGAGTGACGAAGCACAAAGTACCAGACAGTAGGTCACTGGAGGTCGACGTACTGGGGAGAGGCGCACTAGATAACTGCAGCCCATACCCAAACATGAAAGGCGACCGGGGGCGGGTAACGAACCCCGCCATATAAAGCTTTGAAATCAAGAAACACTCGAAACTCACCGTGAAATGCGGAGAGAAACCAACAGTAGCTCGAGCGAAGCCCGACGTCTGACCCAGCCAGGCGAGACGTCGGAAACGGCCGAGACTTTACCTGTCCATGGCGGAAAGGCAGGGAGACGACGACGGGAGCCTAGAAGGTTCCAGGGCCAGCCAAGAGCACGAGGCACAGACGAGGGCTAGCAGAGAAGACGGAGGCCACGCCAGAAGTGGTAGACGAGAGGCTAGGCGAAGGCAGGCCGGTAAGGGACGGTCGAACCGTACACAGTCTTTCCAAGGGTCAGAGGCTCAGGTAAAAGCGTCCGAACGCTAACAGCGAAGTAGACAACTGGCTAAAGGAGACACCACCGGGCGCCTGACCGGATGGGCAGGGGAGGCTACTCTCGTCCCTGTTAGGGATCCCCGAAAGCTCTCTCGTCCCTATCAGGGATCCCCGAGAGCCTCCTGGGGGGACCCTTTGGGTCTTAGGCTAAAATTGGTAAGCAAGTAGACTATTTCCAGTTAGTCATGTCATCGGTAATGTGTTTTGAGGAAACAAAGAAATTTGGATCTGTATTTTATATCTGAAGAAAAGATTATGATCAGGCAATGGCAGTAACAATAAAATAACTTAACCCCATTGTACATGAAACCACTGGTACTGTGTGTAGTTCTGGTGGCTGCATGCAGGAGAAAGCAAGTTAAGTTAAGAGATAGAGAAAAGCTATAATTTTAATTAACCCTTTTAGGCCCAGATCCCTAAAGCAGGAGATGGATTGACCATGAAAATTCAAGGGTAGTGCCAGACTGTGGTACCGCACCACTTCGAAGAGACTTCGAAGAGACTTTGAAGAGAAAAAGATAATGTCGCTTTTGAGGTTTTAAGCCTTTTAAAAAAAAAAGTCAACCTAATTGTGCCTACCTCCCGCTACGCAGAAAAAATCGCATGTGCTCGGTTGACCGATACTCACCAAAGCTCGCTTTTTATTGGTAGATCTGATCCGTCACAATTTATGTTGATTAACCTTTTAGGCCCGGATCCCTACAGCAGGTGATGGCTTGACCATGATAATTCAAGGGTAGTGCCAGATTAGCTTGGCGCCTTCAGGCGCCAAGCTGATCTGGCACTACCCTTGAATTATCATGGTCAAGCCATCTCCTGCAACTGGTACATAGTCGGGCAACACCTCCAAAACTAAAAGAATGGGACCTTGGGGCTGAAAAGGTTAAAAAGATGTCACTGTTTTAGTAATGAGATTTTTCACCTGGTTGTAATTTCGAGGCCTGTATCCCTGTAGCAGTGTCATTGCTTTCCGTGTCGTCGCTGTTTTGCCATACAGAACCAGAAAAAAAAGTGTGACTGTTAACCCCTTCGCTGCCAGTGGACATATTTTTTAAATGACTGAGAATTCAACGCCAAAGATACCCAGCCCTCAGAGGAGCATAAATACAAAGAAGGTCTCAGCAAGAGACATAAATCCTCATGAGCCCCTGCAACTGCAGGGGCTCATAAGGATCTATGCCTCTTGCGGTTGGGTGGTGTTAATTTCCTCTCGACGGTTGATTTCTTCTCGGTATTGTGTTACCTTCTTTTTTTGTGGTTATATCAGTGTCATCTTGCTTTTTTAACAGATCAGCTAAATCAAGAATTCTTCCTCCATGTGCTGAACCTGATTGAAAACCCTCCGTCTGCTCGCTTTGAGGATGATGCAGTGAGTCAGCTTGTGGCGTTCATTTTGTCTTTCAACCTTCACTTGTCCAGCATGGACGTCAGCACTAACCCGGTACTGAGAGCTCTGGCCACGTATGGCAACCCCAAAGTCTTCACCGAAAGCATCATGGTTCTCATCAACAGAGGGGGTGAGTAAGATGAAGGGGCGTGGATATACAGGAAGCTGCGAGGAGGCATGACCTTCACAGACCTGCCTATTGTCACAGATTTTGCATGATTTTCCCCCATTTTAGACCCGATACACGCATTCCCCAATTTCGATCCCGATTCACGCAATGTGACAAGTCAGAATCCCGCAAAATCGTCAAGATGTGTTTTTGGGCCTTGTTTGCGCTTTATAATTATTCAGTCTTTGCGGTCTTCCCTCGGTGTTCTCAGTCTTTGAGTGAGACACCGCGAGACTTCCGTCCACCAAATTTACTCGTACATGTTTACGCTCAGCCTCATGTTGCATGCTCTGCCGGCGTCATGTCTAAACGGAAGGACACAACAACTACTGACGATGGAAAGAAGAAAAAGCCGAAGCTCATGACTTGCTTTAGTTCATCGTACAGGGAACATTATTGCTTCGTCAAGTGGTGACGATTTTACTTTTTGCAGAATATGCGACCACCATTTCCACTGGTGACATAGTGGCACCTACGATGTGCAAACCATGTTCTGTGTGTTTTTGTTTTTTCTTTGTGCGATCGGTGAATTCCCCCATTTTGATGTCAAATCCCGCATTTTGGCCTTGTTGGTCCCCCAAATTTGCAAAAAGGCAGTAGGCAGGTCTGCTTTCATGAGCCCCTGCAGCTACTAAGCACATGAGAGTCTGAGCACTTGCGGAGTATAATGGTGCTCAGTTCAGGGAGCAAAGGTTAACCCATTAGCTGTCTGTAGCACTTTTCGTTGGTGATTCATGTAGGAATCAGCTTAACAAAAAGTGCTACAGACAGCAAAATGGTTAACAGTTCATAGTACATGTTTGTATCTCCTTTTTTGGCTCACGTGCAAAGCAAAAGTGAGTATGTTTTGGGCCAGTGGTCGTCCATCCGGCGTCTGTCCGCTGTTGTCCCGTCCGTTCACTGTCGGCCGTTGTAAACTTAAACGTTGGCATTTTCTCGGAGACTATTCAAGCCACAGTCTTCAAGCTTGGCCCAAGGATACTTTGTGGCAACACCTTTCTAAACATACAAATTTGAGTGAAATCTCACAAAGGTCACGGTCACAGGGGATCAGGAAATATGTGAAAAAATAGCTATATTTTGACCTTATTTATTTTTTCTCATATACTATTCACAACTTCAAACCCAAACTTGATACAAAGGTACCTGGTGGTAAGACCTTTCTATGCATATTAATTTGGTTGATCCCTCAGAAAGGACAAGGGTCACAAGAGCTCAGGAAATAGGTGAAAAATGGCCATATTTTGACAAATGTTTTTTTCTCAAATACTATTATTCACAACTTCATAAACCCAATTGTTTTTTCAAAATACATTACTGATGGCATTACTATCTGGAATACACTCAATTGCCTATAGATTTCAGCCAAAAAATTGTGTAACCCACACAACTGGGGAGGAGACACCGGGGATCCACGCACCGGGGCCCCGGGTGGCCTCCCTTTACTACCCTATCCCGTAGGGCGACCCTGTCAGTTTCACTCATAGCTCGACCGTGGACGGTCGAGTTTTTGCCTTACTCCGTTCGGAAACTTTTTTCTACCAGAGTTTGATAGTTTTTTAGCCTTCGCTTTGAGGGTTTTTTCATAGCCTTGGACTCTCTACTTCGTTGACTTCTCTCCTACTCGTAGTTTGTGGACTACTGTGTTTGAACTGAGCGCCGGCCGGTTCGGACCGGCTTTGACTTTCAGTGAGCTTCGCCAGTGATCTTGTGGTTGGCTTCCGCACGTGACTTTGTGACCTTGGTAGGAGTGCGACTTGACTTTTAGCCTTCGTACGGGTTTATCAGTGACGCTATGGCTACTCCTGTGTTGAAGTCTTGCCGTATTTGCGGGGACTTTCAGTGGCCCTCCGACGCCCACAACGCCTGCTTGCCGTGATCGGGCTGTTCATCGGACAGGACGTGTGACGTGTGTGACGAGTGGATGGAAGACCGGTGGTCGCAGATGTGGGACTTCTACAGGCGCGACCGGCCCTCCCGGACGCTTCAGTCTCCCCGGAATCCTCCACAGTAGTCGTCGCTACGTGGCTCTCGGCACCGCTCCGCTCCGTCGTCGGACTGTCCGCCCTCAGGTAAGTCCCTTCTGCACTTTACCTCACAGTTCGCCCTCCCCACTCCGAGTCTTCGGAGCAGGGTAGGCGAGTTTCGGAGTTGCGCTCCCCACGCTCTGCTTCGGCAGCGCGTGGTTTGAGCCCATCGGGTTCGCTCACCCCCCCGCTCTGCTTCGAGCGAGCGGTCTAGGCGAGCGGAGCGTTTGTCAGCCACCCCCCGCACTGGGTCTCCTGAGCGGGTGCGGTTAAAAGAACGCAAGCGTAGTAAGAATGAGAGGAAACGTACTAAGAGAGGTTCTCTCTCACGCTCCGAGGCATCGGTGCATGACTTGAGGCCCTTAGCAGTGCTGCCCCCTCCTTCGGTTAATTCCGAGCGGGCTGGGCCAGCTTCGCTTTCGTCCCTCCCCGCCCAGTCTCGTCTGGGCGGGCCAGGGGTGAAGTTGACACTCGTCCCCCACGCTCCGAGGCGTCTGAGCGGGGGTCGCGTGCTCAGAAATTGTCCCCTCCCCGCTTTGCTTCGCCAGAGTGGGCTTGGCGAGACCATAGGCAGTCTCCCCCCCCCCCCCCCCTTCCCCCCGCCCCGTTCCGACCAGGCGGGCACGGTGTGACTCTGACACACGTCCCCCTCGCTCAGAGGCGCCTGAGCTGGGGCTGCGTGTTCATGAATTGTCCCCTCCCCGCTTCGCTTTTCCTGAGCGGGCTTGGCGTGACTCTAGAATGTCCCCCCCCCCCCCCCCCCCCCCCCCCCCCCCCCGCCCCGTTCCGACCAGGCGGGCACGGTGTGACATCACAGCGCGTCCGCCACGCTCCGAGGCCTCGGAGCGGGGGCCGCATACACGTTTTTTGTCCCCTCCCCGCTCCGCTTTTCCTGAGCGGGCTAGGCATGACTTGTTACGGTCCCCTTCCCCCCCCCCCCCCCCCCCCCCCCCCTTGCCCCGTTCTGACCAGGCGGGCCCGGGGTGACCAGACCGCTACTTCGCTAGACCGGTTTCGTTCGGAGAGTGGTCTCCGTCACCGGCGTGCGGAATCTAGCTTCACTGCCGACCGTCCTTCCTTCGCGGTCCCTCTGTCCCCGCGACGCTCCGCCGGCGGCGTCGCGGGCGGCCCCGTCTTATCTCTCGCGCGGTGGTGCGGCTCTCTCGGAGCCGGTCGCCCCTTTCGGCACATTCACGAGAGGGACGACGGTCTAGTTCTTCGGAACCAGATGTCCTCAGCCTTCATCCTACGAATTCGGCTTCGGCCATCTTCCTGCGGGATTCGGCGGTGGGATCCCCTTCCCGCCTGTCAGCGTTCTCGTCGGCCTCCTCCTACTTGGACGTCGTCAGCCCTTCGCTCGGATCGCAGACTATCAGCGCCTTGGATGAGGCCTCCCGGCTTTTGCGAAGTTTCTCCCGCCCGACTTCTGTCCTCCTTCACCCCCGATGAAGAGACAGGCTTCAGCTATGGTCGACGCACAAAGGCACGTCAAGCACCGCAAGTCCCTTCCTCAACCTGCCGGCTTCCGGGACCTCACAGATGCATTCTCCGACCAGTTACGACAAGACAACTTCGGCGACGCGGGATTCTTCTCCGACTCACAGTGGCCTGCAGGGATTAACTTGAGCTTCCGCCAGGCCTGGTACGCGGGACATTCTCAAGCCTTCGCCGTCCCTCTCCCAGTGGTGGTTACGGCGGCCCTAGTCCAGGCGGGCGGCCGCAGATTTGTCTTGAAAGCTTGGCCTCGTCCGCTCGACAGGATCGCTTCCTTAGGGCGAAATTCGCTGGCGTGCTCAGGGTTCCTGGATTTGGCTACCCAGGTGGCTTTGCAGTGCCTGGAGGGAACTTGGGATCTGGAGGTGCCGTCCCCTCTCCACGATGTGCTGTCCTTCCTGATAGCGGCCAGCCGGGCCGCCTACCACTCCTTCACCAGCGCCATGGCGGCGACCGCCAATTGTGATCTTTGGCGACGGGATACCCTTCTGCTTCTCTGCGCGGATCTCCCGAAGTCGGTGAAGACCCAGCTTCGACAGGCCCCCCCCTAGGTGGATCTCAGCTTTTCGGGGACACGTGGCAATCAGTTAAAGACTCGTCCAAGGACCTGTGGCCCAGACCTGTCTCCACTCCTGCAGCGACTCGCTTTCACGGCCCCCGCCCGCCGGGGGTCGTGCCCGGCGGTCTTCTAGACCCTCCTTGCTTCCAGTCGGTTCGGCCAGAGGTAGGGCTCTCCCTCCTCAGGCCCTCAGCCCTTCCCCGCCTCCCGCCCCTCTTGGTCCCGCGATTCCCGTAGTTTCGGGCGTGGCCGGGCCCGCTGACTTGCCCCCTCTCTCGCCCCCGTCGGCAGTTCCCGGGTCTCCAGTCAGCGGGCGGCTGTCTCTTTACAGCGACCATTGGAGGTCGCTGTTCCCAGACGACCCTTGGATCCTTTCCACGGTTTCTACAGGCCTCCAGCTATCGTTCCGGTCCCCTCCGCCTCTTCACAGGTTCCCCGTGTGGACCCAGTCTCCACTCGACACCTTTCAGGCGGACGCTCTGCGCAGAGAAGTTTCGGCTCTCCTCGACATAGCAGCGACGGAGGTGGTTTCGCGTCAGGACTCACCAGCATTTTACAGCCGCCTCTTTCTCGTTCCCAAACCAGGAGGCAAGTGGCGCCCAGTCATCGACTTGTCGGCACTAAAAAGTTCTTTTCGGCCCCTCGGTTCCGGATGGAGACAGCCAGGATCCTCCGAGCGGCCGTCCGACCGATGGACTTCACGATTAGCCTCGATCTGTCCGACGCCTATCTTCACGTCCCGATTCTTCCGTCGTCTCGCAGGTACCTGTGGTTTGCCTTTGGGGGAGTCGGTTACCAGTTCTGCGCCCTTCCCTTCGGCCTCAACATCAGTCCATGGGGGTTTATGAGGATCCTCGACGCGGTGATGGCCTTCTTCTGCCAACGATCCCTGAGCCTGGCCTCCAATTACTTGGACGACCTACTACTGCGAAATCTGATAGCCTCGGCGCTCCAAGAGGACAGAGACACCTTGCTTTTCCTCCTGCGTCGTCTCGGGTTTCTTCTCAATCTGGGCAAATCGGATCTTTCCCCCTCTCAGCGTTTTCTACATCTGGGGATGGAATTCCTGACCGATCTCAATCTAGTCCGCCTGCCTCTGGCCCGGCGGCAGAAGATCATCGATCTAGCGCTTTCGATGGAGGTAGGGGCCTCCTTCTCAGCCAGGTTCTGGCTTCAACTTTTGGGCCTGCTCAGTGCGGCTGCGGACTTGCTTCCCTTGGGCAGGCTTTATGCCCGCCCTTTGCAGCTACATCTCCTACTACACTGGCGTCCTTCGTGGGGTTCCCTTGCGGATCTTGTACCGGTTACTCCTCTGGCTCGTCCACACCTCCAGAGGTGGGCGGACATCGCTCGCTTGGCTGGCTACAGGCATGCCTCTTCACTCACCTCCGCCCCGGTGGTCTCTCTGCACTGACGCGAGTCAGGCCGGCTGGGGCGCGCATCTGTTACCGGACTTTGTCTCGGCCTTGGGCCTTTGGCCGCGGGGTTTGGAGGACTAACACATCAACTGGCTGAAGCTGAAGGCAGTTGGCTGGCCCTCAGTTTCTGGCAGGAGACCTTGACCAACCAGGACGTTCTCGTTCTCTCAGACAACTTGAAGGTGGTGGCTTACATACAGAACCAGGGGGTTACACACTCGCCCTCCCTGTGCATTCTCCTTTGCCATCTCCTCCTCTGGTGCAGGGACCGGGGCATTACTCTACGGGCTCGCCACATTCCCGGTCACCTGAACGTGATCGCGGATGCCCTGTCCCGCCGCGGACAGCTGCTCCACACGGAGTGGTCCCTACGCCCGGACATCTTTCGCCTGATCTGCTCCCGGTGGGAAACTCCTTTAGTAGACTTGTTTGCCACCAGGTGGAACAAACAGCTCCCAGTCTACGTCTCACCAGTCCCAGACAGTAGACTGGGCAGTAGACGCGCTCTCCATCCCCTGGGACGGTCTGATCGCTTACGCCTACCCCCCGTCAGTCCTCGTTCTGAAGGTTCTGCGGAAGCTTCTGGGTTGCTCCTCAGTCCTCCTTCTGGTGGCCCCCTTCAACTGGACCAAGAGCTGGAGCACGGACCTACTCGAGCTAGCGACGGACCCGCCGCTGGAGCTCCCTACACCTCCTACGATGCTCAAGCAGCCCCGCCAGCAGCTTTTCCATCCGTGCCTGGAGCGCCTCCTCCTTCACGCCTGGAGGTTGTCCGGCAAGCCCTCGCCGCTAGAGGTTTCTTGGATGCGGCGGTGGCGGCTATTGCAGCAGCCCGCAGACAGTCTACGCGGCGGGTATATGAGAGCAAGTGGGGGGTCCTTCAGGCCTGGTGCGCCTCCAGGTCTCCCTCCCACACATATAGCCACCCCGGAGCTGGCGGAGTTCTTCCTGTGGCTTTTTGAAGAACAAGGCTTAGCACCCGTTACCATCAAAGGTTATCGCTCCATGATCGCGGACACTTACCGCCACCTGGGCCGGCCAGACCCAGGCGCTTGCAAGGATCTTACGGACTTGCTGGCACATTTTGAGCTCCGACGACCAGTTTCTCGGTCCCTAGTGCCTCGGGGGGATCTCGCCTGGGTACTAACGTGGCTAAACACGGACCACTTTGAACCTCTGCTTTGGCTAGTTCTCAGTTTTGACCAGGAAGGCATGTTTTCTGCTGGCTCTCGCCACGGCGTCCCGAGTGAGCAACCTTATGCTCTCTTGGTACTTCCCTCCTGTTTGCAGTTTCGCTCGGGCGGTTCTGCACAGCTTCTCACCGACCCATCCTTTTTGGCAAAGAACCGCCGCCCTGCGGCAGCCCCTCAGATGCTGACCGTAAGGCCTCTCCGTGGTACAGACATGGCCCCTGAGTCGCGTCAACAGGACCCGGTGCGGCCGCTTAGGATTTACCTGCGTCGCTCTAAGCCGCGACGCCGGGGGCGCTCTCGCCTCTTCCTCCCACTGTCCGCAGGCAGGCCAGATATTTCGGCCCAGACAGTGTCGTCCTGGCTGCGGTGGGTGATTAAGTCGGCCTACCAGGACCTCTCCCCAGACGGCGATAGACTTCTTCACATCCGGGCGCGCATGAAGTAAGAGCAGTGGCCACCAGTCTTGCCCTGGACCGCAACTGCTCGGTCAAAGATATTGTTACGGCGGTCGGCTGGCGAGCTGACTCCACATTCGCCCGCTTTTATCTCAGAGACCTATCCGGCCAACGTGACTCCCTGGCACGGGTGGGCGACATTTCCGCGGCCCAGCACTCCCTCCGCGCGCCCCTGGCGTCTTAGTTACGTCATAGCTGAAATCGTCGGGAGTGCTCTCTCTCTCTCTCTCTCTCTCTGGGCCGACGGGTGGTTGGGTTTGCGGTTATAGGAACGGCACCCTCGCCTGTTCGACATTCCTCCAGATAGTAATGCCATCGGTAATGTATTTTGAAAAAACAAATGAATTTTTTTTCTAAAATGTATTTTTTTGAAAAATACTTACTGATGGCATTACTCAGACTGCCCTCCCGCCTGCCCCGCTTGCCTCTTTTCGCTATGTGTGAAACTGACAGGGTCGCCCTACGAATGCCGGGATAGGGTAGTAAGGGGAGGCCACCCGGGGCCCCGGTGCGTGGATCCCTGGTGTCTCCTCCCCAGTTGTGTGGGTTACACAACTTTTTGGCTGAAATCTATAGGCAATTGAGTGTACTCCAGATAGTAATGCCATCGGTAAGTATTTTTCCAAAAAATACATTTTAGAAAAAAAATTCATATTTGGTACAGAGATACCTGATGGTAAGATCTATCTATGCGTACTAATTTCGATGACCCCCTCGGAAAGGTCAAGGGTCACAAGAGGCTGGCAAATGTGAGTAAAATGTCAATTTTTGATAAAATTGTAGGGATTATCAACATTTTTGCAAATTTTTCAAACAAATTTGGCACAAAGATAGCTGATGATAAGACCTTCCTATGCATACTAATTTAGTCAACTCATCATAAAGGTCAAGGGTCACAGAGGTTGACAGATTTAAAAAAACATGGATTTTGCTGCTGCAGAAGCCAGCCCTTCACAAAGGTCACACTTGCATGGGTGGGACCTTTCCGGCTACAGATGGATTTCCAGATTTAAAAAAAAAAAAATTTCACTTAAAATTAGTTTAAAAGTGCCCCAAGACCCTTGCTTCAGGATTCAACTTTTTTTTCGGTCCCACCCATGCACATGTAAATCGGTCATACACGTGAGCCATAATGGCTTTGCCTTTCTTGTTTTTAGATGTTCTTGGTGTCTTGTGATTGATAATGTTGCTCAAGAGGACTTACTTATGAAGTTTAAATGTCATAAAATGGAAGAGCTTCTTCTCTTTATCTACGTCGAAAAGAAACAACGCCTTTATTGCATGTGCCTACTTGCATTGCATGACGTGCCAAAAGTGGCCAGTAGGAAATTCTGAGTGAAGGCAAGACAGTGAAGGAGAATTTTGGGTAATTTTTTTTTTTTTTTTTTTTTTTTGGGGGGGGGGGGGGGATATTTATTTTAGCATCCAAAATATGCCTTAATTTCACTGTTATTCACTGTTAATATTTTTCCTCTTTCCCAGATGACCCAGCGAAAATCTTTGACTACAAACCAGAGTCTCCTAACTCGGTGATGAAGCTTTTCCACGACCTCTACAGTGACCCGGCAACCTCTGACCTCTTGTATACAAATGATGCCAAAGTCCTGATGGACATTATCCTGGGACGTCTCACCAACCACAGCCCTGGGGATAAGGTATGGGCACTAGTAAACAATATGACGCTCATTATTATGTTGAAGGCAGTTTTAACCCATGTAAGTTGTAAGCCCCAATGCTCTACAGCAGGAGATGGACCAGTCATGGTAATTCAAAGGTAGTGCCAGAGTAGCTTGGTGCCTGATGGCGCCAAGCTAATCTGGCACTACCTTTGAATTATCATGGTCGATCCTTCTCCTGCAACTGGTACATAGTTGTTAGTTGGCGACTCTAAAAATTTTGGACAAGCTGTAGAGTAAAATGAGTTTGCAGTCGCAGTTTAGATGACTCATGCAAATAAGCCATGAGGGTTTTGCCGGTCTTACTTTTTTGTCAACTTGACAATGGCAGATCGGCATGCACTTTTTGTATTTTTATTTTTTTAGGTTCGCTCCTCGTTTCTGAAGCTTTGTCAGCTGGTTGTGAGCAACTCGACTTACTCGGAGCACCGTCACCGCTCAGCAGAACTGCGGCAGTGTCTGGAGACGATTTGCAATGAGGAGGCCGACACTCCCGGTGACAAGCGCATAGCTATGGGCGTTCTCATTGACAGCCGGAAGATTTTCTCATGAAGCAGTCAGAACTGTATGTAAATCCCTCCACCGCTAGAGAAATGCTACCACTACCCCCAGACTGCAAGAGGCAAAAACCCTCATGAGCCTCGTCGGGGGGGAGTCATGTTGCTCATTGCTTCTTGGCTGACCTTATTCACGTCAATGTTCTTTGGATTGATGGGGTGTGGAACTTGCCGTGCTTTCAAAAGTATAATTTTGCGTACACTGGCAGTGGGGGGGGGGGGGGGGGGGTGAAGCATGCACGGTGGATGGCAGGCGGTGCACATCGCTCAAGGGACAGAAATGAGCTTAACCTTTCACTGCCAGTCCCTTGAAATGGGTCCCGTGTACGACCATGACGGTGGCCGTTGTTATGCCAGAGACCCACCCAAATGTGAATGGGGCCAGCAAGAGGCATAGATCCTCATGAGCCCCCGCAGTTGCGGGGGCTCATGAGGACCTTTGCCTCTTGTAGCTGGGTGGTGTTTGCTGTCATCTTAGCAGTTAAGGGGTGAACACCTTGGAGCATGCACTGTGATCAGCACCAGTGGCAATAGGGTTAAGTCATGCGCAATAAATGGCAAATTCTCAAGATTAACCTCTTTTGGTGCATGCAGTCGCTGGTAATGTCGCCAGTGTCTGCGTCCACCAAGGAGGTTAAATGGCTTGAACAAATTGAAACCTCAGTTTAAAAACTCCGTTTTATTTTTTTTTATTGTTAATTAATAAAATTGAATCTCCACAAACTGGTCTGGTATTAAGGACTTGCAAAGGATGGTACATTTTTATGGCACGTGCTTTTCTGCTGCTGTACCAAAGGTGAAATCAAAGGAAAAGAGGTATCTGCTGTTCTTTGTTTTAGAGTCAGTGGGGAGAGAAGGGGGCGGGTGGAGGAGTTTTTTTTTTTTTGGTTGTCCAGGTACACTAGCTCTTCCTCCCCGTGTACGTTGGTACCAGTTTCAGGCCATTTAAAAAAAAAAAATTCAAATATGACTGCTCCCCTAATAGCTCATATGAGCTTGTTCTTAGCGCCAAAAAAATGTACTGTGCTTGTGTTCAGTGTGTGAGTGAATGCATTTGCATGGGTGGGACTTTTTTTTTTTCACTTAAAAAGTGCCCCAAGATCCTCGCTTCAAGATCCTCGCTTCAGGATTCAAATTTTTTTTTCGGTCCCACCCATGCACTTGCTGTGTGTGAGTCTGTATGTTGGGTCAGCTCACGGTGGGGCTTCATCCTATTTTTTTCAGTTGGGATGAAAGCCCTTTTTCAGCTGAATGCAGTTTTGTGAGAGGTCATCTGTCATAACAGACCATCATATATAAGTGAACTGAACTGAAAGTTTATTCCCTAAGGATGGAGGCAATAGGCACACAGGCCTTCTTCGTTAATGTTTGTCCATGAAAACATTTGCCACCTAAATGCTGGTCTTTAGTGACAAACAGCACTCTTGACCTTTCAAGACTCCTCTTGAGAGAGCACGTGTCCTTTACCCATTCAGCCCTGATGCACTACAGCAGGAGATGGATTGACCATGGTAATTCAAGGGTAGTGCCAGATTAGCTTGGCGCCTGAAGGCGCCAAGATAATCTGGCACTACCCTTGAATTATCATGGTCGATCCACCTCCTGCAACTGGTACATATTGTTAAGTGACGTCTCCAAACTTGGGGAAGTGCAGCCTTGGCGTTAGAAGGGTTAGGCCAATTTTTTTCTGGCAAAAAAAAGACGTTGCTCAAGACAGGTGCTGATGTATTTTGTTTTGGGATCTCTCACCTCTGGGGTCCAGACCAGGAAAAGTTTGACGGCCTGAAAGCATGGGCTTTCATGAGCCTCTGCGGCTGCAGGGGTTCGTGAGCATACGATACCTCTTGGAATGGGCCAGGTTTACTGTACAGTGGCAAAACATCTTAGATCCTAGATGGCTCAGTGCCAGTCCCTGTAGCTGACGTGAGCGCGAGAACGTGGGTAGCATGAGCATGAGTTTAGCGTGAGAGCGGCCCGAGTACATGTGTTTATTTATCCATGTGTCGCTGGACGTGGCATTGTGGTGAAAGGATGTGAAGCTCGTCTCGAATATTACCTCGTTCTACCCTCTTTGACCACAGCTGACGATGCCATTCGATGGGAAAAGACCTATGCGTCTTTTTTGGCCGAGCAGTATCTTCAGTCTCAGTCCAGGGTTCATAGACGGTGAAGCAACAGGAGTTTAACTCATTCAACCCCCATGCTGCATTTTGGCCGTGTCGTCTATGTACCGGTTGCATGCGATAGATCAACCATGATAATTCAAGGGTAGGGCCAGATTAGCTTGGCGCCATAAGGCGCCAAGCTAATCTGGCCCTACCCTTGAATTATCACGGCCGATCCATCACCAGCTGAGGTGCGTCATGGCTGAATGGGTTGATCAAAATTTGGAGTGCAATTTCATAATGGTGATCGGTTAGATGATGATGATCTGTGTGCCGGTCAGGGGTTTTGGACTTTACGGCCGTTTGCTGCAGGGCTCAAGATACACCTGCACACATTTACACGTGCATAATTCAGCCAGTTAACTCATTCAAGGTGCCCAACTTCAATTGCTGTGAAAATGTCATGCAGGCAACGCTATATGACACTTTCTTGGCTATTCATGCAGTGCACCTTGAATGATTTAGAAAGTTATAACGAACTGCTGTAATTTTCTTTTGCTCACTAGCTTGACCATTAAAAATAAATGTCCTTGTCACATTTTACATGGTATTTGTAGTGTGCATTGTGTAGCAATGTAGCAAATCTGTGTTGTCATGTGTCGACCTTGCTGTTTTTTTGTCTGTAATAATACTGGTGTACCATCAATCAGAAATAGAAACTTTTTCAAGTATATCTTTTGACGCCAACGGTGGAGTAACCGCACGGAAAAGTCGCATTTATTGCATGTTTGTCTGGGCTTTTTAGTTAATCCACTGTTTTTGTTGAAACGCGTGCATTTTCTTTACCTACTTCTGATTCTGGAAGTCCTGTTGCCTTGTTGATCAAAGGCCATAGTTGAGACGCGTGCAGATTGTGCCGATTAACATTTGCCAATGTATTTGTCATTTTGTTGTTGTATTTATGGTGTCTGCAGAAGATACAATGCTGTCAGAGTTAACTTATTAATGCCTGAACAACTTCAGTGGGAGATGGATGGACCAGTTTAAGGGAAGCACCAGATCAGCTTGGCGCCTATTAGGCCCCAAGCTGATCTGGTGATACCCTTAACCCTCTTAACCTGTTGCCACCGTAGTCTGCCAGCTAGATTTTTCCCTGCTACCGTAGTAATTTTGACAAATTTCATTGGCCTTGTCTGTTGTAAAAATCTTATCATACCCCAACATATTTGGTATCAGTGGAAAAAGCAATTCAAGGTGAACTCGTAGACACTATGCTGAAGAAAATATTTTGTAATGTTAAGATTTTACAGGTGTATAAAGAAGATGGGGTAAGAAGCCAAAAATCAAAAACAGTTTCACACTGGGTTCTGAAACTGAACATGCTGTTAGTGTATTAGTTAGCCAGAGTGTGAAAATTACAACTCACCTAGCATTCCAGAGACATATTCTAGTGTGTCACCAGTAAATAATCCAGAAAGAAAGGCACAACAGAAATGTTTCTTCACACGTAAAAGTTTTTACACCAAAATCCGCCATTTTTTTTTTGCACATGGGGACGTTTTGTATTAGAGCTTCTGATTCATTAGTTTCAGCCCATACAAACAAGAAAAGTCACTCTACAAGTAAAGAAATGAGTGCTTGACATTATAGTAGATTGCTTCCCTTAGACCATACTGCCGGTATTAGCAATGGGAAACTAGGCCAGCGCACATATGTGTGCATCCCGTCGGCAACGGAGCTTTGCTTGGGGCACACATGTGTGTTCCATCGTCAAAAGGTTAACCCCACGGCCGCATTTCCAGACTTTTGGAGGCGTCGTCCAACGACTATGCGCCAGTTATAGCAGAGGGATTGATCATGATAATTCAAGGGTAGTGCCAGATGAGCTTGGCACCATCAGGCGCCAAGCTCATCTGGCGCTACCCTTGAATTATCATGATCAATCCATCTCCTGCTGCAGGGTCCCGGGCCTCAGTGGGTTAAACTGTCATGGTCCCGTTGTGGTCCTTTCATCGCAGGGGGCTGGTGAGGATTTATGTCTCTTGTCAGTCCTGCGTTCCTTATGCCCGTCTTTGGGACCATTTACATCCATGCATGGCTTCATGCGAATGTCGGTGGTTTCAGCCGCGAAATTTGCGATCACTGGCAGCAAAGGGGTTCAGCGTTGATGTTTGTGTCATTTCTGAAAAAGAAAGCTATTCTTACATTCCATTTTTGCATGTGGTACCCGGTGTAATGTAGTAAATAATTATCATCTACAGTTGTTAATGCAACAATTCAACATTATTAGTTGAGGAGGGGGTCTGTGATTTGGGATTTTACAGCTTCAGGCATGAAGTCCAAAATCACAGAAGAAAACACAGTTATAAATCTTATTGCATTACTTATAAAAACACATGGATGTACTTTGATTTCTCCTCCTCTGTAATGCCGGTAGTATCTTTCCAGGTCTTTACTTGTGTGTGCAGTCGTAATGTGCAATATCACTTTCACACGATTTTATTCATAGATCACTCTCGAGTTGTAAAAAACAAACTTCAGTACATGTGTGTATATATATGTGAAGGATAACTTATCACTTCTAATAATCTTTCATTTTTGCCTCTGAACCATTATTAACCAGGCCCAGTATTACTGTCGGATTGAGCTTCCAAATTTGGCATAATGAAAAATGTAAATACTGTGCATGATGCGTAAATTTATGTGCAATTCAGCAAAAGAGCACTCTTTGCAAGCAGTCCGCAGTTTTGTCCTCATCATTCCAAAGCTGCTTCTGTCAGCGTTGATTACTTTATTTCAGTTAGCAGTCACTGTGTTGGTGTCAACGTGTTCAGGTTTTGGTCTCCGATTGTTAGCGCTGGTAGATGTATGAATTTCGCCAACCTAATAAACGGACATTTTACCTTTTAACTTTATCAGCTAGTCCTAAATGGTTGTGAGCACCCAGACGCTTTCAGAAACAAATAAAACAGAAACATACATGAATTTTGTTTTGTGTGTTTTGTCCTGTGTACTGATAATTATTTTATTTTATTGATATTCTCTGTCCATCGTCTTTTTACCATCATTGTTTGAAAAACAGATACAGTGGCACTAAAAGAAATGGAGAGATTGAATGTGTGTGCGGACATGGTGTTGGCGGAGGTAATACATAATTACACATCACACAAAGAAATCATTGAGCGCTTTAATATGCAACCATTTTTGGTCCTGATCAGAAGTAACAGACAGACTCGAAGCACCTGAAAATGTACAATGTGTCTGTGTGTGCTGGTCTGTGAATTTGGACCTTATGGCCCTAGGCTGTAAGGTTCAACACCACAGACCAGCACATGTGAAGTAAGAGTAATCTTGGCATAGATGAAAATGAAATGGAGTATAGGATGTAGTGTTGGCAGTTTAGCACTTGGCCGCTTTCAGTTCAACGCATCTAGTGATGCAGTGGACCTGCTTGCCTTTGTGGGCCGAAGATTATGTTACTGTATCAGATTCTGTCCAGGGGCGGATCCAGAGGGTATCTGGAAGGGAGGCACAACAGCGACACCCCCCCCCCCCCCTCGCCTCTTCTTTTCACAACCCCCCTCCCCCCCTCTCATTTTCCAGACTCTCATACAAAGCAAATTCAGACTGGCAGGCGCGTATAATGCAAAGAAAATCTGAACAAAGAAAGAAACACGCTTAGAACAATTACCATTCAGCTATGTTGAATTTGTTCTTTCTTGGTGCGTTTCTTTTGGGGTATTTTCTTTACAAGTGTATTATTGTTTCTCAACTGTTCTTTATATGCACGTTTCTTTGTTGTTGGGTTTTCTCAGACACTTACAGTTTTCAGGGGTTAACTCATTTGAGATGCGCAGCCTCTGGATAAAGCGTATCTGGATGCGGCACGTCTCGAATGAGTTACGATTTTTATTCGTTGAACCGTTCCTATATCTCGGGACACAGCACAGTTTGTAGGACTTTCTTTTTTTTTTACCGAGGGGCTGATCATATCTACACGCACTTGTCCTCCCTGCCTCTACCCCACCTGCCTAGCAAAACAAGATTAAATGGGCAAGTCTGATTCTTGATGGGTGTTATTTTTTTTTTTTTTTAATTAAAAGAATGATCTACTTGTAGTTTCTGCAGGAGCAATCATTGTGTGTGCGACAACAACACAATATAATTCCTATTTATGTCCCCTTGCACATGTAGTGATCAGGGACAAAAACAACACAATACACGCACTCCCAATTATTTCTCCGTTTGAGGAACAACCCAGCCATTTGTGACAACCATAACACTGCTGTGTGCACCCATTGACCTCCTCCATTTGAGGAACAGCTAGGTGCAGATTATAAAAGCAGTCGTGATCTCCCATGATGTATACCTCTCACACTGGCCGACGATTGTGTAAGGGTTAGTTTGTGTTCACAATCAATACCCTTTACACCTCCCCGCTGGAGACATGCACCAATGACTACAATGCACGGCACTGGTGCAAATCCACGGACACTACCTCAAAAGACAAAGCTACTCAATCTGAGCGAGGCTGACGACCCACTGTGCTAAGAGAGTGATGTGTCAATGGATTAGCTCATTTGAGTCATCCATTTGTATTCTTGTTGGTACACCCAGTGGCCTGGTTTCATGAACTAATTTTTTCAAGCATTTGTATGGGCTATCTAACATGTATAAACGATTCCTGAAGAAGTCTTTTTCTACCCTGTTTATCGATGTTATACAGTTTGATACAAACTGCAAAATTAATGAATCATGAGTTTCAAAACAAGCAATATTTTGCACACAAAAAAATCAAGTGAACTCCCAACAATAATCTTTCTGGTTGTTTGTCTCCACGTTTGAATGATTACGAATTACATCACAAGAAAGCATGTGCAGAACTTTTGCCTTTCAGTTTACATGGGGTTGGAGGATAATGTAGTAAACAATTACACATCACACAAAGAAACCATTGAACACTTTAATTTGCAACCATTTTTTGGTCCTGATCAGAAATAACAGACATTTATATTAGAGCACCTGAAAATGTACAATGCATGTTTGTTTGTGCTGGTCTGTGAGTTTGCACCATACAACCCTAGGTTGCAGGGTTCAACATCGCAGACCAGCACACATGAATGAAGTAAGAGTAATATCAGCATAGATGAAACAGAAATGAAGTAGACGATGTAGTGTTGGCATTGTAACTCTGTGGTTCTGTCAGCTCCAGTCACTGGCGTATTTAAATCCCTTTTTCCTTAGGTCCGCTTTAGCTTCTTTTAAATTCTGGAAAACAACAAACCGAGCGTTGTATTAGCCACAAACATGTACAACACAAAACATTCCCAACACCTACCCCCCCCCCCCCCCCCCCCCCCCCCCCCAAAAAAAAAAAAAAAAAAAAAGTACACATAGATAATGAACTATGGATGTAACAAAAGTCATGGAATCCAATCTTTCTGATGTCAAAACATCTGCAGTTTGTTAACCCTTTTCATCCTGATACACCCATTGCTTGAAATAAATTTGACTATGATAGTTCAAGGGTGGTGCCAGAATAGCTTGGCGCCTGAGGCGCCAAGCTATTCCGGCACCACCCTTGAACTAAAACGGTTGATTTATCTCATGATCTGTAAGGTAGCCTCCATAGGACAATCAGCAATTTGTTTTTTTTAAAAAACAGCCTCCGGGTGTAATGGGCTAACAGTGCAGTAATTCACATAAAACAGGCACTGAAAACTAGCAGCACCCTTTGCATGTTGGTAGTGGTTTTTGTCGCCATGATTCCTACAGGACTCATGGCGATTCAAAACGCTACCGACACGCAAACGGCTAACATGTCCCACTCGCTTCTTGCACCTGTTGCTGGGTTTTAAAAACAAGGGCTGGTGGTATTAATTCATCCAGCCCCCACACACCACAGCAAGACATGGATCGAGCATGACATTTCAAGGGTGGTGCCAGAATAGCTTGGCGCCCACAGGCGCCAAGCTATTCTGGCACCACCCTTGAACTATCATGCTCGATCTGTCTCAAGAATTGTAATACAGTCCTTCAGAGGGCAACTTCAAAATTTGGGGATTTCGGTAATGGGGCAAAATGTGTTTGGCTGATGTTGACCATACCTCTTAGGGGACAAGACACATATTTACACGTCTTTCCCACCGCGTGACATCAACAGTAGCAATCAAAGGGTTAACAGCTGCAATGTGTGCTGGTCTGTGATTTAGACCTTACCGTCTGGAGCCATAAGGTTCATAATCACAGGCCACTACGCATATACTGCGTGACCTCGCCTACCTTTTTCAGTTCTTCGGACGCTTCTACGCAGTCGTTAAAAGTTGCCACGCGGTATCCAACTGTAGCTAGAGAGAAGCACTGAAACATAAAACAAATCTATAGAGGTCGCCCCGAAATCCGAGGCAGGCCAAACGCTGCATGGACTTTGGACATCCAGTGATCTGCAAGAGGCCAATACTCTCATCAGCCCCTGCAGCCTCAGGGGCTCAAGAGAATATACATATCCATGGGTGGGACCGAAAAAAACGTTGAATCCTGAAGCGTGGATCTTGGGGCACTTTTTAAGTAAAAAAAAAAAAAAAAAAATTTTTTATCCGGAAATACGGCTGTATCCGGAAAAGTCCCACCCATGCATATGCTTCTTGCTCACAAGGAGTTGCCTCACTGATTAACCTGCCCCAGTAGCAAAACGTCTTTGGGGCCCACTGCGGCCGTCGTGGGTCTGACGGCCTCTGCTTACTGCGTATTCCTTAATAACAGTCTGACTTCTACAAGGATTATGCCGTAGAGATCGTGGTGATCCTGTGAAATGGCCTCGTTTGTCCTTCCTTTTAACCCATATCATACTGAGGCTAAAAGCTTCCAATTTGTACACTGCCATGTGCGAGCTACATTATAGTACTTACAGATAAGAATATAGACCAATGGCTTTAGTTCAAGGGTAGTGCCAGAATAGCTTGGCGCCTCGAGGCGCCAAGCTATTCTGGCACTACCCTTGAACTATTTTAGTCAAACTTATTTCACACACTGGTGTATTCCGAATGATAAGGGTTAACCCTTTTGAACAGAAGTTATTTCTACATCAGACTCAGGTTGAAGACAGTTGTAGGTTGCACCCCTTTATGGTAAGGAAGACAGTAGCCCCTTGGGTGTTGGTAGTCGTTTTACTGTAGTCGCAACGATTCCTGCAGGAATCGTCGCGCCAAAAACCACTATCAACACACAAAGGGCTACTGTCTTCCTTACCATAAAGGGGTGCAGCCTACAACTGTCTTCAACCTGAGTCTGATGTAGAAATAACTTCTGTTCAAAAGATGAGATCAAACCGCAAAGAAAGACAATCCCAAAATTAACCCATTTAGCCCTGATGCAACACAGCAGGAGCTGGCTCGACCATGATCGTTCTAGGGTGGTGCCAGATTAGCTTGGCGCCATCAGGCGCCAAGCTAATCTGGCACTACCCTGGAATGATCAAGGTTGATCCATCTCCTGTAACTGCTACATAGTTGTAAGGTGGTGATTCCAAAAATTGGGAAATGCGGCCATGGGATCAAAAAGGTTAATGGGCCAACTTGCTGCAAGACCTGTACCCCTTATGTTGATCTGTCTTGAAAGTGTCGTGCATGTAAACATTTTGTTCAGGTAACTGCAGGATATAAGTGCAGAGTGAAGCGTGCGTGTTTCCCATCAAGCAATCGCCTCGTAAACGACTGTCCCATAACTTTCTTGAGCCCATGGGCGCAGTTACTTGATGGGAGACATGCAAGCTGAGCAGGCAATCAGATCAGAACAACTAGGATGCATTACCTATGGTCGATTCAGACCGGCAGAGGCCCATTATTACTTGATGAGCTACACTCTCCATTTCTCACACCAAATAACAAAGCTGTTATTGTTTGTCAAATGAACAGTGGCGTAAGAGAGTTCCAGTTCAGATTGCAAGCATAACAAATGTACATAAGCATGAAAATATCATCAGAACAGAAAAAAAAGGTAAGAAAATGTTATCCTTACTGCAAACGTGATGAGCAAGTAGATTGGCAGCTGAAAAAAACAGGACAAATACTTTATTCTCTAGTGAGCTGGCATAGCAATGTAAACAGGATCTATATACCTAATGTGTTGGCGTACATGTTAAGATTAACCCTTTGCGTGTCGGTAGCAGTTTTTGTCATGCTGATTCCTGTTGGAATCATCAAGACAAAATCTGCTATTGACATGCACGGGTTAACCCTTTTAGCCCCAAGGTCCCATTTCTAAAATTTTGGAGGTGTTGCCCAACGACAATGTACCAGTTGCAGGTGATGGCTTGACCATGATAATTCAAGGGTCTCTCTTGGCTTGACTTCGCGAACGAAGATTCTATAGGGCTTGCCCACGTCGTCTGCAGGCATTTTCGTGGCTGCGGAGGCCAATCCGGGACAGGCAGGTTCGACCGCAGTGGCTGCAGGGGAAGGTCTGGTCAGGGTTCTGAGTTACGACAACTCTGTTTTTTCTTCTGAGCCGCTTGTCCTTAAGGTTAGCTCTGCGAGAGTCCTCAAAGGAGACGGCTGCCTTGTGAATGGTGGAGCGCCAGGTCTCACGGTCCGCAGCAAGCGAAGACCACTGGCGGTGGTCGATTTGGCAGGCACTAAGTGACTTCTTGAGACCGTCTTTGTATCTCTTCTTTGGTGCCCCTCTGTCTCGGTGTCCAGTGGCGAGCTCGCCGAACAGAGTGATCTTGGGTAGGCGATGATCCTCCATCCTGGAGACGTGCCCCGCCCAGCGAAGCTGTGTCCGCAGCAGCAAAGCCTCGATGCTCACAGTTTCCGCCTGTTCAAGGACCTCGACGTTGGTGACATAGTCACTCCAGTGAATGCTGAGGATGGTACGCAGGCAGCACTGGTGAAAGCGTTCGAGGAGTCGTAGTTGGCTGCGGTAGAGGGCCCAGGACTCAGAACCGTACAGCAGGGTGGTGAGGACGACAGCTCTGTACACGCTGATCTTGGTGCCTTTTTTCAGCTGTTGATTGTGCCACACCCGCTTGAATAGTCGCCCGAAAGCACTGTTCGCTTTTGCCAGCCTGTTGTCCAGCTCCTTGTCCAGCTTGGCGTCTGACGTGATGATGCAGCCGAGGTAAGTAAACTGGTGTACAGACTTCAGTTCGGACTCGCCGATGGTGATGTGGGGAGGGCGATGCTCTTCCTTGGGTGCCGGCTGATGAAGGACCTCTGTCTTTTTCAGACTGACCTCAAGTCCAAAGAGCTGGGCAGCATCTGCGAAGCAGGACGTAATGCGCTGCAAGGCTCTCTCTGTGTGTGTAACGAGGGCAGCGTCATCAGCGAAGAGCAGCTCACGAATCAGTTGGTCTAGGGTTTTCGTGTGGGCCTGCAGTCGTCTGAGGTTGAACAGGCTGCCATCGAGACGATACCTGATGTACACTGCGTCGTCATCGTCGAGGTCCACTGTGGCCTGCTTCAACGTCATGCTGAAGAAGATGGTGAAGAGGGTCGGTGCCAGCACGCAGCCTTGCTTCACGCCGTTGCGAATGGGGAATGGTTCTGAGAGGTCACTGTTTAGTCTGACCTGGCCTTGCTGGTCCTCGTGGAGCTGGACGATCATGTTGAGGAACTTTGGGGGACAACCTAGTCGCTCCAGGATCTGCCACATACCTTGCCTGCTCACAGTGTCAAACGCTTTTGTTAGGTCGACAAACGTTACGTACAGCCCTTTGTTCTGCTCGCGGCACTTCTCCTGAAGCTGTCTCAGCACAAAGACCATGTCGGTGGTACTCCTGTTGGCTCTGAAGCCACACTGGCCCTCTGGGAGGTGGTCTTCAGCAATGGCAGGTACCAGCCGATTCAGGAGCAACCTTGCGAGAATTTTTCCGGCAATGGACAGCAGGGTAATTCCACGATAATTAGAGCAGGCAGACTTCTCTCCTTTGTTCTTGTACAGGGTGATGATGACTGCATCACGGAGATCCTTTGGTAGTGTTCCTTTTTCCCAGCAGCAGAGAAAGAGGTCATGGAGCTTGCTGTGCAGTGCTGGGCCTCCATGTTTCCAGATCTCTGGAGGGATTCCGTCAATGCCTGCTGCTTTGCCACTCTTGAGCTGGTGGATGGCTGTGAGGGTCTCTTCGGCGGTGGGCGGTTCGTCCAATTCAACCTTTAGTGGAAGGTGCGGGATTTGGAGGATGACTGTTTCTTGAACAGTGCGTTCAGCGCCGAAGAGGTCCTGAATGTATTCCGACCAGCGGTTCAAGATGGAGGTATTATCTGTGAGGAGTGCCTGTCCATCAGCGCTTCGCAGGGGACTTTGTACCAGGTGCCTAGGGCCATACACTGCTTTCAGTGCTTCGTAGAAGCCCCTGTAGTCACCGTTGTCAGCGCAGAGCTGGGTCCTCTGTGCGAGTCTGGACCACCACTCGTTCTGGAGCTCTCTAAGCTTGAGCTGGAGACTGCTGCAGATGAGGCGGAAGGCAGACTTCTTCACAGGGCAGGAAGGCTGGGCTAGGTGGGCCTGGTGGGCGGCTCTTTTTTGCTAGAAGTTCTTGGATCTCTACGTTGTTTTCGTCAAACCAGTCTTTGTTCCTCTTTCTAGCAAAGCCCAAGACTTCCACAGAGGATTTTACAATAGCAGTTTTCAGTTGTTCCCAGAGTGTTTCAGGGGAGGAGTCTGCTGGATCAACTGTGTCTTTGAGCATGCGCTGTAAATCGGCCTGAAGGGCAGCTTTCTTGTCGTCACGCTGAAGGCTGGCAACATCAAGCTTTTTCTTGGGGGGGCCCCCTTTCTTGGGTTTCAGCTTGAGGCGGAGCCTGAGTTTGCAGCGAACAAGGCGGTGGTCAGTGTGGCACTCTGCGCTGGGCATCACTCTGGTGAGGAGGACGTCACTGCAGTCCCTCTGACGCACTAGGACATAGTCGATAAGGTGCCAGTGCTTGGAGTGAGGATGCATCCAGGTGGTCTTTCAACTGTCCTTTTGCTGGGAAGTAGTGTTGGTGATAAGTTGCTGCTCTGCACAGAGCTCCAACAGTAGGCGACCATTGTCATTGCAGTTCCCAACGCCATGCTTGCCGAGGACTCCTTTCCAGGCTTCAGAGTCTTGGCCCACTCTGGCGTTGAAGTCGCCAAGGATGATGACTTTGTCGTCTGCAAGGGTGCTCAGCAGGAGGCTGCGCAGGTCAGAGTAGAACTTGTCTTTTTCTGCAGGCTCTGCCAGGAGGGTTGGGGAGTACACACTGAGAAGGGTGACATATTGCTGGTGTCTCAGTGGGAGGCGCATGGACATGATGCGGTCGGAGTGACCCGTTGGTAGGTTTTCCAACTTAGTTGCAATGGGGGTCTTCACCATGAAGCCCACGCCTGAGAGCCGTCTTTCTGATGCAGGCCTGCCTGACCAGTAGAGGGTGTAGCCAGCGCCAAGTTCTTGGAGGCTGCCTTCCTCCGGAAGGCGTACTTCGCTGAGCGCGCCAAGCTAATCTGGCACTACCCTTGACTTATCATGGTCAAGCCATCTCCTTCTGTAGGGATCCGGGGCTAAAAGGGGCGATGAATTGACACCTGCAGGGCAAAACTTAGTCACCAAGCTATTCTGGCACCACCCTACCAACTATCATCTGAATCCTGAATGATGTCTTCATCATAAACTCCCACATATGAGAACTAGCATCACCCAGGATGCAGGCAGCTGTAATACAGTAGAACCTTCCACGAGCGGTCATCCCTTATTCAGCCATCTGATGGTTTATGGTCACATTCGTGTTGCACGGATGACGTTTACAATATAAGGTACCTTTTGTGGTCGCATGCTGAATGTGGTCAACAGTCATCATTTTGGAGTCACAAACCACAAGAATACCCGCAATTTACAGCCATGGCCAGACTGACGAGGATAGTCATGCGTGATGCATCACTGACTACATGCTCAGGCGCAGATCATTTACCTCAAAAGGGGGGGGGGGGGGGGGGGGGGGGGGGGTTCTACCTTTCTGTTTGGGACCTTCAACCTGACACAAAAGGCCTCCCCGACGCTAGACCTTCTTCCAGTCGCTGTAAAATCAAAAGTTGGGGGGGGGGGGGGGGGGGGGGGGGGGGCGGGTGCGTGTGTGTCAAAACTCACCAAAATATCAAACAGGAAAGTGGGGTGGGGGGTGGGCTGGGGGGTTCAAACACCCCAATAAGGGACTTTGTTATAACATTTTAAAGATTTTGGGTCTGGGGGGAACCCCTGGGACCCCCCCTCCTCCCCCCACCCCTCCACCAGATCTGCCCCTGCATGCTCCCTACCTAGCCAGTCGCCACATATTGGAAACGTGTCATTATGCAATGACGGATGTGCCATTGGCTCAACAGATACATGTGAGCAGCTGGTAACAAAGTCCCGCTACCTACTTGACCATGTCCACATCTCTTTTTCAAGTCAGTTTACAGTGTGGTCGCCAGTAATCTTCCACCTAGACGACAAAAAATTGACTGCTCTCTTGCCCTGGGTGCTGATTTGACAGAAATGCTTATGCACCCTTGCAAATTGAAGGGCTCATGGAAATTGAGTGCACACATGTGCCATGGCACGTCTTTGTGTTTGTAATTTAACTCATTCAGCCCTGACACACCACCGCAAGACATGGACCGAGCATACAATACAATACAATAATACTTTATTATCCCCGAGGGGAAATTTGGGCGCAGCGGTATAACATACACAATAGACACAAGAGTAAAAGTTACATGTTTACGTCATCCACAACACCATTCCCCCCTCCCCCCATACCCTTTCGCATACATACACACAAACAACATAAACTCACTAGTATACATAATAAACAATAGGCCAAGACTAAACTACTAAAATAATTACATGTGTAAAGTTATAGCATAAGTCATGGAGGGTATCACAGCAACATAAACTGATAACTAAAAATAAACTATACATAACACTAAACGTCACAACCTTCACACAACCACATGCACACACACACATACACACAGGGCTGTGTCACATAGCCCATAGGTGCCAAGCTATTCTGGCAACACCCGTGAACTATCATGCTCGATCTGTCTCTAGAATTGTAATACAGTCCTTCAGAGGGCAACTTTAAAATGTGGGGATTTTGGTCCTGGGGCAGAATGTGTTAAAGAGACTGATGTGTGTCCTGATCACTCGCTTCTTCAGGAGATCTATGAATTCCACTGTCCATAGGTCATGAAACTATGCTAAAAATAATGAATGGCAGTTGGTAAAATGAATGACCTGCCAGTTAGTTTTTATGCGCTGGCCACAAAACATGAATGGCCAGTACTAACAATTCTGTGCAAACAAACGTGTCACCCGCTTAGCAGAGGAAAAAATGGTGAGAGAAGGAAAAATGGTAAACACATAGAAAAAAGTCTGACGCTTTTTGCCTTCAGTAAATATTGGTAAAATAAGATCCGAGACAATAATATAGCAGTAAGCGGACACCGAGCCCTGTTTGTGTATGTGTGATCTCCTCCCTCCTTTCCCATTTGTTTTACTCTTTTAGCCGCAAGGTCCCATTTCTCAAATTTTGGAGATGTTGCCCAACGACTGCGTAACAGTTACAGGGAATGGACTGACCATGATAGGGAATGGATTGACCATGATAATTCAAGGGTAGTGCCAGATTAGCTTGGCGCCTGAAGGCACCAAACTAATCTGGCACTACCCTTGAATTATCATGGTCAATCAATCTCCTGATGTAGGGACTCAGGGCTAAATGGGTTAAGACAAGAGCACAGCAGCAACACACGCAACACACGCTACTCTTTCTCCCATCCTCTCTAGTATACACAAACACGTTTTCTTGTTGTTTTTTTCATCACTGAAGATACCTGGTAATAAAACTTTGGCATCACTAGTACATTACCACATTTCACAAAGAATGGAGAGGTTGACAAAAATCACGTTTTAGACTAAACAGTGCTGACACATGCTCCTATCTTAGTGCCATAAGCACGCCTAGGTCTGTTTCCACCAAACATCTTGTGAATCGAATGGCCACCTGCTGTTTACCTCCACTTTTTTTTGCAACAGTGGTGACCGCTCATAGGCGGTTCTAATGTACATCATAACTGGACATTCAAGATTCAAAGACTGTATTAATCCCATTAGATGGGAAATTGCACTGTCTTTTCTAAGTAGGAAAATAATGAAACAAATAAACATGTAAACAGCATATATCCTCACCTAAAAACAATGCATCACACATATTATCACAGCCTGTACATATCACATATTGTCACTGCCTATACATACATATACCACAAACATAACACACAAACAGTGCCTTTTTAAAAAAATAAACCTGCCTTTTTTTAAAAAATAAACCTTCAGACAGAAGTACAATGTACTACTAATCTTTCTTAGGTGAGAAGTCACACTTTTTGCTTAACTTATTAGCCCTGGATCCCTACATGAAGGCGCCAAGCTCATCTGGCACTACCCTTAAATTATCATGGTCAAGCCATCTCCTGCAACTGGTACACAGTCGTTAGGCAACACCTCCAAAATTTGAGAAATGGGACCTTGGGGCTCAAAGGGTTAAGAAAGATAAGCATTGGGTGACCACGTGAAACTTTAAAATAACTGAAACAGCCCCCATGAACTAACAACACCCCATTGTCCAGGACCAGCAAGAGACCTAAATTCTCTTTAGCCCCCTGCATCTGCTGGGCCCATGAGAACAGGCTGGCAGAAGGACTATTCTGTCGGACTCGGGGAAGCAAAAAGCTGAAATTCATGCTTTCAGGGACTCTGAAAAAGCTGAATCAGTCTCCAGGACTGAAGACTTTCAACCATGGATAAGTAGTTCATCGTATATCTATTTTGAAAACTGGTTCTAATCTGAAATTGTGTTGTACTTGTCCTTTGTAAACATGTTCCTATTGGGCTGTGTGTGCCTTTTACACACTTGGCAGTCACTTTTATTTACTTCTGGCTTTGCCAGAGATTGCATCAGAGGCAGTGTAGTAACCCATATTATACTGAGGCTAAAGCTTCAAATTTGTACACTGCCACATGCAAGCTACATTATAGTACTTACAGATAAGGATTATATAGACCAATGGCTTTAGTTCAAGGGTGGTGCCAGAACAGCTTGGCGCCTGGAGGTGCCAAGCTATTCTGGCACTACCCTTGAACTATTTTAGTCACACTTATTTCACACACTGATGTATTCCGAATGATAAGGGTTAAATGTGGGCTCTTACCACTTGAGCAACTTCCAAACATGGAGCAGGCAGGTGTAGAGGCACAATCCCTGTGAGGAGTGCCAGCCAGAGAGACACAAACACTGCAATGCCAGCCAACCACTGGAACAGCTTTGGGATCTGTGTCAAGAAATATAAAGGGAATAAAAGTAGTGGTCACCGAAACTGGATACACGAGAGTACATTGACTTGAAATGTAACTTGATCTCTCTCTCTCTTTAGATGTGCCAGTGCTTGCGGCGGCGTTTGTGTTTATGTTTGTGTGTGTGTGTGTGTGTGTGTGTGTGTGTGTGTGTGTGTGTGTGTGTCAGGAATCAGGAATTTATTTAACGTCTTTCCACACATTGGTGATATTAGACAAAAACAACAACAACAACAACAACAACAACAAAAAATATATATATATATATATATATATATATATATATATATATATATATATATATATATATATATATATATATATATATATATATATATATATATATATATATATATACACACACACATACACATACATACATATATAAATATAAATCATATATATAAATCAACCAAACACACAACTTATGAATATCAAAGAATAGCAATAATTAACATCCAACCACACACACAAATTACTTATTATAATTGTTTACCCACCAGACTATGAATTAATATATTAACTATTGGAATGGCAATATTACTATGTAAGATGTCATACAAATTTTCTGCTAAGTGATCAACTGTTATGTTATTTTTTTTCAACAGATTCATTGTAATAGGGCACTCACAGAGTATATGTTTAACAGAGATGGGGCTTAAGCACTCGCATTTGATGTCTTTTGCGAATTGTTTTCCAAGAATTTAGTCCTAACTTGTATATCAATGAAGCTGTTTTTCTTGAACAAGGTGGAACATGAGAAGTATATTTCATATCATCGTTGTGAAAAAAGCTGTTTAGCACAGAGTACATTTCATGTAGAGATAATTGCATATTATTACAAACTGCTGAGTTTTCTCTATTTATAGCTCCCTTTTTTGCTAGTCTGTCACAAATTTCATTCCAATAAATTCCGCAGTGTGAGGGTATCCAAAGAAAATCGATCCCTATTCCTCTGGACATAATACAGCTCATAATATGTTTTATTTCATATATTAAGTCTTTTCTAGTGTTACAATCCCAGCTTTTTAGACTATATAGGACAGATTTAGAATCGACACAAATCAAAATGTTAAATATATCATAAGGTAGAAATTGAATATAATTTAGTGCCATGAGAATCGCATACAGTTCAGACGTAAAGATAGAAAATCCTTTACCAAGATAAAAAGATTTCTTCACTTTGAGATCTGGAATAACAAATGATTGATTGATTGTACATTGCTTAACGTCCCGACAGCAACAAGGCTTTCTCAGGACGTGCCTGCACTGCTTGTGAAAAAAAAACTAAACAGAACATTGAATGTATGTCGCCAGCCGGTCAAATACATTAAATAAACCTAACACATGGGGCCTAAATAAAGCTAAGACCATTTAGCAACACACATCCAATATCAAGAGCTACAGGCAGTGCAGACAGTAGGGAGAGTTTTAAAAAGGCAAATACAGGAGAATGGACCTCGGGTAGACAGAAACACATGCCCCAGAATAGAGAGAAAAACTCACCCTGTGGGGCTGACCAGGGTGACCCTGGGAACTAAAAAGTACCTAACCCCACCCAAGTCCCCCAGGGCAGACCCGGGTGGGGGTGGAATAACAAAGCCTGCACCACAATCTGAAGAATCTATGACAGACCCATCTGTGAAAATTTTCAAATGTTTAAAATATGTTGTCTGTAATTTTTCTTTCACTAAATTTGCTAAAACGTTCACAATTTTAACAAGTTAAGTCTTTTTCTTGCCTTATTTAATATGGCTTCAATATGAATTCTCCAAGATAATTTAGATGTAAAATGTACACCTAAAAACTTTACACAATGTTGGTAGATTAAAGGCGTCCCATTTAGGGATAATTTAGGCAATGTTTTAGCACTTTCCTCATTATTGAAAAGCATTAAACATGTTTTTTCCCCAGATAATTCTAGACCATTTTCTTTCATATAGTTTGATAATTTGTCCAATTCAATCTGATAAATTTTTTGAACGTAATCTACGATTCTTTTTGGGGTACATTTTCTGAGATTAGTGTTTATCCACATAGCAATATCATCTGCATATTGTACCACAGTTGTGTCTTGTGAGAGAGATTTTGGGAGGTCGTAAATTAACACAGTGAATAAAAAGGGTGAAATTATTGATCCCTGCGGAATACCCATATCTATTTTCTTAAAGGTTGAATAACTTTTACCAACTTTGGTGCAGACAAATCTTTCAGACAAAAAGCTTTTAATGTATTCATACATAAACCCGGTTATGCCAATCTGTTTTATTTTGTATAATAATCTAGCATGCCAAACACTATCATAAGCCTTTTTTACGTCAAAAAAGGTTGCTAATATATTTTTTCGTCTTGAAAATTGTTTTTTAATGTTATTTGTGAGTTTAACTAAATGGTCAGTCGTACATCTACCTTTCCGAAAACCAGCTTGATGAACTGGAATTATATCCTGTTTTTCACAGTAATGACTGAAATAGCCGATTTAAAATAATCTTTTCCATTACTTTGCAAGTTTGTGATGTTAGTGCAATAGGTCTATAACTACTAATCAATGTACGTGTTTTACCCAATTTGAGTACTGGAACTACTACTGACTGCTTCCAGTAAATCTTTTTGGCTCTCGCCACAATTCTGTTACAGTGTATTTTAGTTTTCTTCATTTCCCTAAAG
>BTPG01000003.1:209511933-209516933 GCA_036245525.1 Semisulcospira habei | reverse complement strand
AATAATGCGCATCTTAAAATGATAAGCAAATAAATACTATTATTACAACTATAATCCATTACTGGAATTTATCAGCGAATATAAAAGAGTAAGGATTACTCCCTTTGAAATTTAAGGCATATCGTTAAAAAAAAAAAATAAAAAAAAAATAAATAGATTTACAAATTACACGTGAACACGTATATATCCTTGCCATAAAAATAAACAATCTATGGTGAATTACTACTGTACATTTTGTCTCTTGTCATGAAATGTCGTCAAACAGATAGAATCGATTTGCACAGACGTGGCGTCTGTGTTGGCCAAGAGAATCGAAGCCGGTTGGCTAGCTGACTTTTTTCATGTTCACTGGAGCATGCATTCCTATAACTCCAAAGGAAAACGTGTCAAGATGGAGTCTCTGTTCGTGAAGTACACGAAAATTGCCACCGTTGTAGCGGCATACTGGTAAGAACAACCGTATAAGTGATATATCTGATGTCAAAATGGTGCGTTTCGTTTTGTTTACATGTTAGACAACGCAGGCTCATCGAACTGTGTACAATCACTTCTGAGTTTTTACACTCTGTAAGGAGGCATAATACTTCACGGTCACAACAGTCAAGTGAAACCTTTTCGACAATATTTTGTGTGTGTGTGTGTGTGTGTGTGTGTGTGTGTGTGTGTGTGTGTAGACGAAAGACCTAAAACGGGTGACTGTCTTTACCATCCTTATGGAAACTGGGTATGTGTATAATTCTGGGTTTCCAAGTCAGACACCCATTTTTTCTGAGGGTTGTTTATGCATTGTCTTGCGGTAAAGATTCATAAAAAGTAAAAAAATCCGTTTTTCTCATTTTGGCGTTAACACATGCACTTTTGTGTTTAACAGACACGCCGGTAGTGTGTTTGAAAACTTGTCCCTCCCAGCAATGTGTGTGTGTGTGTTGTGACACAGAACCCTGAAAATGAGCGTGTATGTATTACATCACCCTTCTCAGCTAGCTATAAATAACTTCATAGCTGATATGGGTCAGGGGGGATATTTTGTTGTTTTAGGGAGTAAATTGTTTATGTTTCTACAGAATTAGGTTTGTTATTTGAGGGTGTGGTTGTTTTGTTAAAAAAAAGTGTTGAGTTGTAATGTACTTCCGGGGTGATGTGGAGAAAGGTCATGTCTAGTGGCAGATTTGAGATTCATGTATACGTTCACCAGGGACTTAGCCTATACGTTTTCTACGTTTGTTTCCATGTCAGATGAAGAATATTTGATCTGAAACGTCGTTCTTTGTTTCTATTTTAAAGGGTTTTTCGCCACTATCTTCTGTTTTAGTTTGACTTAGCCTATAATTATATTCGTGCGCCGGTTGCTAAGAAGTGAAGTGATTGTATGAGTGCGCATTGTAAGAGAGGACGTTTAGACTTTGGGTGAGGCTGCTGTTGTCTTTTGTCCTGCCCGACCTTTTGGTTGAACCTGTTGCTTTATTTTGTAGGTTTGTCGATGTTATCAATGCCGCATCTCCTTTTGGATTGTATGCACAAATTGATTGAATGGAAATGACGTCACAGAGTCAGCGTCGTTTCATGCGTCGTCTGCACCAGTCAGTCGTTTAGTGCAGTTAAAAGAGTGCAGGCTTGGATGGGCCATTTTCTGATGTAATAGTAAAGTATTATTTGTGTGAATGCTGTCCGTTTGAAGGAAGGTTGATTGATTGTACATAGCTTAACGTCCCGACAGCAACAAGACTTTCTCAGGACGTGCCTGCACTGCTAGTGACAAAAACTCAACAGAATATTGAATGTATGTCGCCAGCCGGTCCAATACGTTAAATAAAACCTACGACATGGGGCCTAAATAAAGCTAAGACCATTTAGCAACACACATCGAATATCAAGAGCCACAGGCAGCGCAGACAGTAGGGAGAGTTTAAAAAAGGAAAATGCAGGTGAATGGACCAAGGGTAGACAGAAACACATGCCCCCGGAATATAGAGAAAAAACCCACCCTGTGGGGCTGACCAGGGTGCCCCTGGGAACTAAAAAGTCCCCCAGGGCAGACCCGTTGGGGTGTTTGAAGGAAGGACTGGAAAGTCGAGTGTTGAGGGCAGACCGGTTGGGGGTGTTTCAGGGAAGGACTGGAAAGTCGAGTGTTGAGCGAAGCCCGAGAGAAGGCGAGGATGGGAAAAATATCCAGCACTATACGTTGGAATAGATGCATATCAGTTACGACATGCTTGTAAATTAAAACACTTTTAACCCCACCCGGGTCTGCCCTGGGGGACTTGGGTGGGGTTAACTACTTTTTATTTCCCAGGGGCACCCTGGTCAGCCCCACAGGGTGGGTTTTTTCTCTCTATTCTGGGGCATGTGTCTCTGTCGGCCCTTTGTCCATTCACCTGTATTTGACTTTTTAAAACTCTCCCTACTGTCTGCACTGCCTGTAGCTCTTGATATTGGATGTGTGTTGCTAAATGGTCTTAGCTTTATGTAGGCCCCATGTGTTAGGTTTATTTAATGTATTTGACCGGCTGGCGATATACATTCAATGTTCTGTTTAGTTGTTGTTTTTTCACAAGCAGTGCAGGCACGTCCTGAGAAAGCCTTGTTGCTGTCGGGACGTTAAGTAATGTACAATAAAACACTTTTAACATTAAGAAAAGTTGAGTTAAAAGAGGTTTTAAAACAGTTTTCATAAAAACTTTTGCCCGACACGCTTCTAAAAACAACATTTTCTTAGTTTTAAACCTTGTACCACGCGCCATAAACGCCACGATTGCTTTTCAGTCTTAGCTGTCCTATAGTGTGGAATGTGGGACTTTGCCAACTGGATCCATCTGGTGCACTCCAAATGAGTATTTGTGAGTGGTTTGACGTGCAACTCAGTGTGCGCCTCTGAAATGACCTACTGATTCCACTGATAATGAAACTCTTTCATTCATAAGAGTGCATTGAGCAGCTCTATAAACCAAAAGTGATGACCCCCCTCCTCCCCCCCCACCCCCCCCACCCTCCCCCCCCCCCCCCCCCCACCCCCCGCCCCGCCCCCCACACACACACACACTTCTCCCCCCCCCCCCCCCCAACCCCCTTACAACCCCACTCAAACAATCATAATAGTAAAATCAACCAAAGGTATCTTTAGTGAGGTATTTTCACTGTAATCCCAGTTTTGTGTGAGAGGCACCCACTTTTGGGGTAAACACCCATTTTTTTTTCCATCCAGTGGCTCTGTTTCTAGAAAATGTCTATTTTATTTTAAGTTGTAGAGCTTAGTTATAAGGTGAGTTCTAAACATTGGCATCAACTCCAGAGCCCTAGAATAAATAGAAATATGGGAACCCATTTTCACATAAAATGGTAGGTCACCCAGTCTGAGGGTTTTTGTGTTCATGTGTGTGTATGTATGTGTGTGTGCGTGTCTGTGTGGTGTGGTGTGGTGTGGTGTGGTGTGGTGTGGTGTGTTGTGTGTGTGTGTGGGTACGTACGTATGTAAAAGTACATTTTTGGCTCACGTGTGAAGCAAAAGTGAGTCTATGTTTTAGGCCAGTGGTCGTCCGTACCGTCCCGTCCGTCGTAAACTTTAACGTTGGCATTTTCTCGGAGACTTTTCAAGCCATATTCTTCAAACTTGGCCCAAAGATACCTTGTGGCGAGGCCTTTCTAAATATACCAATTTGAGTGACCTCTCACAAAGGTCAAGATCACAGGGGCTCAGGAAATAGGTCCAAAATAGCTATATTTTGACATTTATTTTCTTCATTCGGCCCCTGGAAACAAGGTCTATCGCATTGCCCCTCCCCCCCCCCCCCCACTCACCCCTGCACTCCCCGCTGTTTGATTTTTCAACCCCAGAAAGCAAGGTCTGTCGCTCCCCCCCCTCTTTCCTCCCCCCCCCCCCCCCCCCCCAGCCCCTGCCCCAGATTTGAATTTTGCGGCCCCCTGGAAGCAAGGTCTGTCGACTACCCCCCCCCCCCCCCTCTCCCTGTTGTTATATTATTTGACCTCTGGAAGTAAGGTCTGTCTGCCCCCCCCCCCCCCCCACCCCCCCCCTCTCCGTTGTTATATTATTTGGCCTCTGGAAGTAAGGTCTGTCCCCGCCCCCCCCCCCCCCCCCCCCCCTTATCGGGTTGTTTGAATTTTGCGGTCCCTGGAAGCAAGGATGGTCAAATAACCCCCCCCCCCCCCCCTCCTCCCCTTTGTTTGATTCTTCTGCCCCTGGAAGCAAGGTGTGACGCCCCCCACATTATTGTTTGATTACAATGTCTGACAACACCCCCACCCACCCCACCCCACCCCATTTGATTTTGCGGCCAATGGAATCAAGGTCTGACGACCACTAGTACCACCCACCCCCCTGTTGTCTGATCTATCAGCCCCTGGAAGCAAGAGCCTGATGCCTACCCCCCGTTTTCCTAAACCCTGGAAGCAATTCATGTTCCCAAACAAGAAGTTTGCCCCCACCCCCCCCCCCCCCCCCTCCCCTGGAGTAAGGTGTGATCCGACCCTGTGATGTGTTCTTAGAACATTTCGGCAGTATTTCTGATTGTGTCTTAACCCATTTCGCCCGGGTCCCTGAAGCAGGAGATGGATTGACCATGATAATTCAAGGGTACTGTCAGATTAGCTTGGTGCCTTCAGTGTTATTTTGCATGATCCAGCTACACTGGCTGCATCTGAGGTGGCATTCTGCTGTAATTGTCATTAAGGATGTCTCTGGTGTCTATTCTGAGCCAAACACAACCACTTTTACACTGCGTAAAGCTCATTTGAGTGCATTGTAATGGGACCAGGCAGTCGTGGCTACCAGTACAGGCTTTTACAGGAGTGTTGACAGGTTTGGCACACACATGCCTGCTGCATTTGCAACATGAGTTGAGGTCTTCTGAGACTCTGACACGTGTGTTTTTATATAAAAATGAACTGTACATAACCATTTTTTCCCTGCTACCTCCTAAATAAGCACTCCAGACACTTGTTTGGGTATGCAGTGTGTCCCGCGTAGCATAGTTTTGGCTGTTTGT
>BTPG01000003.1:209489014-209511913 GCA_036245525.1 Semisulcospira habei | reverse complement strand
GCTGTCTGTAGCACTTTTTGTTAAGCTGATTCCTACATGAATCACCAACGAAAAGTGCTACAGACAGCTAATGGGTTAACACGGCTGTGCAGAACGCTGGATTTTCCACTCTTTAGTTTAGCCAGCCAAATGCTTGCTGCAGCCGACTCCGGCAGCGCGCAGGCTTATGTAGGTCACAGTCTGATATCAGCTATTCCTTCTTTAATCTCTGTAACGGACTGCTGATGTGTGGTGGTTATGCCTGTGTTTAATGTTCTCTATCTCCTCTTCCAAGATTTTCTACATAGAACCGTTTGACACACTTGTGTACTGTTTTGTGCTGGTTCCTGTGTTGGTGGTATTATTCCAGTTACGTTTTTTTTCAGAGTGCAATCCGAGGATAAAGACAGGTACCGTGTTTGTGTGTGACTAAACATGGCTGGTAAATTATCTGAGCCTCACAGTACCGAGTTGGTTTGAACATTCATTCTCTGTTCTGGTGTTAATATAAAGGAACCAGTGTTATGTGCTTAAGACCTGTTGTGTTAGTGGTTATGAATTTACTGTGTAAACCCAAATGTACTGCATAAACACTGCTGTGATCAGCATGTTTGTTTTGATCGTCTTGATGGACCTAACGGATTACCAGCTTACCAGCTTCACAGCAGTGGAGTGCTTTCTGACGCTAGTGTTGCTCTAGCAGGAAAGAAACAAGAATTCTAGTAAGTGATAACAGTAGAGGCTAGAATGCTGCGTAGATACATCAACTTTTCATCCCACAGAAAACTTAGATGCACAACAGATTGAGCTTGAAAGTTAGTGCTTTTTTGTGTCAGTGCATGTTCATTGTATTGCAAATCTGAAATGTAACTGCTCTTGAAGGTGTACTGGTAGTAATCAGCATGGGCATGTTTAGTATGAAAAGAAAGCAAATTTTATCAGCTACAAATCTGCACTCATGTGATAATGACATTCTTGCGAAAAAAAAGCATTTTGTGAATGTTCAGTTACTAACACTTTTCAGCGTTTCCGCTGCCGAGCGCCGGAATGCGGCTGTCGGCACATACACATAGCGTAGCGTAATGAAAGAGCACTCCTCTCTAGGACCATGAACAGCTCTGTCACTCTGCCTGAAGAGGCGCGCGCTAATGACTAGCCCGGCCTTGCCACAGATGGCTTATCTTGCACTCAGTGGCCCCCGGCCGCTCCTAACTAAAAGTGTGGTTCTGCACAGCCGTGTTAACCTTTGCTCCCTGAACTGAGCACCATTATACTCCGCAAGTGCTCAGACTCTCATGTGCTTAGTAGCTGCAGGGGCTCATGAAAGCAGACCTGCCTACTGCCTTTTTGCAAATTTGGGGGACCGACAAGGCCAAAATGCGGGATTTGACATCAAAATCGTAGGAAATGGTGGTCGCATATTCTGCAAAAAGTAAAATCGTCACCACTTGACGAAGCAATAATGTTCCCTGTACGATGAACTAAAGCAAGTCATGAGCTTCGGCTTTTTCTTCTTTCCATCGTCAGTAGTTGTTGTGTCCTTCCGCTTAGACATGACGCCGGCAGAGCATGCAACATGAGGCTGAGCGTAAACATGTACGAGTAAATTTGGTGGACGGAAGTCTCGCGGTGTCTCACTCAAAGACTGAGAACACCGAGGGAAGACCGCAAAGACTGAATAATTATAAAGCGCAAACAAGGCCCAAAAACACATCTTGACGATTTTGCGGGATTCTGACTTGTCACATTGCGTGAATCGGGATCGAAATTGGGGAATGCGTGTATCGGGTCTGAAATGGGGGAAAATCATGCAAAATCTGTGACAATAGGCAGGTCTGTGAAGGTCATGCCTCCTCGCAGCTTCCTGTATATCCACGCCCCTTCATCTTACTCACCCCCTCTGTTGATGAGAACCATGATGCTTTCGGTGAAGACTTTGGGGTTGCCATACGTGGCCAGAGCTCTCAGTACCGGGTTAGTGCTGACGTCCATGCTGGACAAGTGAAGGTTGAAAGACAAAATGAACGCCACAAGCTGACTCACTGCATCATCCTCAAAGCGAGCAGACGGAGGGTTTTCAATCAGGTTCAGCACGTGGAGGAAGAATTCTTGATTTAGCTGATCTGTTAACAAAAGCAAGACGACACTGATATAACCACAAAAGAAGAAGGAAACACAATTTGGAAGACTTGGTAAAAACTGTATCATGCACGTCCTTTCAAAGCGTGATTCTTTCTTTCATGGGCATTTCTTTGCCGAGAAGAAATTAACCGTCGAGAGGCAATGAACACCACCCAACCGCAAGAGGCATAGATCCTCATGAGCCCCTGCAGTTGCAGGGGCTCATGAGGATCTATGTCTCTTGCTGAGACCTCTTTGTATTTATGCTCCTCTGAGGGCTGGGTATCTTTGGCGTTGAATTCTCAGTCATTTAAAAAATCTGTCCACTAGCAGCGAAGGGGTTAACAGTCACACTTTTTTTTCTGGTTCTGTATGGCAAAACAGCGACGACACGGAAAGCAATGACACTGCTACAGGGATACAGGCCTCAAAATTACAACCAGGTGAAATATCTCATTACTAAAACAGTGACATCTTTTTAACCTTTTCAGCCCCAAGGTCCCATTTTTTTAGTTTTGGAGGTGTTGCCCGACTATGTACCAGTTGCAGGAGATGGCTTGACCATGATAATTCAAGGGTAGTGCCAGATCAGCTTGGCGCCTGAAGGCGCCAAGCTAATCTGGCACTACCCTTGAATTATCATGGTCAAGCCATCACCTGCTGTAGGGATCTGGGCCTAAAAGGTTAATCAACATAAATTGTGACGGATCAGATCTACCAATAAAAAGCGAGCTTTGGTGAGTATCGGTCAACCGAGCACATGCGATTTTTTCTGCGTAGCGGGAGGTAGGCACAATTAGGTCGACTTTTTTTTTAAAAAGGCTTAAAACCTCAAAAGCGACATTATCTTTTTCTCTTCAAAGTCTCTTCGAAGTCTCTTCGAAGTGGTGCGGTACCACAGTCTGGCACTACCCTTGAATTTTCATGGTCAATCCATCTCCTGCTTTAGGGATCTGGGCCTAAAAGGGTTAATTAAAATTATAGCTTTTCTCTATCTTTAGCACTACTTAACTTGCTTTCTCCTGCATGCAGCCACCAGAACTACACACAGTACCAGTGGTTTCATGTACAATGGGGTTAAGTTAAGTTATTTTATTGTTACTGCCATTGCCTGATCATAATCTTTTCTTCAGATATAAAATACAGATCCAAATTTCTATTTATTCATAAATTATGTGAGCTGGTATGTGATTGTAGATCTTGTGCTCCGAATCACAGAACAGCTCACACACTTTGTTTCCACTTAGAATAACACTTCATACCTGCACCTATGTAGCTTATATTTACAGGGCAGCTGTAAGCCACATTAAAAAAAAAACCAAAAACCCAACTCTTTGGCTGTCAGTAACAGTTTTTGACGAATAGATTCCTGCAGAAATCATTGCAGCAAAAAACAAGATGAGATTTCATCCCAAAGTCAACCGTATTGTTTTGAGCTCACATGCGATTTTCTTTAAGGAACATTCAGAGTTGTTACTATTTATTAAGCTTATCATTCTGATCCATCACTCTCCACCCTAACCCCCCCCCCCCCCCCCATTCCGATCCGCACAAACACTGACACACATGGCGCCAGTTACACGTTCTGTGGGCTGGCGTAGCCACAGACTGTCTTCCTAATCAAATTGTCGGAAACAGCGAGCATTGCTTCAACCCATACACATGAATAACACTGAATTTTCGTGCTTTGCGTTGTTTAGGAACATTGTACAACACTGACGTATTTGACGCTTTTACATCACTGTCTGAGTCGTGAAAGGCATGCAAGGGTCTCTTCCATGCAGCCTCTTCCAGGGCTGACTCTTTGGTGGGAGTGAAAAGCGGTTCGAAAATTTTCAAAAATGAATTAATTATAATTAAAAAGTTGAAGAGGTACAATGCTGGCTAACGACCTCATTCAATGTCTTCCTTTAATCTAGATATATGCAAAATATCTAGTATGAATAAGAAAAATTACGGACTCTAATGTGGATCAACTGGTTTTTGTGAAATGGTCATTTTCTCTAAAATGTGTGAACTACTTAAAAAATTTTTTAAAAGGTCTCGAGATAATTCTTTTAAAGACAATATCCTAAAGTTTCAAGCCTATCCATCCACAAATGCTGGCAATAGTCGCCGTCACATACACACACAGCGCTTTGGCGCTAGATCTGCGTTCAACAGCAATGCTAGCGTAGCTAGACGTGACGTAATTTTCTCTTGTTACTACACTTTTACAGTGTGATGCCTGCCCGCCTATATTATTGCATACTGGGTGTTGAACGGGCTGAGGCCAGCCTAATTTCAAAGTCTACCATATTTTCAATACAGTAGACAAAAAACCTGCTACCAACAGCCAGAGGGTTAAGGAAATAAAAGCACAGAAAAAAAATGTGTGGTCTGTGATTTTGGACCTTACAGCCCGAGGTCATAAGGTCTTAAATCACAGTCCAGCATGCACTTGATCAAGTTTATGTTAACAAGTAGAGCTGTATGTGTACCTGTAACCGCGATCGACACTGGGTCGCCTGTTGAAAACATCATTGTCATCACCAGGGCTGCATAGCAAATCCGCTGTACATCTGGAAATAGGTCAAACTCAGTCAGCAAGCAAAAGACAAAGACGCTCAAGATCCCAAGCATCTGTGTGGGCTATAGAAGATCTCTGCATCTTACTGCAATTTATATCTTGTTCACCCGGTACCTTTCAGCAGGGAGGTCATTCCTGGGCAAAGTGATTGACTGTGGACAGCATAACCCAATAAAGCCGTGGGACACAATTATCTACTCTTGCATTTACCATAAGAGGTCTAAGTCACAGTTCGGCAGACAGATCAACCATGACAGTTCAAGGGTGGCGTCCGAATAGCTTGGCGCCCATAGGCGCCAAGCTATTCGGACGCCGCCCTTGAACTATCATGGTCGATCCACATCCTGCCGTAGCATGTCAGGGCTTTACGGGTCAACGCCATGAAGTTACTGCTCAATGAGGTCACCCTTTGACTGCGACTGATGATACCGTTTGGTACCCATATGTGCCTCTCCTGCTGAGTGGCACCATCTGTAGCAGTCGAGGAGTTAAAGAGTAACATGGGTGGGACTGAAAAAGAAGTTGAATCCTGAAGCAAGGGTCTTGGGGCACTTTTTAAGTGCAAAACAAATTTTAAGTTGTTTTTTTTTAAATCCGAAAATCCAGCTGTAGCCGGAAAAGTCCCGCCCATGGAGTAATGGCTGACCTTCTGTGTGTGCACGCAACTCTTGTGCCAACTCCAAGGGCAGCACAGAGTAGAGTATATGCGTGACGATTTCCTTCTGCAAACTGCACAGCGCCCCAAACACCTTCAGCAGCAGTCGGCATATAACCGCTCGTGTTTCCTGATGGGGGCGGGAAAAGAACAGAAAATGTACCAGCTTGTGTGAACACACATATTCTTATTTTGCGTCTGCAAATTCCAGTAATTGAAACCAATCTGTCAGTGAGTTTAACTCATTCAGCCCCGACACACCACAGCAAGACATGAATCGAGCATGACAGTTCAAGGATGGTGCCAGAATAGCTATTCTGGCACCACCCTTGAACTATCATGCACAATCTGTCTCTAGAATTGTAATACAGTCCTTCAGAGGGCAACACCCAGATTTTGGACCTGGGGTAGAACGTGTTAACCTCCCCATCTGACAGTTTCATTCTTGTCCACGGGCTATGACACTGACCTGAAAAGGTCTACAATTACAAAATTAGCACATAAATCTGCACATTTTATTTACTGTACAAAATGTTGAGCCATTCATGCATCTCATTACAACTGAAACACCCACTAGTTCCTCCGTGCCATCAAACGCTGAGAAAATACATACTTTCAAGGCGCTCCGCATCAATAGCTGTGAAAGTGTCCTACAGCGTTGCTGGCAATGCTGTAGGACACTTTCGCAGCTATTGACGTGGAGCAACACTTTCAAAGCTACTGAACGAGTTAACCCTTTGTGCATGCAGTCACGGGTACTGTCTCAGTACTAGTGGCTGCACGCACGAGGGTAAATTAACCCTTTTCTGCATGCTGTCCATCGTGCTGGAGGTTGTATGCACAAGGGGGTTAACAAATCCTCATATATAATGTCAGACAAAGCTTACCATTTGGTAATACTGCACCAAACTATGCAGGATGTCGTAGTTGTCCCTAGCGACAACCTTACGACATATGGCAGGCTTGGCATTTTCCTAAAAAGACACAGAAACCACAGCTGCACATTATGAGTGGCACAAGAAACATGAGCAGCCCTTAGAAGAAATAGTCAATCTCAAAATCAGGTGAAACAGAGCAGGAAGAGACCTTTGAAAGCGAGGGCAGCTCGTGCAAATGCCCGTTCTCTGAACACAAACATCTACACAACCAAAACTGCCAGAGACAAATGGCCGAATACACAGAATCAGTTTTGCGATCGCACATGCGCCAGAAATGATTCTGTATTGTGTCTGTTCTTGGAGGGTTTTCAAATGGGCAACGATCTTTTCTTGAACAAGATGGGCAAAGCTATTATGGCTCACATGTATGACCGATTTACATTATATGTGTGACCTTTGTGACAAGGGCTGGCTTATGCAGCAGCAAAATCCACGTTTTCTGAAAATGTAAGCATTTTTCACACATCTGTCAATGACCTTTATGATGAGCCGACTAAATTAGTATGCATAGGAAGGGCTTATCATCAGCTATCTTTGTACCAAATTTGGTTAAACAATTTGCAAAAATTTGGGAATACCTAAGATTTTATAAAAAAAAAAAGCATTTTATACACATTTGCCAGTCTCTTGTGACCCTTGACCTTTCCAAGGGGTGATCCAAATTAGTGTGCATAGATAGGTCTTACCATCAGGTATCTCTGTACCAAATTTGGGTCAAGTTGTGAATAGTATTTGAGAAAAAACATCTTTTGTCAAAATATGGCTATTTCGGACCTATTTTCTGAGCCCTTGTGACCCTTTGCCCTTCTGAGGGGTCATCCAAATTAGTACGCATAGATAGATCTTACCATAAGGTATCACTGTACCAAGTTTGGGTTTGAAGTTGTGAACAGTATTTGGGAAAAAACATCTTTTGTCAAAATATGGCTATTTTCACCTATTCCCTGAGCTCTTGTGACCCTTGATCTTTCCAAGGAATCAACCAAATAAGTACGGATAGAAAGGTCTTACCATCAGGTATCTATGTGCCAATTGATTGTACATTGCTTAACGTCCCGACAGCAACAAGACTTTCTCAGGACGTGCCTGCACTGCTTGTGAAAAAAACTAAACAGAATATATCTATGTGCCAAGTTTGGGTTTGAAGTTGTGAATAGTTAGTATTTGAGAAAAAAATTAATGATGTCAAAAATTAGCTATTTTTGACCGATTTCCTGATCCCCTGTGACCTTGACCTTTGTGAGAGGTCAATCCAATTGGTATGTTTAGAAAGGTTTTACCACAAAGTATCCTTGGGCTAAGTTTGAAGAATGTGGATTGAATAGTCTCCGAGAAAATGCCAACGTTAAAGTTAACCACAGATGACAGACAGATGACCACTGGCCCAAAACATAGACTCTCTTTTGCTTCGACCATGAGCCACAAATTGACGCATCGAAGGACAATCCATAACCAACTTGTGCATGCAGCTGTCAGCTCTAGTGGCTCCATGCACTAGGGGGTTAAACTTCGTCACTGCCACCGGTCACAAATTGTTTTTGAATCAATGCAAGTCAATGATCCACAGCAGACAAAGGAACATTGGTCTCAGCAAGAGGCATAGATCCTCATGAGCCCCCCGTGACAGCGGGGGCTTATGAGGATCTATGCCTCTTGCAGATGTGTGATTTTCAATTCTGCTCAGCAGTGAATGTGTTAAACAGGTGGTGTCTTCACCCCGTACCAGTATTGACAGCAGTTCCTCCAGGTATTCACAGATGATGGCCTCGTCCTCGTATAGCGCCCAGCTCCTCTGCTGCGAGTCATCTTTGCAGGCCGTCAGCTCCGTGAAGATTATTGTCAAACGCTGGGCATCATGGCTGTTCACATCTTCATCCGAGATGTCTCGCTGGAAAGTATGGAAAAAAAGGACATACAAATGGTATCCCTAAACAAATTATTTTAACCTCCCCCCCCCCCCCCCCCCCCCCCGTGCATACTGATGACTGCATGCACCTGTTGGTGATATTGTTTATTGGACATGGGTGAGATAGAAAAAAAGTTGAATCCTGAAGCGGGGATCTGGGGGCAGAAGAAAGCCCCCCCAAAAACAAAGGAAAAAAAAAGGGCAATATTTTGGAATCTGGAAATCCGGCTGTAGCTGGAAAAGTCCCACCCACGATTGGAAGATGTTTAGTTGCACGTCTTTTTTGCCGAGTGGTATAATCAGCAGCAATCAAGCGGTTAACACATTACATCCTGAAACTGATTTTTTATTTTTTAATTTACTTATTGCCATTATATGACTTTGGTATCAATTTCAGCCCACTTAATCAAATTTCAAATGTAAACGATTTGAATTTCCCCAAAACGTCAGTAGCTCGCTTGAGCTTGCCCTTACAACCATGTGAATGGTCTGTGTTTATGTACAGTGTGTGAGTGAATGCGCGCGATTCACATCGGCGCTTTGAGCCGATTTTCAAAGGGGATAAAAGCGCCTATTTAATGCGCTGATTTATTTATTTACTTATGAAGGCTAAATTACAGATTAGGAGATAGATCAACCATTTAGTTCAAGGGTGGTGCCAGAATTACTTGGCGCCAAGCTATTCTGGCACCACCCTTGAACTATCATAGTCAGATTTATTTCAAGCAATAGTGGATCAGGATGAAAAGGGCAACGGGTAAACAGATTTTTAAGGTGCAAAAGTTGAGAGGACTGCAAGCATATTCACACAGTCATTGCAATGACAGACGGACAGTTTTGTCTTGAGTTTCACGTACATGGAATAGTCACAACATGGGACCGTTACTGTAACCCGCAAACTCTCATCTGCTTTAACCCTTCTCATTCTAATACACCCATTGCTTGAAATAAATTTGACTGATAGTTCAAGGATGGTGCCAGAATAGCTTGGCGCCTCGGGCGCAAAGTTATTCTGGCACCACCCTTGAACTATCACAGTTGATCTGCCTCCTAGTGTGTAACGTCACCTACACAGCAAATTTTACACAATCAGCCTCAGGATGTAGTGGGTTACCTGGTACGGAATGGGATTTTTTTCATTCTAGTGAGGTGTGAAAAATGTTGAACGTTCAGGGCTCAACAGCTTCTTCCACCAGAATGGTAATCTTAACTCATTCTGCCCGCGCGACACACCACAGCAAGATATGGCTCGACCATGATAGTTCAAGGGTGGTGGCAGAATAGCTTGGCGCCTATAGGCGCCAAGCTATTCTGCCACCACCCTTGAACTATCATGGTCGAGCCATCTCCTGAATTGTAATGCAGTCCTCAGAGGATAACTCCAAAAATGTGGGTATTTCGTACCTCGGGCACAGTGAGTTAAAGATGGGGCATCAAAAAGGGTATGGACAAATTCTGACGCCAGCCGGGTTTCCCCGCTTACATTTCCCACAAGAGTCGAACACCCTACTCCACCTGAGTTGCACAGCTCCCCTAGCGAGGTGTGCAAAACAACAACATCATAAAAGTAACGTGAAGACAGAAAGATTTCATGGTTGTTTGACATAAAGAGGCACAGGCGGCCCTGAGGTGATGAACAGAGATCACTTTCACGCTTGACTTACTGGTGGCACTCAGTCTAAATAGTCCCTATAATTATGACTGCTGTACCTGAGGGTCAGGTGGGAACTGGGAGTGACAAACGTAACACTCAGGTGACCAGTTTTAACCCTCTGGCTGTCGGTAGAGGTTTATGTTACCATGATTCCTGCAGGAATCATGGTGACAAAAGCCTCTACCGACATCCAGATGGTTGAAGGCCCACTACTGTTCAAAGAAAAACTTCTGTAACAAACGGTTACAAAACGCTACACACAGGTCTAGTCATGGTTCATTTAGACACAGGAGAATCCAGTTCAGCACACGTCGTCTTAATATTAAGTAACCTGACAATGACTCCACTCCGATCTATAAATACAGTGCTGATCAGTACGAGAAACGTGGGTCAAATGGTTGTTGTGATGCGTCTAGTGTGGTAGTGTAGCGTCTGTGCTTGTCGCTCTCGCTTTCAGCTCCCACCGCTGGCTAGCAGTTTAGCGAAAAGGGGAGCAGAACATGTCAGTCTCTCCCTGCCAGTACACAGCCTCCCCAAAACAAGCCTCATGTAGTGCCTCCTCGTGGTGACTCATGGTAATCGAGCACCTTACGGACTCGGGCTGAACTACAGAGGACTCGGAGGAGATCTGGCCCCCAGACATGCGGCATGCAGGCCCATCGATGTGTGGACAAGCCCTGATGCCCATGAACCAGATCCCCAGCTATGGGTAAATAGCCCCACTGCCTTGTGGGTGCCTTGGGAGAGGCAAAGGCTAGGGGAGTAAACCCTATACAAATCCGGGCAGGGATGCTCGATAGCCTTGGTTGGCAGATCTCCTTCGAGAAGGAAAACTCCGAGGAAAAACCTGAGTAGATGGGACCCATAAGCCTTGGTCGGCAATCCATCTAGGAGAAGGATACTCCAAAACTAAACCATCCTGTGCTCCCAGGAAAGGCCTTTTGACCAGGAGCTAAGGGTGAGGTAACCCCGACAGAAACCCCGAGTGCTGAAGACGGAGGTACTGGGCTGCACAGCGCCTCTAATAAACCACAGTACCATGCATATACAGCCATATGACACTTGGAGATGGATTCAAGAGGAATGGTGCTCGCCCTGTGGAGTCTCACCAGGCAGGTGCAGTACCGGGCTCTGCGCCTCTTCGGAGCCCACCCCCAGCGACTGGAGGACCTTCCCGACTGTCTCGAGGAGCCAGGGGACTGGGAAGTAGAGCGACTGGCCAGCGAAAAAACAAGACCAGAGACAAAGAAAAAGCCAATGTGAACATCATGCACTGGAATGCCGAAGGGGTTACCAACAAGAAAACAGAACTAGAGCACTTTCTGCATGAAAACAGCATAAACATCTGCTGTATACAAGAGACACACCTGCAAGAAGGGAAACCCTTTAAGGTCAGAGGATATCAGGTCTTCCGAAGTGATCGCCAAGGGAGGAAGAAAGGGGGGGTTATGACCCTAGTTAGAAACAACCTGAATGCCAGCGAAACCAGGAGAGTCATGGAAGAGGCAGAATACATCCAGGTCAAGGTAACCACCAGTGACAGCACCCTTGACCTTGTCAACTACTACTGCCCTAATGATAAGTTGCTGTCCCTCGACACTATCCAGGTCCCGGACAGTGGATTCCTCATCACTGGTGACTTCAACAGCCAGTCCCAGAGTTGGGGATATGACACACTGGACAAGAGAGGAGAAGACATTGAGGAGTGGCAAGATGAAAACCACCTGATACTTGCCAATGACCCTGAGGACCAACCTACCTTCTACTCTCGCCGCTGGCACACCACCACTACACCGGACCTGGCGCTTTGCACTGAAGATGTTCATAAGTGCCTCAGCAGAACAGTAGGACCACAGCTAGGAGGAAGTGACCACCGCCCTATCCTCCTAACCCTAAAAGGATGCACAGCAGCTAGCTCGCCACACCGGCCAAGATGGAACTACCGAAAGGCAGACTGGCGCTTGTTCAGTATCCGAACAAATGAGATAATGCAAGACCTCGCTGTGTCTGGAAGGAACATCAACAATGTGGTCAGAGAGTTTAATGACATTATCAGTAAGGCAGCCAAGGAATCCATACCTCAAGGGGTCCGGAAAAACTACACCCCATACTGGACCGCAGATCTTCAGAAAGCACATGACAACCTCACTAGGGCCAGAGAAGACGCTTAAACCAACCCCAGCCAAGAAAACAACATCAAGCTACAACACAGTAAGGCCCAGTATCTGAAGATGAAGTTGGAGTGCACAAGAAGATTGATTGATTGATTGATTGTACATTGCTTAACGTCCCGACAGCAACAAGGCTTTCTCAGGACGTGCCTGCACTGATTGTGAAAAAAAACTAAACAGAAAATTGAATGTATGTCGCCAGCCGGTCAAATACATTAAATAAACCTACAACATGGGGCATAAATAAAGCTAAGACCATTTAGCAACACACATCCAATATCAAGAGCTACAGGCAGTGCAGACAGTAGGGAGAGTTTTAAAAAGGCAAATACAGGTGAATGGACAAAGGGTAGACAGAAACACATGCCCCAGAATAGAGAGAAAAACCCACCCTGTGGGGCTGACTAGGGTGACCCTGGGAACTAAAAAATACCTAACCCCACCCAAGTCCCCCAGGGCAGACCCGGGTGGGGGTGCACAAGAAGAAGTTGGAGAGAGAAGACTGCAAGACTAAACATGGACAGGGACACCACGAAGTTGTGGAGACTGACCAAGGCGTTGAACGATGAGGGCACCAGGGAACAGAAGATCACCTTGGAAGAAGAAGGGAAAGCACTGACTGGTAGGAAAGCTGCAAACATGTTTGCACAGATCTATGCGAAAGAAAGTGACATCACTGTCCCACGAATGCTTGCGAAAGAAATCAGACAGGAAGAAAGAGAGAGAACAAGAGATGTGAACATCCATGATGCAATGAAGAAGGACATCACCCTTCCAGAACTGAAGATGGCCATCAAACAGCTGAAGAAGAAAAAATCTCCAGGTCCAGACAGCATCTCAAACGAGATGTTACACCTTGGCAACACTGCCTTAATGAAGTTACTGGACATCTTTAACCACAGCTGGAGAGGAGGACAGGTACCCCAGTGCTGGAAGGAAGCCAGGATGATCCCAATTTTGAAGAAAGGGAAGAATAAGTCCAAAGCCCTGAGTTATCGCCCCATCAGCCTGACAAGTTGTGTGTGCAAGACCATGGAGCGCATCATCAACAAGCGCCTGCAGTGGTACCTGGACTCTGAGAGCATTATCGTGCCAGAGCAAGCTGGCTTCAGAAGCTACAAGAGTACAGAAGACCAGACAACACACCTTGCACAGGTCATAGAAGATGCCTTTCAAGATCAGAAGGTGACATTAGCTGCCTTCATTGACCTACAGAAGGCTTTCGACAAGGTGTGGAAGGATGGTCTCCTTGTGAAACTCCTTCGCAGTGGCATCCAAGGGAATATGTACCGGTGGACCAAGTCATACCTGCACAATCGCAGAGCCCGTGTGACAGTGGATGGGTACTGTGGCCAAAAAGTGCTGTTGCGTCAGGGGGTGCCACAGGGGGGAGTCCTGTCACCGACACTGTTCATACTTTTCATCAACGACCTTGTGCCAGAGCTACCAAAAGGAGTACACGCAGCCCTGTACGCAGACGACCTGGTACTCTGGTGCACAGAAGAGTATGCAACAACTGCTACATACAGGATGCAGCTAGCCCTGGACAGGCTGACAGACTGGACCAACAACTGGTGTGTGACCATCAACACAGAAAAATCATCAGCCACACTCTTCTCTCTCTCCAACAAGGCAAAGGCTGGCAACCTAACACTGGGCAACACCCTGCTGCGGTATGAAGACCAACAGACATACCTGGGAGTCACCCTTGACAAGAGGCTGACGTGGAAGCCGCACATTTGGAATGCAGAAGCGAAAGCTAGAAGAAAGCTGAACATCATGAGAAAACTGGCTGGAACACAATGGGGAGCCAATGAAAAGATCCTCAAAAATGTATATCAAGGCACAGTGAGACCACACCTTGAGTACGGATCTAATGCATGGTTGACGGCAGCCCAGTCACACCAGCAGACCATTGACAGAGTTCAGAACCAGGCACTGCGTATCATCACCGGCGCAATGAGATCCACACCAATTGAAAAGATGGAAGAGACAACGGGCATCCCACCCCTGCGCATGAGAAGAGATTGCAAAGCCTTGATACAGTCCACAAAGGTCAAGTCTTCCAAAGACCATCCTATGAACGCTAGGATGAAACAACCAACCTCAGGGAGACTGAAAAGATCAAGCTTTGTGAAGGAGACGAGAGCACTGCAGAGAAATGAATTTTTCAATTAAAATGCATTTTTTTGAAAAATACTTACCGATGGTATTACACTTAGGAAATGGCTCTTAGCTGGCCTAATTTTAGCCAAATTTTGGTTGTGTCCGTATAAGGGGGTGTTGGCAGGAGTGGGGCGCCATAGACCATGCCAACCCGAATAGCCTCCCCTTACTCACATCCGGTACAAGGTTACCCAGCATACCCCAGTTTAGTTCTTAGCGAACTGCGGCAAGCGGGGCCGGAGGGAGGGACCTTCGAGTAATACCATCGGTAAGTATTTTTCAAAAAAATGCATTTTAATTGAAAAATTCATTTGTTTTCTCAAAACACATTACCGATGGTATTACACTTAGGAAGAATCACAAAGAGGAGGTGGGTGCCGCTATAGCGCCCCTACTGCCAACCACATTGCCCACAAACTCGCCCTCCTGCAGCACACTCCCGATAATTTTAGCTAAGATACCTGCGGCGCCTAGGGCGCCGGGAGGGAGTGGTGCGCTGCTGCGGTGTCTTCCACCAGCGAGAGGATCTGTCGCTAGGAGGAGAAGTCCCTCAGGTAGCAGCGGGCGAAGGTGGACTCCGCTCGCCATCTCATAGCCGCCACAAGACTTTGACTGCACCGGTGCTGTCGCAGCGGAACTTGCGGCCCTGGTTCTGACCTCGTGCGCCGCGTTGTGCAACATGTGGCCTCAACAGGTCAACGTCCTGGCAGGCCGGGCGGATAACTCCCCGGAACCAGGAGGAGCAGGTCTGGCTGAGATACCACGTCTACCTGTGGACAGAGGGAGAAAACAGGTGTGTGCGTCCCCCTGCGCCAGCTTGGTCCGGCGCAGGTACACACGGAAGACTCTCACCGGTTCCTATTGTCTGGGCTACTGAGGGGAATCTGACACTCGTACGGGCAGACAGACATAGACTGTAGGGCAGCCAAGGCGACCACGACTTGGCCCTGAAGGCTGGTACCGTAGTAGTTGCACGGCGCCGTCCGTCCGTACCAGCCAGCCATCTGTGTGTGTGTGACGACAGCGCGTACGGATACTGACCCTGGAAGAGGTAAGGCTGTCACCGGGTTTTGAAGTCTGTTTTCCCGGGTGGCACCCAACACGCGCAGGGCGAAACCACTGTCGCCGTCATGTAGGCCGCGTCTCGTCCAGGCAGATGTGTCAGGTAGCTGTAGCATGAACCGGTCGACTGGCACTGCCAGCCACCCGGGTGTGTGGACAGCGTGCATAGTACTGAGCCTGGAGGTTGAGTCAAGGACTGCCCTGAAGCTCTCCTCCATGAAACATCCGTCAGGCGCGTCATGTGCCGGGTTCCAACAGACGAGGTTGAGATCCCGTAAGCCCCCAAGGTAGAACTTGGTCCCTGCGCAGCACAGCGGGGCATTCCAAGCGAAGGGAGCCTCTGAAGTGAGGTTTTGCCGCTACCCGGGTCTGATGAGCCTGAAATCGCCTGTAGGAGTCGGCGATCATGGTGAGGTAGTCCTGAACGGTGAAAGGGGCCGTCCTTAGGAGATGAAAAAACCCCCGAGGAAGCAACCTGCCAGCTGGGGCTTCGTCCAGTTCGGAAGGAAGAAGGTCGTCATTCCCGTCACACAGCGCTCGTCATCTACCCTCGCAACTCGACTGGTTGATGGTCTGCGGGTTGTCTCGGTAGCACCTATGGCCGCCGTAGGAAGCCTCTGTGGAAGAGGGCTTGCTGCCCAATCTGCGGGTGCGCACCTACATCCACCAAGCTGCAACACAAGTAAAGGCGGACAACCACGCGTACACTTCGGCATGCAATCTCGATGGCGAGCCGTGGAGCTGGAAGATCTGGCCACAGCGACGCCTCCCCGCGCGGCAGGCCTCCAGCGCACTAGCCACTCCCAATGACGCCCTCCTTCTCCAAGCAGAGGAGGTGTCAGGTTGAGCGGTGATCCCCGAGTGAGTCATCCGTCCTAAGAGAGCTGAAGAAGGGACTGAGAGTCCCTCCTACACTGCCCTGCTCCCGTCTACTGGGAGTCCCACTCGAACAGGACGACCACGCACACCATCCTCGACGGAATCCCGGCGAAGAAAACACGTAGTACCTGTCCCGTAGCGTCGGCCCTCTAGTCGACGGCGAAGTGGGTAAGATCCCAGCCTACCGCCCGGCTTGCCAACTGGTTACGACTTCGAAACTCGAGTTGTCCCAGGTCCTGGAGACGCACCGCTGCTCTCAGGTCTTTGTCTGGTATCTGCCGAGGTGACGAGGCACTTGTGTCGAGTCGAAGGACGAAGATCGTGCTCCAATCTACCGTCTAGTGGAAGAGCTGCGTCGACCCTACTGCCACAGGCCCGAGCGCAACGACCTCTCAGGAACTAATTCCTGCCCAGTTGTCCCGTCTAACTCCCTGTACTTGCGCCCCCGGTCGCAGGATCCACAGCGCCGAATGGGTAACTCCCTGAAGGCGCTACCGAGGGTGAGACCATCCGCTCCGGTCCGGCGCTGCAGCCTGCCGAACTCCAAGTTGCCGCCACCCAGGAACGCGACCGCTTCCGCTAGGTCCCGACGCTGTCGTCTAAGGAGGCAACAAGCGTGCCTGGTCACCGCTGACTACGGCCAGGCCCAAGCGAAGAGTAGCACCCCGTCGGGGAAATGAAGCGACTAGCCGCAAGTCAACTCAGGCGGAGCTAATCTGAACTGTGTGCATACCCCCGAAGAAGACGTCGTCCGCAGTGAAGTCTGTCGGACCAGTCCGCCACCCGCGCTGACCTCTATCCCTCGCGCGCCAGGAGCATGCTGTCCCTGACGTTCACAGGAGAGTGCCGTTGGCGTCCCGTCGCTGCCTCCGTCTCTCGGATGTAAGTCGCCCAAACCGGTGCATCGGACGAACCGCGCCTCCGCGGAAGAGTGGTCCCTGCCAATCCTGTCTGACGGTCCACAGTGTTTTAAGAAGGCTGCTACATCCGGCGGCGCCCGCAGCGTGACTCGGCTGAGTGACAGGCCTTGCAAGCCTCCTTGTCGGTCTGCCCAGGGGGCCAAGAAGTTCTCCACTGTGCGGTGCCCTGCGTGGCCGACTCTCCACTCAGCCGCGTGTAATCGATCAGGACGGACGCAGCAACCGTTGGCAGCGGAAGGAGTAGGATCCAGCTGAAGCCACCAGCGCCTCCCCCGGCGCCCTGAAGCGGAGACAGAAGGCCGACCAGCAGGGGCAGGGACTTGAATGCTTGGACGCGATGAGGGGACCTGCGTAGTCCCCGGCTCGAGTAGACTCTCCTGTAAATCTTCGCAGTAGACGGCAAACGCAAGACCTCTCGGAACCGCGAGCGTAGCGACGTAGAGAAGCTAACCTCGTCCAGCCACGGCGAATGACGTCCTCTGGCGTCCAGCGGGAACCGTATGCTCCGCCCGCAGGCGAAGGGATGTCCAACCCCTCCGAAGTCCGGGGAACTCCGGCCGGCGGCGATCCAACGAAGGCGGACCCCGCACTTGGAAGGAACAACGTAGTCTCAGGGGGCCGCTCCCCCGAACGGTGGCGAAAACTCGGAGAGCCCGTCTTTTCCTTGCGTAGCGAGCCATGGAACTGGGACGGCGTCTCCTGTTCCTCTCGTACCCCTGGCTTGTGTGAGGCGAGTCCCTGCTTCCGAAGGGGAACTGAAGATCATGAGCGAACGCCGGGACCCGGATCCCATCGTGAGGTCGTCTCTTCTGCACTGCAGCTAGAGCGGTTCTCGTCTGCATGGTCGGCGCGAGGCGTGGCCCAACATCACCGAGCCGGGATCCTGCAGTGCGAAGTGCAGTGGTCCTGTAGCCCTTGCGGTCGCCACAAGCCATAAAAAACTGGTGCGCAGCCCGGGCGAGGGCGCCCAACCTAATAATAAGAAAAATTAAATTAATCAATGCTTAATGCATGAGCACAATTTGATTGTAATAACCCTTAAGGGATAATCAAGTTGTTGAATTAGATTAAAATATGGGAGACAGAATCCCCCTCTGTTTTCTCATCTCTATTGCCCAAAGCAAAGAAAGCGGATTAGAGGTTCCAGGAACCTAACCGTGTAAGGATAAGAGGTGTCGCGCCCCAGCGGCCTGGCGAACCGCTGAGCCGCTGGGAAGCAACCTTTTAACCCTTGTGTCGCGCACCACGATAACCGTACATACTCATACGTGTTTGCTACCGCGCCCACATGTTCTCACAGACACTAGACACTGTCCAGCGCCTGAGAAGCCGAGCAGTCGCTTCTGCATGTCCGTTTATGACTTGTCGTCTGGCCCGGGACTGGAAGCATCGTCGGTACGGTAGCCGACGCCAGCCCTCCGCCGTCAGTGACTACCAGCTTACTGGGCCGGGGCGCCTAGGTCACTGCCGTTGACATGGGCCCCACCTGGATGCTCAGTCCACCTGCTGTTTGTCCACTCTGGCCTGCGGACGGACAGTGGAGCGGGTCACTCTTGAGGCCGGGTCCCGGGCCGGTGGAAGAATCATTGGTTTAGCCATGCCAGTAGAGGTTGTCAGCTACCTCTCCTGCTGACCAGAGCCCAGAACAAGGTATCTTGTGCTTTACAGGTCCGGGACCACCTTGGGTCCCACCCTAAAACACTTGGGCGTCTCTGTCCGGCGATCTCTGACAGCCGACATCCTCTCTCTGTGGGACAGCAAGGCACTGCTTCTGATTGGGGTCCCCTTTGTACTCTTGGGCGTCTCGGACAGGCGAGCTCTGAAAGACGCCGACCGCTCTCTGAGTAACCACTTGCCGACCTGGTGACCCCCTGGGTGCAGTCAGTGTACTTCCAACTGACTAAAAGTGTACTTTGGACTCACATGTGTATTATTCACAAGCCAGTGAGTTGTCAGTTTCTCCAAAATGTGTATTGTGTAAAACGTGCACATGTATGTGTACCCCAAGCAAAATAGTGTACTTTAATACGCCGAATGTGTATGGTAAACCGGTCTGGGCAACCAAGCCACTAAGGTAGCAACGCAATTTAGTAATGTTTAGGTAATTACCCCTTGTCAATAGACAAACAGAGAATCAGCCACGACTTATAACTCTTGTATGAGGGAAGAGGCAACCAAGCCACTGCTTCCGTGGCCACGATCTCCGATAGGCGTAGCACGCTCTCTGTGGGACAGCAAGGCCACTGCTTGTGCCCTGGGTCCGACCTTGTGGCTGTCAGGCGTCTCTGCCCGGTATCTGATAGGCGAGGTACGCTCTCTGTGGGGAAACAAAGCCACTGCTCTGACTTGGGTCCCCGCTTGTCCCTGCCAGGTGTCACTGCCCGGCGGTCTGATAGGCGTGGTACGCTCTCTGTGGGACCACGCAGTCCCTGCATCGGACTTGGGTTTCGCCTTGTTACACTCTGATATCAGTGTCCGGCGATCTCTGATAGGCAACGTACGCTCTCTGCGGGACAACGAAGTCCCTGCCTCTGACTTGGGACCCACCTTGTTAATCTCGGACATTAATGCCCGGCGGTCTCTGATAGGCGTCGTACGCTCTCTGCGGGACAACGAAGTCCCTATCTCTGTGCGTGACCACGAAGTCCCTGTTCCTGCCTTGAGGCGGCGTGTGCTCTCTGCGGGACAACGAAGTCCCTATCTCTGAGCGGGTCAACGAAGTCCCTGTTTTTGACTTGAGGCGTCGTACGTTCTCTGCGGGACAACGAAGTCCCTGTTCCTGCCTTGAGGCGGCGTACGTTCTCTGCGGGACAACGAAGTCCCTGTTCCTGCCTTGAGGCGGCGTACGTTATCTGCGGGACAACGAAGTCCCTGTTCCTGCCTTGAGGCGGCGTACGTTCTCTGCGGGACAACGAAGTCCCTGTTCCTGCCTTGAGGCGGCGTACGTTCTCTGCGGGACAACGAAGTCCCTGTTCCTGCCTTGAGGCGGCGTATGTTCTCTGCGGGACAACGAAGTCCCTATCTCTGTGCGGGACAACAAAGTCTCTGTTCCTGACGTGGGTCCCTCCTTGTTAGCTTGGACATCACTGTCGGCCGACCTCTGATAGAGTAGGACGCCAACGGAGGTAAGCGTTAACCATCGCTCTTCCAGTCATGAGGCGGACACCTCACCAGTGCGGGTCGACTCGCCTCTTGCTCAGGGAAGGCCCTCCGCATGCTCGTCCGAGGGGCCCTGAAAGTCGCCACACATCGTGCAGATCCGAACCTAGTTACTGCAACAAGAGGGTACAAGATGAAAGAGCGAGCGTGGCCTCTAAGGTCACGCAATAACGACGCGCGCGCGCTGGCGAATCGGACATAATTGAATATGTAGTCGAATCAAACGAGTGTACAGCGCGTGCCGACGCTCGGCGCTCCTTCCCACCCAAGGGCGCCGGTCGAGGGCATTCACCGAGATATTACCTGGCCATGGCGGAAAAAAGGAGCAAACCCACGTATCACCATAACGTAACAGCACGCCCCACCGCGCGACCGGTTCGGAGCGCAGGCCGAAGCAGCGTCCGGAAGCCCCAGTCACAGTCTCCATGGCACAAGCCGTAGGTCCGTAGAACACACAGGTCGACGAGGCGGCACAGCGTGAGCACTACCACCCCCAGTCACGCCACCATCTTCACAGTTCAAGTCCCAACGAACAGTCAAGGTCGAACGACCGGCCAAGAACGAAAGCGGAGCTCGAACAGACACAACCTACTTCTGCCAGCTAAGAACTAAAACTGGGGTATGCTGGGTAACCTTGTACCGGATGTGAGTAAGGGGAGGCTATTCGGGTTGGCATGGTCTATGGCGCCCCACTCCTGCCAACACCCCCTTATACGGACACAACCAAAATTTGGCTAAAATTAGGCCAGCTAAGAGCCATTTCCTAAGTGTAATACCATCGGTAATGTGTTTTGAGAAAACAAAACACCAGGCAAAGCTGCCTGCGCAGGTAGAGGCTCTGAATCCTGCTAGCGACCTTCCACCTTGGGAAAGTAAGCCAGAAAACATCACCATCTCTTCCACGGTACCACAGAGATGAGCACAGCACTGTGAGCAAGAAAGCCCTGACACTGGCCATGCTCGAAGAAAAGTATCCCCAGGAAGCATGGATACGGGCATACACCGATGGATCAGCCACAGATGCAGTTCAGGATGGAGGGGCTGGGGTGTACATTCAGTACCCAAACGGAAAATGGCAGGCAGAGGCAGTACCAACAGGCCTTCACTGCACAAATTACAGAGCTGAGGTGGAAGCCCTAGTCCGCGCAGCTAACACCCTTAGTGGCACTGCAGACCCTGATGCCCAGATTGTCTTCTTTACTGATGCCATGTCTGTCCTTGAGGCAGCAACAGCAAGCAAACTGCCACGTCTACAAGAGGCACTGCAAAACATCAAGTGCACCAGACTGGTGCTGCAGTGGATCCCTTCACACTGTGGCATCTACGGCAATGAAGAAGCTGACAGAATGGCAAAAGTGGGCGCAGAGAAAGAACAAGATGAAAATGGAGTCAGCTTCACAGAGATGAAGACCATCATTAAGTCTGTGTACAGACCACCACAACGGCCCCTAGACAGTTACCATCAGCTGTCCAGACAAGAGCAGGTGACCATCTTTCGTCTGAGGACCGGGCACAACCGACTCAATTTCCACCTGCACAGACGTTTCCACCTCGTGCCATCTCCCCTGTGCCCTTGTGGAGAAGCAGAGTAGACCGCAGAGCACATCCTCCAGGACTGTGGGAACCACCAGCCGCTGAGGGAGGAGATATGGCCGAAGCCCGCCACTACAAGAGAAACTGTACGGGCCTGTGGAGGCGCTACAGAAGACCACAGATTTCATTTTGAGAGCCAAACTCAAAGTGTGACGGCGTTTGAGAAGAAGAAGAAGTACGAGAAACAGCTAAAAATAGTTTGAAACGCCAACGGCTGCACAGAATAAATGTGATTAACGCGTGTGCTGTTGCTGCCTGTCCAAATTGCTGTTAAAGTTCATTAGGTGTGTCGACAAGACATAACAAACACAAATGGTGCAGAAACGTGTCTTCAGATTCATGTACAATGGTACTTTAAAGAGTTATTATGTAGTACACCCCCCCCCCCCCAAAAATGCAAAGCTTCACCTGCCCCAAAATGCAAGGCTCTACTTACCCCAAAATGCAAAGCTTCACCTGCCCCAAAATGCAAGGCTCTACTTACCCCAAAATGCAAAGCTTCACCTGCCCCAAAATGCAAGGCTCTACTTACCCCAAAATGCAAAGAGTTCACAACTTTGAGCAGGACAAGCTCCAACTCGGGCATCTTGCATCCCACGTACCCCAACACCGTTCCCACGGCAACTTTGGACTTCTCAAAACTGAGTCCTGTGCTCTTGCGCACCTCTTCCACCAATTCGGGACCAATCTTGTCCGGGACCGTCAACTCCTTCAGCATGTCTGTTAATGTGACTGAAGAAACACCATTGCTGACTGTGTCACTGTCGCTAGATACTGCAGGGACAGCAATGGGCGCACTGGATTCATCTCCTGGTGCGTTAGCTTCTGTTTTTACAGAGGCAGAGTTGTCGCCTGGACATTCATCCATGACGGCCGAATCTCCTGAAGGTAGGGATGTACTGTTGAGATTGCTGTCTCCATTTTCAGCTGGGCTTACCAATATTCCCCCATTCTGTGGTGGGGTTGGGACAGGGCTACTGTTGGTTGATGACTGCCTTTGCACTGTTACAAAAATCAAGAATCATGTTTGAGAAGAACAAACAAAAAAAAAAAACAGTCACCTCTTCCACTGCATTACTCTGGCATTTGTATAGACAATGCTGCTGGTCATGCAGACAGCAAGGTCA